>CABEGB010000002.1:0-600000 GCA_901521435.1 Crematogaster levior
TATAAAAGTTTACATATAAGTTAAGTCATTTGAACGTAGAACGTTATTTTATAGGTCCCGTATTGATTTTCTGATACATAAATGTAATAAAATTCGGCTTACATGCAAAACACCAAGAGAAATGCACATGGCAAAATAAAAATGTATTTAAAAAACTAAAAAAACATTCTATATAATTTATACTTATTTAAATTTAGTTACAAATTAGTTTAAAAAAAAAACACTAAGAAATAAAAATTGTTGCAATATAATAGAAAATAATGAATGAAATAATAGAATAGGAAATATAGTTAATTAATAAATTCACAATGTTTTTCTGATATTATATATTAAATTCTGTTCAAATAGTTTGTATCTATTGTTTATGTTGTTTAAATTGCTAAGATAAAGTTGAATCGTGTACGAAAATTTCGTATATGATCCAAATTTATCACAATGAACACGATATTTTCGACCAGATAAATACATTTAACAGAAAAATACATTTAAATTTAAATTTAAGTTGTTGTATAAATTGGTCATATCAGTAAAATAATTCAATTGCATTCCCTACATCATATAAATCAAAGCAATTGCAGTAATAAGAAAACAACCATCTTAGTTCCGTCGAATGATCTAAACTTAGTCTTTACTCGCGACGTGTCGCTTTAGAAACTGTGATTCAAAGACCGACGTAAACAAAATAAACTATGATTATTACAGTTTCGTTCCATTCGTACAATTAAACTTGGCGATATAATCATAATCTTTTATAATAAAATAATAATGATTATATTATATATAAAGAATAATAATTATTATGTTTTATATTATATACGATAAAATTACATTATATAATTATATATATAATTTTTATTAATTTATTATTAGACATAAAAATTAGACATTATATACAGGGTGTTTTAAAAAGATATGTTAAAAACTTAAGGAGATATTCCTTACACCTGAAGGATGAAAAAATGTTATATGGACATAGGTACGGAAACGCTTATTCAGGAGTTATGTTGAAAATACTGTTGGCTGTATTACTTACATAAGGAACAATTTAGGATTAATTATTGTAGTATTAGTAGTATTGTAGTATTAGTCGTGATTTTCTGAGTCAAACTTACGGTGATCAGTGGATAGGAAGAGGTGGATCTACTTTGTGGCCTCCACGTTCCCCGGATCTCAATCCGATAGACTTTTATTTGTGGGAACATTTCAAGTCAAAGACAATCATACATGCTACACCAGTGCGTGATATTCAAGATCTTTGTAACCGTATTACTGCAGATTGCGAGACAATTCGCTGTACGCCAGGCATTTTTGAGCGTGTCCGTGAATTGATGCGTCGATATGTCACTGCTTATATTCAGGCGAATGGTGAACATTTTCAACATTTGTTGTAACTCAAGGTTATATACTCAAGGTCACATTAAAACCAAATGTAAATAAACCTAATTAAACGATTATCATCTACAATAATTAATTCTAAATTGTTCCTTGTGTAAGTAATACAGCTAACAGTATTTTCAACGTAACTCCTGAAATAAACGTTTCCGCACCTATGTCCGTATAACATTTTTTCATCCTTCAGGTGTGAGGAATATCTCCTTAAATTTTTGACATACCTTTTTAGAACACTCTGTATAAAAGACAGATTAATTATGTTTAATTATGTTAATAAATAAAAATATTATATGTTATAAATTTTAATATAATACAATTATTGAACTAATTTTTTATTTTAAAATAAATATAACATAAATACAAGTAAACATAAATAAAAGTAGTATAAACGTTTCAACATAAATTAAATGATTTTTCGTTGCAGGATATGGACATATTTCACCAAGTACGGATACAGGAAAAGCCATCACTATTGTGTATGCCATTTTCGGCATTCCGATGTTTCTTATCATCTTGGCCGATTTCGGTAAATTATTTACGCGCGGTATAAAGTTCCTGTGGGCATTTGTGAGAAGGTTGTATTACACTGGTAGCTGCCGCAAAGTCCGTCGCACTGGACCCGTTCAGGTAAGATAATTCAAGCGTTTTAAAAAAAGATTATCGGTTAAAGGAGAAATCAAGCAAAATACTGAGTTCCTAGAATCTTTCACAGTATCTTCAATTTATTGCATTTTCAGTGTATCTTTTGCACTTTACTTTTATATATTGCATTACTTTTTATCTTTGATTATTCGACCGATCCATCTAGTCGATTAGTAATTTTATCTCGTTCACTGTAAAAATCGCAGGAAGTTATGAAGGGTGTACAACTCGTCTACGATCTCGCCAAGTTCCGGCGGCCTTCGCAGATGAATCCGGAAGAGATCGAGGAGATGCAAAAGCAGCAGGCAGTCCTGAATATCGACGCCAATATGCCAGACACGCCGGGTACGCCGGCATTATCGGCGTATGCCGTCGATGACGAGTTCAATTTACCCATTTCGGTGGCGATCATCATTCTCCTGGCTTATATCTTCATAGGAGCCACCTTATATTCCTTGTGGGAACCTTGGAACTTCTTCGAGAGCTTCTACTTCGTCTTCATCTCCATGAGTACTATCGGCTTCGGCGATTATGTGCCAGAGGTAATGATTATCTTCGAATTATTCAGTCGAATAATTAACCAAATAATTAATAATTAAGAATAACATTCTTCGTAAATTTGTAGATAAAAATTTTATATTGTTTCTTCATCGACTTCGATAGATATGAGTAACGGTCGATTTAAGTCGAGAGGTAAATCGTACGAAACTGAAATATTGATTAATGAGAATTATTTTTAGAATTAGTGTAATTAGTGGAATCAGCATATTTATCTAATAAGTAGCAATTCTTAATTATTTATCATTTCGCCATAACTGCTATTATATATTAGGTCGCACATAAGAATCTGCGAATTCCGTTTGATTTGCCCTTAGCGCCTCTTTTCACATCTCGAAATTTATTTGTAATCTCAGTTCCCATCTTGTATGGCAAACGATTAATTTATTCTCGTATTTCTTTCTTTCACGGTGGCGTTCAGACGGTAAGCTTTTAAACATGCAAAGCCTCTTCCAACGAGAAACTGTATATCACCGTATAGCATATATTCATTTTTTCTCACAAGCTTATTTCCTTTTGTTTCGTTAATTAATGAAGTAAAGTCTTAGTTAATGAGGTTATATAAAATAGATCCACGATTCGCAGAACTTAACGGATTCATTGATTGGTTGATTTAGAATCCCATATACATGATGTGTTCGATAGTGTACCTGGTGTTCGGTCTGGCGCTTACATCTATGTGCATCAATGTCGTGCAGGTGAGTGACAAAAATTTTATTTATATTTGGGCGTAAATTTCTGCAACATCCTCATCATTCCTCCGTTTTACAGATGATGGTAGTATTTATTCAATTAATAATGATTTTATTAAGTATTTAAGATAGAAAAAAAACAATTGTATTAAATATTACGATGAATATAATATGAGAGTATATATTATTAAAGAAAACGTTAGTAAACATTATTTAAAAAATTCTGCATTCTTATTCCGGCTATTTATATAGCTATTTATATGGCGGTATTGGACATAATCGTCTATATAATTATGTCTACTTTCCAAGGATTTACAGAATGTTTCTGGAATGTCTACAGAAGTTAGGAATGTCAGATTTTATGCTAACATTTATGTACTATGTTTATTGAAAATTATGCAATGAACGATTCTAATTGCGAATATCTTTGAGATGTGTCTGCAATGTCTTATACAATATTTTCCAAAGTATTAATTCTTATAATATCATATATACATATAAAATCATCACTTTCCTTTTTTATGTTTAGTCGTATCGTAGAACACAATTGAGAATAGGAATACAATTTATCTGGATAAACTACGTTATAAGAATTAAGCGTACGTCGTCACGCTGATGTTGCAATAATCTTATATGTATGTTTATCTCGTATATTAATAGACATCGCGTCTCGTTAAAATAGAATAGAAAGGAAAGTATCGATTTGATGAAAGAGTAGATTGCATCATTAATTCATTTCTTATGTTTCGATTATGCTTTGTACCGTTATACCTCATTACAGTTCATTCCATATTATACACGTACGATACAATACAGAAATTTCGTATCGTACGTGATCGATCATATCGTGCTCACGCGCACAGCACAATTAAAGTTATTACGAAATATAAACGTGACAATTAACCACGCATTGATCGGCCGATGACACTAGATACGTTGAAATTTACCGTTTTGCTCGAGTGTAGCATAACCCCTTCGGATTGTTCCATTTAATCGCAGTCCTTTCTTCTTCGTTTCTGTGTGTGTGTGTCGTGTGTATATATGTGTGTGTGTGTGTGTGTGTGTGTGTGTTGTATGTGCTCGGGAATTTATTACTCGGCAAATCGAAAAGGATGCGAAACGTGCTTGCCGTTGCGGCGCGCGGAGCTGGGATTCCACGAGTCGTAACTGCGCGCGTAATTGACTTTACGATCCATTCACCACGATCGAGATCGGTTATGTTAACATTAACGGTTAATACGACCCAATGATCGTCGTTGCGACGGAAACGGCCGAGGACAATTATCGCGTGCGGAATGTCTGCTGGATGAGAAATAGCGTGCGTAGAGAATGTGTACACGCGTGCACGGCACACGTTACGCGTATGCACACGCGATGCAATTATGGATAAATACAGGGTAAGAACTATGCTTGTTGGTAGCTATATCGAGGTAGGTGGTTATCGACACCTCGGCGATAAACGCACTTCTACGAGCTTCCTATCGTAAATATAAAGGAAAGCGATTTATTACACAATATTTATTTCTTCAAACGACGTTGGTAAGCTTTTTTAAAATTAAGTTTTGTTTCTCTGATTAATTTTTTAATTAAGCTTTGTTATAAATAAAATTCAAACGAGTAAAATAGTTTTTTCTCTGTACAATCCTAGTGTTCATATTTGTAAAATAACGCGTGCGTATGAATGATCGGGTGTCGAGGCGGCAACTTGCGTACATAAAAATGTTAAAGTATTAGTCTAACTATACATATATAACTAAAATCATTTTGTATGTTAGCATTAATTTCTTAACGAATCATACTTCACGGAATAGTTGGTGTAATTTAAGCATGGGCACTCGTTACGAAGTTCCTAATCTTCGATCTCGTTATTGTTATTTCATCGATGATCTTTTGCAGGTACTTCTCTTCCTCCCTTTTGTTTTGATATGTTACTGATTTTATTTATCGTACAATATATCACAGCTACAAGGGATAGATATAAATTAATCCCCTGCCTTTTTGACAGGGAATTAATTAACATTACAATTGTAAGGGTCGGTTAGAATTTCCTAATTATTTTCATCACATCCGATATGATCTAGTTTGGACATCATACTAAGCAATTTAATTTATCAATTAAAAAATTTCTGAAAACTTGTGATTTATTATAAATTTTACGACAGTTTATGTAAAATTGCGTGCGTTGCATTGCAATTTTTTTTCGATGTTTTTTATGAGGTACAAAATGAGGAGCAAAAGACAGATGATCGATGAATCTAAGGTAATTAATAAGTATAAAAATAATATTAAATATATAAATAAAGCGGTTTTCCAATTCATTCATTGATTTAACTTTGTCGTTATTGCGATTCTCGATGTAATGTTGTGACCGACTCATAATATACAAAGTGTCATTAGAAATTACATGTTGTACTGTATCTTGAATACAATAAGGCTCTGGATTTGCGTTCCAATAACAGAAATACGAATCAGGAATCGGTGATTGATATATGCTACAAAATGCTGTTGTCGCTGTTGTCTGTGTAAACAGTGAAATCGTAGAATATGCACCGTAAATAGATGGCTGTGATCTTACGGATGTTACGATAATGCGGATGTTATATACGAATTTGTGTAATCATGTATTACGTGACAATCGATAGATCGCATAAGGAAAATTAAATTTTATCTTTATATTTAATTGTATTTTTTATACATATGTTAAACTTATGATAATATCTGAATTAGTGATCTAAAAGATTTAAAAAAATAAAGACAAGACTCAATTGCAAAAGATAAGACTCACATTATTTTGATAATACATTTTAAAAAAGATGTTAATAAAGTATGTTATAGAAAATGAGTAAAAGTTATTCAAAAATGTTTTTTCGTACATAAAATTATTACATTATGTTTAATAAGTAAAGTCTGCCCTTAATCAATATGGAAAAAATGTATTAACATTTAATACTAAACTTTGTATTATCCTGAAGATTATTGATTATTTTTTAGTTATACAAGAGAATCATAATTCTTACAAAGCGAGTAATTACTCTTTTTGGAAACATTCGTAAATGAGTGATAGCTCTGGGTATTATTGAGGAAGTATAAACGGTCGTTATTCCCACGGTACGTACTGGTGTCTCGGCATACAAATAGGCAAAGTCGCGACACGTTAATTCGCCAAGAAATTACATTGGCAAACGAATGCAAAGTTATGTCGGGCGCGATTCCAAGACGTATGCGGCCAAGTTGAATGCCCCGATGTCGTCGATGGATGGATTAGTGCGGCCCGTACTAACGTAATCGTATGCCTGGTGAATATTTCATGAAGCGCGGAAAAAAGAGATGACACCTGTTCGAAAACCGTTAGCGTACTCCTTTTGCTCGCCAACGATGGGCGGAGAGGGCAAACGGACGTTCGGCGACTTATTTCGATGCAAATTTCGAAAAGAATGCCTGCCGCGTGGACCGGCGGTGAATTTGGCGAGGCTGGTATGCACATAAGTGCAGTCCAAGAAATAAAAATCTTGGTTTATATACATGACATTTATGTTGTTGTTTTAAAAGATTTTTGTATTAATCCTTCCATTTCTTATATCTAATTATTCATTTAATTTACAAGCATGTAACATAGTTTAAATTATATGTCACATGAAAAAATATTTTATATGCAGATCCCTTAAAATGATTAAATCAATTCGCACGCATGCAATGCTACACATTTGTTTCGGGATGATTATTATTCTTAAATGCAAATAACGAATATAACATACAAAAATGTCTGACACAATTTCGAATGACGCGGTGTGCACGCGATCAATGATTCACAGAAATTCTGTCTCGGTCGAGATACGTGCACACAAATCACATCCGTGATACGTGCGTATGCATGTCAGCTTATTTGAATCTGGTTCACGTATACGGATTGCGGATTTTCGCAAATATCTCGACGGTATTCGATCGCACTACAAATTCGCATAATAGGATGTTACACACGTTTGCATCACAAAACGAGTCATATGAATCCGTTGATTTCGTGACTAGAAAGTGATTAATTTGTTCGTAATCTAAGAAAAATCATAATTTAAGTATGTTACTTCATGCATAAAAGGAAATAATTGAATTGCCAATTCATTCTAGTTGTAAAAACCAAGATTTTTTTATTTTGTAGTTAGATCAAGAGAGTTGATTCATCGCTAATTTTAATCTAATCTTATTTAATTGCTGATTTCGCATTATGAAAGATGCATAAATCTACTGCGTAAATAATACAATTCCATTCTCTTCTACATCGAGAAAGTAAGGGTTGACCGACATTCATGGTGAGACGACGGCGACAGACACGAGGGCAACAACAGCGGTAGCTGAAGAAGCAGTAACGGCAATGCGTTTGGCGGACCGCTAACCGGAATGCGTGCGCTAACTCTTCGTCGTCTCGGGGCTTCGCAAAGAGCGATTGGCTGATCAGTTCGACTTCGAAGAGGCATAAGAGGAATAAAGACCGATGAAAGTAGAGACAGCGGAGAAGAAGAAGAAGAAAAAGGAGAGAAACAGGGGGAGAGGAAGGAGAGGGAGAAGGTGGGAGGGAGAGAAAGATAAAGAAAGGGAAAAAGAAAAGAGCGTAGAGAGGAGAGTGAAGGCGATGATCTGCTGGAACGAAATCTTTATCTACACGTGCAAGAGAAAGAAGCGATGAGGAGAAAAGCGGCTAACGAAAAAGCGAAGTAACAAGCGAGATGAAGTAGAAGAGGGAAGTAAAGATGAACGAACATAAGGAGATGAAGTAGAAGAGGGATAAATTAAAAAGAGAGAGAGAGGGGGGGGGGAAGGAGAAGGGCGGTTCAAAAGCACGTGAGGATCTCAGGCACATTGCGTCCGGATCAGCGGCACGAAAATTTAGTGAGGCCTCCTTGCTCCCCTGTCGACCGACCACATTCTCTCCCCTCCCAATTTCTTCATACAAGAACCTTATCCGCCCGGTTGTTTCGGCGCGGTCATTCTATTCGCACGCGTTTACATCGGTAAGCAGATCATGCAAGTGTGGATGGCAGGTAATTCGTTTCTTTGATGCCTGCTCTTTCATATCAGATGGAATATGCTCGATGATGTAAGGCTATTTGCATTCTTCTACGAATTGGAATTAGCATTAATTTCAATTAATCATTAGCTAGTTGGAAGACATTGTTATTATTATCATTATCTTATTAACATGTAATTTTTCAATTTTATACTTAATTTCAAAAGATATAACAATAAGCATTTAAAGATAAGCATTAAAAATTTGTATTTTACAGAAAATGATCATAAGAGAGGAGAACCCGATACACATCAAGTAGTAGTAGTAATAGGCCGCGATAGTGAGACTCACCTCTCAACTGTGGAGTGTGCGCGTAATCGCTACGTGTTAGCTGGAGCTCAACAGCTCCTCGTGCAGCATCCCGGCAGTCTTCTTATTCTCTTACTATTTCGCTTTCGGCTTAATCCGGAAACTTACTGTGAGCGCAGTATTTTTTACAATCTTTTCTTTCTCGTTGCGTTGATATCGACTTTCGTGTACACTACTAATGGCAAGATCCCTCGTGGACCTCGTTGAATAAGTTGCTTGGCGCACTTAACACAATTCACCGGCGCCGTGACCTCCTTGCTGGCGTTTACCTTGGCGCGGTCGTGGTCGCGCTCATCGTGCGACTGCAACTTACCGGAACGTGTCTTATCGCGGAAATAACACGGACGTCTCGGTACTCTTGTCTCGGCCGGAAAGTACTTGAATAGCGTGACTCCGTAATAACGGAATACTTTTAGTTTCTTAAAATGGCTAGAAAGCACCAGCGATCTTTTTCTTTAAATTACTTTGCTTTCTTGTGCGACTAAACGGAACAGTGATTTGCAGTAGTAATGTAACTGGCATAGATATTAATGTTTTCACACCCGATTCTTGTGTCTGCCCTACCCGCGTTACCACGCCAGGGAGCTCGCGTTCCCGTTCGCGACGAAGATGTTCCGCCGACTGATAACCTACCGTCTACTTACCTCCGTCGAGCGCCCCTAACGCGCCAAACTCCCTGCACGACAGGTGCTCCGCAGAAGGAGTGGGAATAAGAGGATGGTCTCGCGGAGGGGACAGGGATAGAGCACGTAGGTACCTGTAGCGGCGGATGTAGCGACGGCAGAAGCAACGTCGGCGGCGGCAGCGACGGTGGTGGTAGTGGCGGCGGTGGTAGCGGTGGCAGCATCACGAGAGAGCGAAAAAGCGAAGAACGTGAGGACAGAGAAAGAGGAAGAACTGGACAACGGTGGCAGCAACGGCGGTGGCGATAGCGATGGCGGTGGAGCCGGACAGACCGAGAAGAAGAGGGCAACGACATTGCTCCGCGTCTCTCGCGACGCTTCGACACATTTACCGAAAACTACGCCACTGTCATCGACGCCACTGTAGTTTCGTCGACATTCTTCGGATCCCTTCAAAATCGATCAATCGCAGCCCCGTTCCAGAGAATCTTTTTCGCTCGACGGCGTGCCTTCGCAAATGTGTCATGTTAGATCACGTGAGTGCACGTCAGAGAAATGACGGAAAGGTCCTGTTACCTTATGATTTTTCACGAATTTTAGTGAGCTTGCGTCTTATAGATTCTAGAGAAAAGCTTACATCTTCTAATACATTGTAGGAATTGTATCACCTTTTAATTTTGAGGTTTATGTTGCTCTACTATACATAGATGTCCTGTTAACCATTCGACCATACGTCAGTCATTCAACCATCATCCATGAGAAATTCGTTCCAACAGCTTTTCACGAATTAATGTTCTTTCTCGCTGTCAGTTAGTTTATTGTATTTATTGCATCAAGTATATTCTCGAAATAGAAAATTAGATAAAGAGCAGTTAAAATGTATCGAATCGAAACCATTATTAAAACATTAATTGGTCATTTTTGATCGTTGGTCTCTGCAAATTTGGATTATTTTGTAAACAAATTGTCCACTTGCACTTTTTTACTTTCCTCGTCATAATCATCTCATCTTTCTCACATCTTCCTCACTCTTTTTTTTCACTCCTTTCCTTCTCTCTATTTGGTATTTTTCTACCGTGCTTTCCTTTTTCTTCAACGTTAGATATAATCGCGAATTATAACAATTATTAGCTAACTCAGCTTGTTGCTATTCGTGATAAGAGTCTTCACAACTAAAAAGAAAAGGAACAGTTTCCGTTTTCATGATTGCGCTAAAAACTCGTGGTACAGTCCCTTGTTCGCGCGTTCTAGGAAGGACCGGAGTCGCAAGATCGTCCACATAAGCGCGTCTCGCGTTGTGCGAGAGGCAGGGCAGAACGCGACAGTTGATTCGATTTGATCTGAGACGAGGCCACAGACGGATCGAGAAGTGACGAGGAAACGAAATACGAGTTGAAGCGTTGTGCACTTAACTGCCCTAAAAGGCAGTACTTCTCTCTTTGCTACCTAGCTCACTTCTGAGAGTAGAATGCTCTACAGCGAGCTATCCCTCATGTAACGTATGATCGTGCGGTTCCAAGTTTCTAGAAGCATTCGAGCTCAGTTTTAAGCATAACTCGTTTATCGCGACGTAATGTTTTTCGTGGGATTTCTGCTGTTTATTATTAAAATGCTTGGTAAATATTGTAATAATGATACATTTAGAAGATGAAACGCACATATGATGGAGCGAGCGTATAATCGTTTAAGAAAAAAATTTTCGTCTCTTTTTGATAATGATGACGATTATGAAGCTGTATAAATATTTATCTTGACTAGTCATCGTTTTAAATATAGTAATGAAAGAAATGGCTTTACACGCAAAAAAGAGTATCGGCGCTCTTTCTTTGGCTTTCTCTCGACGATCTTATTGGTACCTACAGACCATTGATCCAAACATTCCAAACCATTGAGTCTTCAGATGTGCTAGTAGTCACAGACCTCGGTGCACGTAATGCGCATTTTCGTTCGCACGTCACGAAACAGGGTCGTCAGCCATTGTCTTGTATCGGCGAAATTGTATCGGCGATGTTCTCAACGCTGTCAGGTGCATATCAATGACTACAGCTAATTAAAAAGCAACCTGTCCCATTGAAGCGATGTAGACAATTAATCCTGCGCTGTATGTTAAGTGTGCAGTGCGTAGTTTAATAAGAACGATCGATGTCATTCTTGTGATTTGAAATATAAATGTTTCAAATTTAAAATCGATGTTTCTTCTTGTTATTCCAAATTATTTATGTTTGGAGGTAGAATAAATTCCAATGTTTTTGACAGTTACGATTATCTTGAGTTATAATTATTAACGTTGATTTGTGTTGTCGATTGCTATATTGTCTGATCAATGCTAATTTGACAATCACATAATCCTTGAACTTTTTGAACATAACTTTTCAAGTGCCTCTATTAATTTAGAAGGAGTAATATATGTAATTATTAGCTTAAATTTATCATAAAATTAAGTGTGATTTTACAATGAGACATTCGAAGAAGTTGGTGACGAGATTTGCTGAGATCTTCATTGAATATCAGGTGCATACAGATACTTTACTTGGTACCTTTGGCCTTAGAGGTCACGTGAGTACCTCTGAACTTTGAGCGAGATTCAGTGGCGTCTCTCTACCACAGACCTCGTGCTAACTTACGGCTACGTGCTCCCCATGCGACTGTACTCTTTGCTTTCAGGTCAAAAGTTCGAAAGTGGTGCATATGCCGTAGATACCGCCGGCTGACGTGAGTCGCGTTGTACGTCGAATTCATGAAGAACCAGGCAAATCGCGTGATTACCAATGGCACTTACACAAGTGTCGACTGGAACAAATATCTAACGCTATATGTTTATTTAAAAAATGTTTATTCCGTACTTAGGATACATTAATATTGTTGAAATTTTTGTTTAATACTAATTAATATTGTTGAAATATAAGTTTAAATATCAAATAAATGGAACATGAATTAATATATTTTATCAATTTTGCTACGCTTAAAATAAATGACAATTTTAAGACGCAATTTTAAGACTCTAAAAAATCAATATTTCGTAAAAGTCTGTTGACTTGCTTGCACAGCCATAGCTTGCAAAAAATCTCTATAAATCCTTTGTGCGAGAATACCATATACCATCACTCCAGATCTATTCAAACCTTTCCGAACATTAATGCGTTTGCATGCCTGTTGCATTCACTTCAGACATTCGGCTTTTCAGTTAGTTCTAGTTTCTAGGCAGACTGATAGAATGGTGATACACATATCGCGCATACGGATATTGCGATTATTGGTGCAGATCAACGAGGTTTTGGGGAGAGAAGTGAAGAAAAATAGAAAACGATAGAAAGATACAGAGAGAGAGAAAATTATCGAAATTACTTGATTTTGAAACGAAATGCGGCATCAAGATAACATCGTTACATATCGAATGTAAGATAAGCACTACTGCAAAAATTATAAGCTTACATCGAGAGTAATTTTTTTTTCTCATCTTATAGAAATTTATAAGAATAATTTTGTAACACACGAAAAATTTATTCATCTTCTAAAATTTATCTTCTTCAATCTCTCAATTTTGTGTAATTTGTCATAGGTAATTTGTATCAGTATAAAGATACATATTTTAAATTGTGTATTTGTTCTTGTTATAATCTTATAATAAAATTAAAATTTAGAAACGACTAAAAATTAATTATGTTGATACTATGCAATTGACAGTTCGTATAAAGTAAATCAAATGCGTTCCAATATATATAAATTCCAATGTATATATAAATAAAAAATATACATAAAAATATGTACGTACACATTTATATATTGTATTTATATCACGGCTGTGACTTTATGTTACATACAATTTATAATTCTCTACTTTTCTGCTTTCACGTAAATAAGCGTTCTCTATATGTTAGCAATATCGCATGTAATTAATGATGGTTTAACATTTATATATATATACATATATAATACATATAACATACTTGTAATAACTGCAGCTGATACTTATAATATCAAAGCGAGTAAAAATGGAAACAATTTCATAATTATTAACGTATAGTGAAAGTGCGATTTACATTTAAAAACTATTTGAAATACTCTCGCAAACTTTCAATGTTTTAAAAAATAATTCAGTGATATCTTTAGAGAGAAAAATATGACTAAACGCAATTTATTAATACAATGATTTTCTATGAATAAACATAGTTTTTTAAGAAATAAGTCTCAGTTATATTACTCGTGATAGGATTATCGATTTTGCGTAATTGCTTTTTTAAATCCTTAGTAGGAACTACCTGGAACAAACTGGCTTCCGCAGAATCGTGACGTATATAGTCAGGATGAAGAAAATCAAAGGTCCTCACTGTATACAAGATCGCTTTCGTATAAGACATTCAGCGGACACGCATCGCGATTTGGTTCAAGTGGATAAAATGCATCCTCCATTTCCAGAGTAGAGTTGAATTAGTCGTCTCGAGACAGTCAAGATAGTCTGTTACGTGAGAGGAGGAAAAGAACGATTTGACGCCATCATCATCACATCGAGTGGTAGCCTATTATTTGTTCAGCTCGTGACTTCGCGCGCTACCCATTACTTACCTAAGCATTAACCGAGTAACTTTGCGATTGTCATTGTCGTATCGTCGCCATCTGAGCGACTCCGTAACCGCATGAAAGAAAGTACTAAAAAAGAAAGAAAGAGAATGCATCCTAAGACGAGATACTTGGAGCAACGGCTTTTCTGTACGCAACATGCCGCACCCGGACCCCTGACATCACATTCTTCAAGACGTAGCTGTCTCGACATTACGAGAAAAGCTATTCTGGTACACGTACACATAGTAATTATGCGTGCTGGAATTTCAGTTGGCAAACGGCTACCGTATCCCAAGTAATGGTGTTAAATAAATTAGTGGTTGAAAGACTTACGTATTTTGGATAGAGTCAACACACGTATCGTCAATTCACCACAGGTTTCAACGCGTTGTATTTTTTTGCGTGCGTGCCTCTTCTATTTTGCGAACGTAATAAGCAATTTCTGTTACCATGGCCTGTGTACGCACGCGGGGAACATAAATCATTACTCGAGCGGAACCGATGAGTGCGCGCCACGTTGTACCCCCATCCGTGATTAAATACAGGTATACAAATACTTAATCATATTCCGGGAGGAATCGATGTGATTACAACTACTCGTTATTTGCAACTTGATCAGCGAACAAGTACGTAAGTTAGATTTATATCGCTCGAGCGATAGACGTTGCGGATGAGCAATTCTGGCGAGAATAAGATCATCAGGGCGCAACGAGTATCTGGAAGCGAGTCGGTGAGATCTCGGACTCGGGTTGAGTAAGAAGAGGAGATAATTATACGTGTGTATACATATGAGCGCGAACCGCACGTGCCGGCTGTCTACCGCCCATCTATTCACGGCCATCTACTAAGTAGTTGAAGTGCGGTGGGTAATAGCGTGACAGCTAGTAAGACGGATGTTGAGCGGATGTTGTAGCACGTGCGCGTATTCGAGAGCGCCATCCTCGACGGCTGGTCACTTATAGGCGTAATGGTGTATCCGGCGCAACGCGAACACGTCATTAATTAGGTTCAGTAAGCATCGTGGAGGCTTTAACGGTATACCGAAGAGACACGTTGCTATTAACACGAACGCCTCGAACGATTCAAGTCGTATAGACCGATCGTAACGAGGACTCGAGTCTATACATTATTCCATGGTCTCTCTCTACTTCCCATGAAAGAGAGAGGAGAGATGTCTCTTTGGAACGTGAACCATGGTAAATATAGGCGCAGTCACGGCACAAATGCGGTAAAAATCTCCGTCTGGCATAACAGTAAAAGATTAGTTTACTTACGCGAGCCCGGGCGATCAATTGACATGAGCATTGCTGGAATTTTTCGTGAAAGGCTGTATGAACGTCGATGGAATTCCGAGTCAAATCAAACTATGAATTCATTCTTCTTTTAATTAGACAGCGTACGATATTGAAAATCTTTGTAATATCTCTAAATATGAAGCGGAAAGTTACCAAGACAACATTTTGCTAGATGTCTGGTTTCGGTCTAAACTTGCGTTTCTTGCTTCGAATACAAGATAGCAGAATCACGTAGTTTCTTGGAGAGACCACTCGTTCCTTATTCTTGCAAGTATGACGCTCGCACCTGCCAACTAGTCGAACCTGATTAAGCTCTATCTTATGTGTCGTATGAACATATACTTCGGTTTCAGCTTATTCGCTCTTCTGCGACTCTTTTGCTCCATAGGCTTTCTTCGGCAACGATACATTCGAATTTATCCAGCTCTCTTCTCTTTTTCTATTATCGCAGAATTGAATCGCGTATATTTCTCGACAGAATTTCGGTAAGATGGCTTACGAAGATTCTATCACATATCTGGAATATAGCCGAAATACTCAAGGAGCGTTAGCGTGGTGCGAGGTTTTCACGAGGTTTACACAAGATGTACTTTTGTTCTCTTCGTTCTCAGCCGTTTCAGTTGAGATTTTTGGGAGGATTTTACACGATTCGCACAGCGATACGCGACGGT
The DNA here is from genome assembly GCA_901521435.1 of Crematogaster levior. Taxonomy (NCBI): domain Eukaryota; kingdom Metazoa; phylum Arthropoda; class Insecta; order Hymenoptera; family Formicidae; genus Crematogaster; species Crematogaster levior. Next base: position 15,802 of record CABEGB010000002.1, read on the forward strand.
CGAAGTTTCCTCTTTGGTCGCTGGAGATAAATGCGAAAGATTCGCCGACGTAAAACGATCATTCCATTCTCCCTCTTTGTCTCTCTCATTTTTATTTTATATTCGAATCAAATTTAATTTAAGTAAAAAGCGATTTGACGAAAGATCCTTTAACAATTTTGGAAAACAATATGTAAAACAGCACAGTGTGTTAGCTACGACACAATCGAGGTTCTGCCCAAAGATATTTTATATGATTTCAATGACATTTTTTGAATATCGTATTAGTTATTACATAAAAAAATATTACAAATCAATTTAAAAGCAGAAATTGACAAACGACAAAACGTGACTCAGGAATTTTGTCGATTCCCGATGATTGCTCATACTAACTTCATTAGTAATTAACCGCACCGTGTGCTCAGTTTGACTTGATTAGATCTGTCTCGTTCCGATGCGACAACGTAACGAACGTGACAAAAAGAACAGCAACTACACTCAGAAGCAAATGCTCTTTAATCGAGTATCAAAGCTCTTGTTGTAGTTTTTTTTAAGAGACGCTCTCACAGACTTTATGACATAATCATTAATATTATTACATTTTTTCGTAAAGTGTTGCTCTAATAGGTCTATAAAATATAATTTACTCGGAAATTCAATTCTGTTACAAAAATCGTCGTGCACTATACTCTTTATTGATTTTTAACAACGTAATGAAAGTTGAAAAAAAGTTAATGAAGGACACACTAGGTGTTATAAGTGAAAAATGTAGGGAAGCTATTATTATTGTATATTATAAAAGAAAACACAAAATAAAATACATAATTTAAACTTTTTAATTTGCTGCGTGGTTATTTTGCTTTAAAAGTTATTTTTGAGCTGTTATTTAATTAATCACTGTCATAATCATTTCATCAAGGAAAAAGAAATGACGTGTATTGTAGAGAATCTTTACTGTGAATCCGATTATTTCCTACCTTTCGTTAACAGACCGATGAATCTTTAAAAGCGTAACGTTCTGATGTTAACAAGAGGAATTTTATTTTAACAAAAAAAACAACTATTGTTCAAAAAGAACGACTATTGTTTAACGATTAATAAGGCGCTTCTATTTATTTATCTTTCCCATTTTTCGAAAATTCAAATATATATTTTTTAATCATTTAAATTAAATCAATACAATAAATTGTATAGTCTATAGAAGTTAATAAAATCCTAAAAGAATTAAAATAAAAACGAGAGAGAAAACGAGAGAGAAACGTTAAATTAAACACGAATAAAAACGATACGTAGTAACAAGTTCGGTTAAATAAGTAAAGCATGCACGGAGTGCTTGAGATTTGTAAATGCAGTTTGCGTTCTGTGGACCGTAGATGTTACCGTAGATGTAGATGAAGGGCAACATTTTACTTTGTAGTAGGAAGTAGCGAGCGAAAAAAAGTGCATTGCACTGGCACCTGTCCTTTTGCGATAAAAGTTTAGAATGATGCGTGTCTATGTTGAATCGTTGGCTGCAAAGTGACATCATAGACTGGACGCATGAAATCTTGTGTTTTTACGCAAATGAAAATTATTAAATTATTACTTTATGTAAAAAACAAAAAAAGAAAATAAAGCTCAAAAAATGTTGAGAAAAGCAACAAAAAAACAGGATGTTTAACTTTTTTTCATATTCTTAATTTTGCTGATTAAAAAATTCTTTTTTAGTCCTATATATCTTTTACACATGCATGTGCGTGCAATCGTAATACTTGGATCATAAATGATTTACGTGACAATTTCTTTTAACACATCTATCTATCTTTAATACATCAGTCAAACGTGACTGATAATATAGATTACATGTATAAAAATTTGACAAGTTATTTTGTACTTTTTAATATGCTCTTTAGTGGCAAATTGCAATTATGTTAATTCTTTCAGTATACATTAAATATAATAGGAATTTCGGAAATTCTTACTGTCTTTCTCTTTCTAATTTTAATTCTTATTTTAAATTTAATTTTTAATTGTACACACGCATATCGAAAAATTAGAGTTCCTTTTTCATTCGTTAAACATTAATCTCTGTATCTGGACTTATTCTTTATTTCTATTATCATTTTCGTGCGATTGGAAGAGCATTTGCCGTTCTCTTACGATTTTTTGATTTAACGAGGTACATATATAAACTGCTAGCGCCGCATGACACAAGCTCGTTGAACTAATATATTCTATACTTGCTGCTTGTTTCACGAGATGGCGTTTCCTGGTTGTCGTTGGCACGCTTCTTTCAAAGGACTGCGCTAAACTGTCCGAGAAATTGTTTTTTTAGTACTAGGTTATTTAGTTTCGGTTTCCAATCATGGTTTGCGCGCGTCTCGCGTCTCGCGTTTCATGTTTTGTTAACGTTTCGCGTTTATTTCGCAAGAAACGCGATATCACATTAAAGTTATTTATTTATGAACATTTCGGCAATATCTCCAGTGTAAATTGCCAGTGGTCGTTGAAATATGTATCGTACAGAATTCATTACGCCGTGGATTCGTATGCGGAGGTGGGAAGCCAGCATTCGAAACGAGATGAAACGTTTGAGTGTGGTAAGTTTATGATTTTTTAATCTTGTGTCGCTAACCAATTCAAATATTCTTACGAGGCCAAATGTAGTGTTATTACGGCACCACAATGACTTAGAGAATAAACCTTCCGTATTTATAGACAACGAAGGCTATTTAGCTTAGAAAACATTGTTCATTGATTTGTTCCTTCTTTACGTGAAAGATGATAGAGGATAGCGATTTATACACGATAGGGGTCCGTGGTTTATTAGAATCATATTTTAAACAATTAATTCAAGTTCTATAAAAGAATACATCTGTAAATGAAGATAATAAATGTGGATATTGGCAAGGTGATAAATTCATAACAAGGCAGAACCATCGACCGAGCGGCACTCGACGACGTATTTCGGTAATCGCAAGCGGGAGAAGAGAATCGCTGACGCGAGATCGGCGTATGATCGTTTGCACGACGTAACTCCCTTCGATCCGAGTAAACCGCGATGTGATCGCACGAAGTCGAGTTTCATTTGGGCGGAGATACACGAGGAGAACAAACGTCACGTCGTGCCAATGACTGCTAATCACTGGTACGGTCGACCAAATAGAGTCCAAATCGATTATCCCGACATGAGATTTGCTCGATCGAGCAAAACCAGGGATTTCTACAGTCGGAGCCATCTCACTCTGACACCTGATAGAATGGAACGAAAAGCTTCCTGAGTTGGATCCCTTCTTTGCTTTGAAACGAAACGTTCTGTGTGTGTGTGTATACATATATGTGTGTATATATACCTACATTTTACTTCAAAACGAAATACAACTGAAAGTATCTAATACCAAAAATCAATAGTAGAAGAGATCAATTTGTAGTATATCAAAAATTTTATATATAACTCTCTTCTCTACTTTCTTATTGAAGTTTTTTTTCTATTATGCTATTTGCTATCGTAGTTATTAAATGAGTAACATCTAATTAATTTTATAAAAAATTCCGCGATTTGATTCTCTTTTTTTTTGTTTTCAAATGTGTGGAAGAATCCATTTTATGGAATTTTATAGCGTTGCTTAAAATTTTGATCACACTTGATTAAAATTAGAGCAAGTTTCGATACGATAAATGAACATTTGACACATAGGACAAGATACGCGTACGCAATTGCCAATTAATATTAGCATGCTGTGTTGTGTTTTCAAACATTGGATAAACGTGTAACAATATTGACGATGTATAGGATTTGTCCGGGAGCACAACGGGTAAAATGAAAGTATGGTGCCGCGCACCAAACCGCGCCAAACCTGATTATAGGACTACGATGCACGGCGTTTTTTATTAATGAATTATTTTTGTTGTACTGCACTATAAATATTTTTTACCTCGATGAGGAGAAATCTCATTTATATTCAAAATGAATTTAAATTGGGTTACTTTTAATCTATAAGAAACGGGTGTGTTAAAGCCCGAGAAAAATTATTTTTCGATTCATGTATCTTTTCATATTATTAACTATTTAATTGCTAGACAATTTATTTTTGCTATATTTTAATTTGTATTTTAAAGTTTGGTATTACGCGGTACGATATACTCAGTTATTTTATTATATTGTATATTTTGAAAATATTTTATATTAAAATTTTTTATTTTTAAAGTAAAATAGTTTAGTTATTCGGGTGATGTCTTTATATTTTTTTGAGTTTTTTTCTCTCTCTCTCTCTCTCTTTCTCTGGTATTGTACATTGAGAGAAGTACAGTGTTTACTATCAGAATTTATTCCTCAAATAGATCAGTGAAAAGGATTCTATGAAAATAAAGCATATTAGATACTAAAATTGTTTTTAAGTACTTAATAGTACTCATCGATCGTTTAGTTTATAAGTTTCGATGCCTTTAAAACTACCTTGTATTCACAGATATTTTTCTCAAGCAGAGATAATTGTGTATGCACAAATCTTCAGATTTATAACTATCTTATAATTAGTAGATAATATAACTGTTAGTGTTAATCGCGTTTTAATAATGATTTTTACATCTTAAATTCTTACAATCTTAATTTAAGATTTTAATATATTTTTTCTTATATTTGATCGAAACAATTGTATTTTATATTTTTCAAAACTATTCGTGGACATCTTCTGCATCCCTAGGTATTTCTGTTTTCTTTACCGTATAGTATCGTGGAAGTGAGGTTGATACCGGGATTGCTTTACCGTATAGTATCTCCCGAATACTCAAAAGGAAATACCACGGAGAAAAAGAGAGAGAGAGAAAGAGGGGGGGGATGAAGAGTGTACACGTATACAGACAGTATAAATTTCCGTTCTCGGCTTGCAACACGGCATCGAGTTTCATGCGAAATGTCGCGAGATCTTCAAGACGCGAAAAGTGCGCCGACTTTAGCTAGCGACGTTTGTCAAAAAGAAATTTTTCTTTACCACCGTTTATACATATCATAGGAATAACACTGGGGATTTAACATTGTTAATTCTTTGTATGATAGCAATGTAACAACGTCGTAGCTTTCGACGTTTAAACGTTAGATATTAAAAATATAACGTACCACCTGACGTCGTTTTGTCGTGGCGATAGATCAGTTGTCTGAAACGGTTCTTGCATATTTTAAAGCAAATACCAACGTCTCTTGAACAGAGTGACATGTCCGAGTACAAAAAAAGGCGACGTGAAGGACACGTGCAATCGAATAAATAATAGATAATAGTATTATTAGATCGATGTAAGGCTCGCTGGACTTTATCTAGACAGAGGTAGTATAATCGAAGGCAACATGAGTCTTAAATTTATGATCGAATATAAATGCAGAACTCGATATATTGGTTTACTTTTTTCACGAAAGCGCTTTTCATTACAGCAATTTGGATAAAATACAAAGTTGTTTGAAAAGGAAGTTTATTATGTAAGTAAATCATGTTAGCCATTTAGAAGGTAGACATGATAGGGAATGACTTTCCACGAATTGCTAATCACTATTGAAGGCTGTGTAAATTTATGTGCATTAATGGGTGTCGACATTACTTTTACCATAGATAGTTAAATTATTACGAGATACGAGCAATGTGACATCTGTTCGCAAATCGTTGTTTATTTCCGACTCGTTAATTAAAAGTCTAATTAGTACCACGTCAATTAATGAGAATTCCACTTTTGCTGGTTCTACGTGGCTGTTCGTTCAGAAAAAGGAAAACGTCGACGACGTTTTCGTGGCACTGTGTGACGCCCAGCAATTAGAGACTTCTCGTGACCTGTTTTTTTTGTTATTATTTATTTATACGATGTAATGTACAATTTTTCGAGCAAGAGAGACTTCAAGCGAATTTAATTTCTTAACAACGTTAAAATCATAAAACTTTAAGAAAATTATAATATTTTGAGATTTTTTTTTGAATATATATTCTCTATTAAAACAGTTTTGTTTTTGAAACATTATAAAAAAATAATTATATTCAATATATATATATATTCAATGTATATATATATATATATATATATATATATATATATATATATATATAGTATTTTGTCAACAATATTTAAAAATGTAATTTCTGATTAAATTCTTTATTCTTGTTACGGTAAAATTGAGAACGCTTCAATCGTACGCTAGTACGACAAAAACGTTATTAGAAGTAAATTTAAATGGTTTCACATATGTTAATATTAGAGGGCTCGTCTCTGCGCGCGCACTTTCCTAGCTTCAGGACGCAGTTAATCGAATTACCTTTGGTACCGTAAAGTAACGAAGCCGAAGGGCTATATAGTATGTGACCCTATTAATAGTTGCTTCCGAGAAGTTAGATACGTTCGTAGTAAGGAATAAATTTTGGGGGTTACGGGACTCGCCAAGTTTCTCCTTCGAATTGTTTTATAGCACCCGACGGACTGTAACGGTTTCTTTGCGTAGCCTATTATGTTTATATCCTTTCTCGTTCCTTCCTGCATTCTTTAGTTGCAAAATAATCACGCGTAAATATTAACACGCGTTACTGATTACACGCGGTGATGAAATCGAGCCACGTGTAATTTTATTAAATTGTATGTATGTGTGTGTGTGTATACATACACACCCATACACATATACTTTATCGGCTTCTGTAACACACATAATTAACTTTAACGGATCTATATTCTCCCAAACCTGTTTAACTGGCGTGCCATTGATGTTAATTAGTGGTCGTGCAAGTTTCGTGCGGATTAATTGTTAACATATAATAGGCGTATACACATAATAATCTAAAGTTGTGTTTTCAATGTTTCGACGAGTGAACTGTAATCTAATGTTTGTTACTCGATGAGTCGATTACAACCGCAATATACAATATCTCTGTGGTTCTAAATTTGTGTATTTCCGCAAAATCCACAAACTGATAATTATGTAACGACTGTTTATCATGGTGCGATATATATCCAAAGATAAGTACTGCGAGTGTTCGGACATCCGTAACATTTTTTTTTCGACCGTATTCGGTGCGGTAGCGTCAGTAAATTTCCGGTATGCAGACACGCTATCACGATACATAAGTCTTTTTTTACCAGACACAGTGCATATCTTGAGACTCGTTTTCTCTTTACATTGCTAAAGTATCGGACAGATTTATAATGACATAAATTATATTAGTCCGTTTGAGGTATTTATCACTGCGTCAACTGACAGCTGTCGAGTCTATTTGCAATCATAAATCTTTGCACAAAGATAGTACGTTAAATATATTTGCAGAAGTATTTCTCGCTAAATTTATCAGAACAAACTTATTACTTTATTATGATCTTGTGAGAGTTAGACACGATATAAATTCGGTGTACAATCGTCGACGTTGTTTAAAACGAGCGGATACGATATGGCAGCGATAAATGTCGACAAGAAGTGCTCCGTATTATCGATTTCTCCGCAGAATAGTCAGAAAACATCTCTTTTGACCGATTGTGATATTAATAAAATATTGGAACGCAAATTTGGTAGTGGTAACTCTCGACTTGTCGATTGGAAGTTGGAACTTCTCAATGAAACGAAAGGTTTCCTCGGCCAATATTATTATCTTCGCATTATGGCGCGGATTGATGGCAAGATGCAAAGTTTGCAATTCTTCGCCAAAACTCCACCGTCGGATCACAGCCCGCAGTTTGAATTTCTGCAACGGTTTGACACGTTCAACAAAGAGATCACCGTTTATACTGATTTGATGCAGCGGATGGGTGCGGGTGGATCCCCAAAGTGGATGGTAGAGTGTTACCTTTGCAAACGAAATGTCATTATCATTCTAGAGGATGCATCGATAGACGGTTATGTTACGTTGAACAAATACGTGCCGTTCGACGAAGAGCACTGCGTTTGGCTACTAAGAACTCTTTCAAGGCTCCACTCAAGGTCTCTATTATTGGACGAAAGAATTCGTCGGGAGAGCGGTAAGACCATCTTCGATTTTTACGGACAAGTGCTGAACGAGGTACTCTTTGTCGAGGGGGACGACAGATCGGAAAGGTTCCTCACCTCCGGTATTATAGGCATCTGTGCTATAATTGATCTTATCGAGGAATTCGACCATAAAGAGAAGATTGTTGTTAAGCGCCGAATCACCGAATGGGCTCGAAAACTTCCGCGATTATTGGCTCCATCGAGGAAATATAGGAACGTTATCTGTCATCGCGACGCTTGGGCAAATAATATAATGTTTCGATATGACTTAGCCGGCAATATAAATGGTTGTTATATGATAGATTTGCAGTTGCTTTGTTATTGTCCTCCGGCTATCGACTTTGCATGCTGTCTGTATCTAACTACTGATCGAAATACCAGAGATCGTCATTTCGATTTCTTCGCCAGAACTTATTACGATTCATTCGCTCGGGGTCTGGCAGAGGAGGATCTCGATGTAGAAAATTATTTATCTTGGACGATATTCCGGAAGAGTTACACAGAAGCGCGAAACATAGCACTTATTTATGTTGCGCTCAGTCTGCAAATAAATCTACTACCCAGTGATACATCCACGGATTATTTCTGCGATTCGACCGAAAAACTTGATCGAGTTTTATACGGGGACGAACGATCGGAATTCGTGCGTCGTCAATGCGAAAAGGAGCCTATGTATAAGTCGCGTCTCTTTGAAATTCTACATGAAATTAAGGATCATCTGCCCGAACATCCACCGAATTTGTAATGTTTGTAATCCGTAAGCATCTTCAGAAGCGTGTGTTGGTATCTGCTTTACGATTTGTGATAAAAGATTGTGCCAAGTACGAACCTATCGTCGGGGTTTTATTTTTGATTGGTTGTAAGTTTCGAGAAGCGTATCATTATATTATGAAGAAATGTACTCGTTCAATTAGGATGAAGGGTTTTCTAATATATTCAACATTAAGTTTATTAATATGTAACTTCTTTTTTTATCTGTTATTGGACTAATTAATTACTTGAAGGGGAGAGAGAGAGAGAGAGAGAGAAGGAGAGAGGGAGCCGGTAGTAGTGGGACGAAAGCACGAGGAGAGGCAGAAAGAGAGAGAGAGAGAACGGAGGCAGCGCCGCGTGGAGAGAGAGAGAGAGAGAGAGAGAGAGAGAGATTAAAATGTACTTTTACATAAAAAATGTTTCGAGAGAAGTAACGTACATATGTCAAACGTATAAAAGATCTTAAGCCTGGAGATAGTTTGACATAAAAATTAAAACATTTGGATGGACAAAGAAATTGGAATCTCTGCTTTTCAGTTATAATTGATGATGGAGAAATGTTTCTGATGCAAATGAGAGCTTTTCTATGAGAATTTTGTTTTACTCATTTTTCAAACGTCATCATTACATCTTGTTCCTCTATCTTAAGAGTTTCTCTTCAACTGCATATTCATTAGTGCATTAAAATAAGTAGAGTATTACATTATCTTATATATCTTTGTTTAAATATAATTTTGTAATTTTTTCTCTGTAATCGACTATTGCATATTTAGTTCATTAAAAAGAATAATTATTTTCCTTCGATCGCTTTACATGTTTCTCTCTTCGATTGTATTAATATTTATTCAACACCCAGTTATTATTAAATGAATTTTATGGCTAAAACCATTGTGTGACTAATACTTTGCAAACTTAAACGAAACCATTATTCCGTATTATGTCTTTCAGACTTTGTCGTAAAAAGAAAAAGAGATTATGCTGCGTAATAAACTTTAGAGCAGTCAGTCTCACTCAAAAAAGAAAGCGTGACAAAAAGAAGATTTATTTAATATTTTTAAAAATTCAGTGTATTAACGTTACATATTTATATAAAAGATATATTTACATATATATATATATATATATATATATATAGCGAGAGATTTTTAATTGGCTTGTTAATTTAGGTTTATGCATATTGTATAATTATGTATCGTTAAAGAGTGTCTCATAATTAAAGAAACAGTAGCTGAGTATCTCATTTAAATTTATTGAATAATCTGAAGGCAAATACAATTTTATATTTTATACATATAAGATTTGCACAAAATCTTACTACAAATTGTTTTCTAAAAATTTTATGAAACGTTAATAGAAGACACTAACTTTTGTACATAATGACTGATTCAAATAAACAATAATTTTCTTCATATAACAATATTTTTAACGTCGCAGAGTCGTTATTCGCGCGATCAATGATACCTGCGAGGTATCTTGGCGATAAAATGGTGAAGAACAGCCAGAGACTTAATGACCCGCGATATCGAAAAGTGGAAGTTCCTTTTATTGTCGACTATTTAAAGCGCACGTAATCACCCTTGCTATATACTAATGATACACTTACCGACGTAACTGTTCCGTCTACGAGATAGATTGCAAATAGTTATTGCGTTGACTATAGCTTAATTGACTATATAGTCGTGATAACTTGCTGAATGCGGATTAAACTTGATCTATCTCGTTGATTTTCACTCGACGACCCACGAAGCCGCCATCTATCTAGAATGGTGTTATGATTTCATTATATATAGTAATGTGCATCTCTTTTTAATGTTGTGATAAAGAACTCGATAATCTTTTGTAGTAGAAATTGTGGGAGTGTGTTAACTGCATCTCGTACGCGTGAATTTTGTTATGAATCAATCTTTTATAGTGTTCATCTAAATTGGTAATTTCTTCCGCAATACTTTTGTTGATCTTGAAACGGATGAATTTCTGGTTACAAAAATATAAGTATGAATCTTGTTCAGTAACTGCTGAATGTTTGTCACATCATTCAAACAACTGCTTGAAAGACAAACCGAGTAAACACTTCCTCGATCGACAATCGAATAATTCGTTCTGTCCGTTAAAATAAACGATGGTACGAATCGTGTAAGGAATTTTCGACCGACGATGATACATATATTCATTTCTTGGAATATCAGGGTCGCGAACGCGCTGTTTATGCGAAATCCTGTGGCTCGTGGTGGCGAGAACGGAGAGCGCAGGCGTCCAGAGTCCTGTGGCGGCAAGCGAAGTCCGATTTTCTCTAGTGTCGCGTCACAACTGCCGCTGGAGAGTCGTGTGCATCGCACCCTGCCGGCTGCGCTTAACAACCCCTACTTTGTGTGACCTTACCACGTTCGTTACTTTTCGTTAAAAGTTAAGTCCGGAATTTATAAGTACTCCCGAGGTACGCCAAATTTACATTGTGCGGACACATGAGCCTTAAATGCTTTCTTGGCATCGTGTACTTACGATGAGTGTAATGAAACTATTCTCGCGCCTTTTTGCTTCTGTATGCTAGGATAAGTGTACATCGTAAAATTCGTACTTAATTCGACATTGGAAAAGATCGACCCTTAACGATGAAAATCTCTTCGTGATCGGAGTTCCGATCTCAAGGTCAGACTAGAATTTCCGATTTATATATTAGGGGGGGCCGTGAATGAGAATGTACGATCGGAAAAGCGAGCATTGTGCGTGCGTTTTGTAGAAACGCGATCGTTCAATGTGACAGGCAGGCGCGATTTCGCGTGGTGGTGATTTTGTTCGAAAAGCGTTCATCCCGAACGCGTCCCATTTCCGGTCGTTTGCTGTTCGGAAACGTGACGTATTTGCGAAGAAGTGCATCGATCATGAATTGGTGCGACGTGCGAGCTTACGCGGGTTCGGTCGACGAGTCGTCCGCACGTCGAGGAATATTCACATCGAACGCCAAAGCATGAGGGACGACGCATTGACGTAATGGTGAGCTCAACGTTATTATTTTTATATTAGCGCACCTATATTAGCGCATCTTTATTAGTGCGTTATCCATTTCTTTAATAAAAGTCCGTAAATATCTGTAGAGATAGATGGAACATTTGTAGCAAAATATTTCTAATTTGAAACAATCGACAGAGATAAATTTAATTTTGCAAATAGTGCTGTTTTATTTATTGCAAAACCGTAACGAAATATTTTCAAGCATAAGATTTCGAATGCTGACGGGTATATAATATAGGTTAGTTATTAGCGCGAGAGAAAAAAATTATGCGTTGCACGAAGTGTAAATTCATGTTACGAAACTGTAGAGCGAAAAACGTGCTATATTTACATAATACGAATTGCTATCATCTTCGCGTCAAAGAAATTGACCTTTTATTGGTGTACGGAAGGATAGAAAATGGCGTGAGAGAGTTTCGGAGCCATCAACCATTAATGGCACGTGTCGAGGCACGCAATCTACATACCTAAGTATGTACATAGGCGACGCTCAGCACAATGGTGATTTGCGATTTCAAATTCTATGTTGTTCTGTTCTAATTTAATACACGCATTATCAGGTAGTACTTAATTCGGTAGGTAGTGTGTAATTGATCTGACTATATAATTGATTCGATCGATTATATATATATGGAATTAGAGTTTTTTTATTATTAGACATTTTTAAACTATTAAAAAACATTAATATTCTTTAATCATATCCTGCATCGTGAAAAGTTTATCCTTTCTATTCAACTAACTGCACAATTTACTTTAAACTATGTCTTATTAATTTATTTATTGTTATATTTATTTATAACATTGTTAGCAAATCGTTTCTATCTGTAGTATGATATAATTTTATTTATTCGCCATTAAAATATTTAAATATGTTTTTTGTATACAGAATGTGTGTGTCAGATATGTCGTATTTATTAGGTTTATATTTTTTAAAGAATTTTTGTAATTAATGTCTTCAAAAATTTGAGTTATAATTTATTTTTCAATAGCAGTTATTTCCTTATTCCTGGACGAGTTAATAAAATGACATGTGCTTTCAATACTTTATTGTGCTATATATGTACGTAGCGTTGAATTTGCAAGTTTTAAGCTTTCGAAGCAAGAGATTCGACTGTCAAGCAAATAGAGAATATCTCTTGCCGGCAATGATTTATTCGACGTTCACAGAATGACAGCGGGTGACATTCGTGTGCGCCCGACACGCGACGTATGCGTGTTCAAACACGTGACGGGGATCACCATGAGTCCTGACATTCGTTGCACGACTGACTTTACAAACGCGGTGACTTTACACGGTACGAAGTTCACAATCTGTTGATATGTATCTTCCTAAAATGTCTTCTCTTCTATTTTTTTTACATCAACGAATTTTTCGAAGATTATTTAAATTTGTTTTAAATAATGTTGAAATATATGTAAACAATATTTTGATTAAGACAAAGAGATGACTATAATGTGTATTTTCATTTGCGACTGAACATAATTAAACGTGTAGAAATTGTTTAATAATCCTAACCGCTTGTCAGGCAAAGCTGTGTCAATTTACCCTGATGTCTCATATCCGAGCAGGTTACGTGACGCATTAGACTTCATACACATATAGGACATATGCATGCATGGTTCGAGATAAACCGCTGCGAGCTAATGGCATTAAAATGTCTCGCGACTAATTCCCTTTTGGATGTGTATGGCATAACTGTATTTCAATTCGATTGTGTGCGTGCGTGTGTGTGTGTGTGTGTGCGTGTAGTGCGCGCGCGCGTGTATAGTTTCGACCTTACAAAGTGAGAAAAGTGAAACGTAAGTAAAATAGTTGCAACATTCGAAATCGCAATGTCACTTTTACAAACTGCGAGATTTTGTTTACACTTTCATGTGCGTAGTCTCATAGTCTCATACGAAGATTGCATTATCAGTCATGCTGATATCACGCGTGTAAACCGATTTCGTTAACATACACGTTCTGAAGGTTGCTCGTGCATTTACAACCGTCGCACGCACTACAAACATCAGAGCTCGCAATATACATTTGTTCGAGATATGAGTTTGATCCGTATGGAGCAAAACGAAACTACGCTCCCAACTTGCTAACGTATAATGTATTTTTGTACGATCAGTAAATAAGCAAGACAGTAGATAAAAGCAGCCATAATGACTGACGACTAAATTATGCTAAATTGACTTCTTTTACGTCAAATTCACGTTTTTTAAAAATGTTTTGAATTATAGTCGCTAAGTCTTATTTTATTAAGTTATCTACGTGATACAATATTTGGAAAGCTAAATTTATATGTAAGGTGAATCGCTAGTTGCTTTGGGATCACTATCTAGACGATTGATCCCTTGAGAGAGATCTCGAGATGACATGTATATCTCCTGCGATGCGACGTCATGCAATTAGACGTACACAGTTACATAGTACGCGGTCATATCGGTAAACTCTCGAAACCAACATCGGGTTTATACGTTAGCGCGATTCAGTTTGAAGCTGTAAATTAACTGTAGTGACAATTCGCTGTGACAAATCTCCATGAAATATTTGCCATCATACCAATAACAGGCAATTTGAGCAGAATTTTTTTTAGAGATATTTTATGAGTTACATTTAAAATTTGTTTTTGTGCAGATCCAGTAACTATCACGAAACGATGTGTCCTCTTCAACTTGTGTAACATGGAGAGATTATCAAATTCACGATCTAACGTAAAATTAGCATCTTGATGAAGTTACGAATGCAAATTATTTTCCTTGACAAGTTAGAGCTTTGAAGTTATGCGATTTACCGCTTAGAATTACTACGGATAGGGTACGAGATGTACATAATGATAAAGTTTTCTCTTTCCATTCGTGCTCGAATTTTTAATGTTCTTAACAATGAAAACCGCTATTGATATCTTTCGCAATGTTATTATTAGGATTTTTTTCTCGAAACGGTGACATTGGAACATTGAACATCGTTGTAAAAGTGCGAGCCTGACTTTAAAAAATAATCTAAAACGCTTCTTCTGTTGAAAATCACGATTTAGTGAATTGAGTGCGGCAAAGGAATAAGAGAAGGAATGCGGCAAAAGTCCAATGAACAAAAGGAAATTAAAATCTCTTTGATCTGCTCTAATCTTTCGAGCGCAGCTTCGCTCAACAATAGATTTCGTGATTTTCAACAGTAACTTAGACGTAATAACCTGATAACGTCCGCTCAGCAGTTATGTAACTATCAAAAGGATTATTTGTGAACTATGAAAATGAATAACTTATGAGAGTAATTGTCGTTTATAGACGTATTACTAATATTCTGGAATAGCAGGAAATGTCTACCATCCAGTGTATGTAATATTTACCACAGTACAGTACTGAAATAGCGACAGTGTAACAGCCAAGGATCGATATCAGCAGTCTTTTCTTATGGATCTTATACATTTTAAATATGCAATGCGGACGAGGCACGCGTATGTTTGTGATGGATAGAATAAATAAAAAAATTTAATAAAAGTAATGAAATTGATATCTCATATAGTCGCGAGGATAAAATTTCTTTTTGGTTTGTATATTTTGTGACGCCATTTTATATGTACGTTCTATATGCAACGCGATAAATAAAAACTGTGAGGGATACATTGATGTATGACCAACAGGCACGCACGCACCAACCGCGCAATTTGTTATACCTACGAATTATCGTGGAAAAAAATCGAGATAAAGACGCGTGTGTTGTTTCGATTGTGCGTTGTGGCCGAAGTTTCCGCGATAAAGTTAATAAATGGTGCACGTCTGTGGTTCTTAACTCCACTTATCACATCGTTCTGGTTTAATGGGCAAGCTCATTTGTTATCCATCATTGTTGCTATTTGCATCGATGCACACGTGATTTTTAACACGATAGCAAAAGACATCTATGTTCCACATGCACATAAAATGAATTAAATCGCGTAAAATTGATCCGAAAAAAATATTTATGAGGTCATGTTTATTTAATAATAATTTGTAATATTACAGCATTAGTTTATTGATGTTGTCTAACTATAAATAATTGGTGGAAGTAAAATGTTTATCCGATATAAAATGTATATTGTGATGCTCGTATCTACTTGTATGGGATTGCATGCGTATTGTTTCGAAGATGAAACTAATATATAGATAGAAAAATGGAAGAGTTCGACGTAACATGTGCGAGTACAGAACAACAACGTGTCATCCGTGAAGAGGAATGCCTTCGATGTTTTGATGCTACCAATATACCCTCTATACCGGATATTTTTATCCTATCTGTATCCTATTTTTGTGACATATTGATGAATTTACTTCCATTAGGAATATTAAATAATGATATTAATGTCTTCTACAATTAATTATCTATATTAATTATATTAATTTATTACCTATAAATTAAAGAAGCGTGTGTGACGTACTTTTTATTTACATGTCTGGTAAAGTACAGTCAATTTTTTTATCCTCCCCCCTGTTGTTTCACATAAATACGTGAATTGACATAAAAGCATCATTGTTCATCTGGGTAAAAGAGATATTTGTTAGCTATAAAGACATTAACTTCAATGAAAATTCTTCTGTCTTTAAAAGCTATCGCATATCTGTCTGATTAAATTGCGAATACAACATATTCGAGTATTATTTTAATATAATATATTAATTTCAAAGGTATTTGATTACGCGTATAGAATGTGATCCTTTTATATATCATTAACATATTGTTTTTATTCGAGAGTTGAAGTGTCACATTAATGTGACAAAACAAGAGTATATCGAAATTGTAGTCAGTATTTCAGTACACTGAAAGCTCAGCTTTTAGAATTCAACGTTTGCGTGCAGCGTTCTAGAATCTAGGAAGCAGGACGTAATTCAAGAAAAAACACATTTATGTTTGAACTAAATTATGGATTGTGACATGGCATGTAGAACAGTAGGGCGTGACTTACACGCATCTACTTCTAGGAAATTCTATTTTAACACTAAATTATTTTCATTCTTTGCGATAAATACAATTTTTATATTTATCTTATGTGACAAATCTTAGGTGTTAAAATACGATGTTGCTAAAATAATTATATGAGATGTTGTTTTATTAAAAATTTTCTTTAGCAGCAATTATTAAGAGATTTTTTTTTATGAAAGAAAAAAATAGTTTAATGTATATTTTAGTAGCAATATATTTTCATGTTTCTCATCTTTTTGACAAAATTCTATTTAATTCGACACTCGTGGTGTCATGTGTCTGCACTGTTATACATAATGCTATCTCTGGTTGATCATTCGAAGTTTTGTATCGATAAAAATGCTACGAATTCTATAAATCATTGATGAAAAAATTGTTATCTCTCGAGTTTATAATATTAACACTTTTTTACATCTCACATATGAATTGTCTGTTGTTAGATGTACAAATGTATAGCTTGTGTTTTATTAATCGAAGGCTTACTACTATTTTATAATGACAATATGAGATGGTTAATAAGATTAATTCTAATTCTAAACAAATATCGTTCTAGGATTATTTCGCTACTACGAAAGCTAGCTTTTCATAATTCAGGGCAAGACTAAAACTCGCATATACAAAGGCGATTACAAACGGATCTTTTGAGATTACATATTTTATGTATACAACATATAGGCGGAATAATAACACAGACATTCATTAGGGTTTTGTACATGATCTTCTTGAATATGATATATCTCTGTAGTGTCATGATTTTCTCCTCCGATTATTCCATTTGAATCACAGATATGAGCGTTCCACTCAATAGCTCGTGAGAGCGGGATAGATTACACGGTAGGAACTACAAGACCAGATTCTATATACCGCCTCAAGACGCGTATATGCATATGGAACGCTATGGAGCGGTGTGAAATCTCCTTACGTTAAGCTACACTTGCTGCCAGAACTAACATGTCCAAACACGTACATAAAGTTATTGCACCATACATGTAGCTACATTTTAAGCCATGTGTGTGATAGGAGTTTGTGTATACGAGTATTATTAGATTTATTTGTTAGTATAAAGGATATCTCATACAGCTACCGTACAATATTTTCTTATTCTAACGTTATACTTATTCTAACGTTTATACTAATTAGAGTTAAAAATCTTTGTAATGTCATGATTTTTTTAAGATCATTTTGGAGAGTTTTTAAATTATAAATGATCAAAGTTAGTCAATGTTGTCGTATAATATGTTTATACACGCTTATCACTAAAAATCAATAAAACACATTAATCTTTAGAATATGCTATTAAAGTGATATGGTGATTGTAAAATGTAAATGATAAATCTGTATATGACATTAGTCATACATTACACATACATCTTTCAAAACAAAATATCTTTTGGTATTTATGTATGTATGTGTGTCAGCGTAATTGTAAATTGTTTAAATTTACAATTGTTTTATCTACATGTCAGTTTAGACATTCTATTATTTTGTTTGTTAACTTGATTTCATTTTTTTCAAGCATGTCTCTGATTCTTTGTATATTTTGTGAACACATGTGCACATGCAACAAGATTCATACGATATATAGAGAGGTGAAAT
The DNA here is from genome assembly GCA_901521435.1 of Crematogaster levior. NCBI lineage: Eukaryota > Metazoa > Arthropoda > Insecta > Hymenoptera > Formicidae > Crematogaster > Crematogaster levior. The sequence goes on from CABEGB010000002.1 coordinate 34,050, forward strand.
TTTCTCGCTCTATGTCACTGGTGTCAGAACCAAACGTACAGAACCAACACGTATAAAGGATACCTATGAAACCATCGTAGAATAATGGCAACCTCTTGTCTCGAGGATGCAGTTTATAGTTTTACCGTTAAGGCGCGGTTAAAGATACGTTTCCGGAACAGGCAATGATTCGTATGTCAATTGTTGCACGTAACTAATTCGAATGTCAGTGACATTAATGTAAAGTATGTAATATTTATTAGAATTACTGAGAGAGTTGATAATAATTTTTCAAAAATTAATATGATAAATATTAAAATAATGTCTAAGACATTAATAATTTTAAAGTGTTCTTGTATGCTTAATTTATGTACGTAAGTAATGCATATTATATCAATAGCGTATCTTTTTTTTGCGAAAACGGTATCCACTATGAGGATGTGTACATGATCTTTGAGTTTTTCCTTTCTAAATACTTTCATAGTTATGCTGAAGTTGTGTTGAACTATGCGACTATACGAAGCGATGCTTCGCATCTTCGAATCTCGTTATCCGTATTTCCACTTTGCAGCGACGTTAGTTCCATTCCAAATAACTTGGTAATACGCTTCAGTGATCAGGCCGATAATGCTTTGGAGGTGTCGCGTTTGTAGCTCATGGAGAATTAACGCTATTCGAGGACTTTTCTTGACGTGATTCGCATATCCGATCTTTCCGTATAATTAGTCAGGTTATATTATAAGAAAGTTAAAAAGTATTATTTATAGAAAGATGCTTTGATTATTATAAAAAGATCGAAATTTTGTTTGCAAGAAGAAAATGTTCATTATATTTCCACCAAAGTTACAATAATGACGGACGATTTAATATCGCTCGCCGAACCTACTACTCGACGAATGACAGGCAGACTGAGATCAGAAATGATGTCGGTCGTAAATGGATGTCTTGTGTTGTGGAATAACGAGCGAAAGAATGTGAGAAAAGAGGAAGTGAGGTTGTATTGGGGAAGATGCCCCGACATGGTGGATTCCACGATATAGCACTGGTCCGCTGCCGACACCGTCCAAACTCGAGACGAATCGATCGCCTCTACCTTCGCCTTCGTGAACTGGCTCAACCATAAATCACGCCACAATATGTCGGTGTTCCTTCAAAATGGCCTTGAATATTCGATAGCTGTCGAACTGCATCAGGATGGAGAGCGACAAGATGCGGAACCAAATGAAGACGAGCAGTCGGGAGCGGATCCTGACAAGAGGATCGTGTTAACTTGGGTTTACTTCACGAATCGATCATTTAGTGCAGCGTGTACTCTTAATGGATCGGTTTCTGTTTGTTATACATTGTCTACGCAGCTCTATCTATCCTCGATAGGGTGCCTCTATTATGTAAATGAAGTAGACGTGGTGAATTAGTATACAACGTCAAGTTTGACAGCTTCGGTGTATCTTTGGGATGATAGGAGAAGGCAATAATAGACTTTAAAAACTCTCAGTAAATTATGACTTTTATTTCCGTGTCATAATTTTTTTATCGACGTTTTTTTTATGACTAATTTAAATTACGTATATGCAAAAAGAAACATCTCAAGACATATTAATTCTGCAAGTATTAATTATTTGTTAAGCAGCTTTTAAACAAATCAGCGAGAAGGCTGAGAACTTGGAGAGAAGATTATCGCTTTGAATGAAATGAAACTTTCATGTGTCGGTTATAAATGGAGAATAATATCCCTATTTACGTCCATTTTCGACACTCCGAGATATTCTGTCACAGGCAAATTATCGGGCCGAACGCGATTATATGCGAAGCTCTGCAAAACCGCGCATCCCGAACTACTGGTCATAATAAATCAACCGTTTTTGCAGTCCGATGTATTTGGCGTCGAGTTCAAGCCACACGGATCCCACTAACGCCGCTCACTTGGCACATTGCCATTTTGACTAGAATGCCCGTTTCAGCAATGACAAAATATGCGTTATTAATACCAGTATTGCGAATGTGTGTAATACTTTTCAGAAATGATCGCATTCTCGATCCGATGCGATAAAATTATCTCCATAATTATAAAATTATCTCCTTGAAGACAACTTGAGACATGCACGCAAGGACGTTGGAAATATGAGTATTGTATTAATTCGAGTGGTGAATCGTAATGATTAATTTCCTCGTAATGATTAATAAAATTTGCGTAAATTTAAATTGCTTCCAAAATTGCGTTTCCCATTATAATATTTTATTATAATATTTAAATATATTTTGTATGATACTATCTTTCGTTTCAGTCACGTTGGACAAATTTCATGTTAACGGAAATTTATTTCCAATATCAAGATCATCCAACTTCAATTGGGAACACATTCGCTTCCAAACTGAACGTTCGATGTACGCGTTTGGCCGGCTAGCTAAACAACGTGTTTACTAGCAACTGACAACGCTAACCTCTTCGTGGCATGTTAGCCTTGATTGCAAAGCACCACGCGACTCGGGTTACAACATTCCCACCAATCGACCGCAGCGATAATTACTTTTTGCATCTACATGCGAAATTCCAATCAGCGAGCTATCCGTGAAAACGCTCGTTAAGGTGGGATATGAAAAATGGAATTTCCGTTAAAGCGGTTTTCAAAATCCAGAAGAAACATATGGATTTTAAAAGTCTGCTACAGTTTTGTTTATCCAGTGAAAACTCAATTTTCTCTTCCATTGGAAATAACGTGATGTTTCGAGCGAACGAGTCGGATAAACATTGAAACGCAGTCATGCGTATATTACTACAACTTATTTTATTTTCATAATAGCAATACTATTTATTACTTTAAAAAATCTTTTTTATCAAATACTTATTTACAAAAGCTTATTTATGAACTAAATTTCCACTTTAATGAATTTATTTTAGTTTACTTTTCTTAATTTTTTTTATGTTTTTATAAAATAGAAAAATAGAACATATTCATTGTGTGAAACGAACAATCTAACTCTTAGATGAAAAATAACATTGATTATTGCAGTTTATGCATTGTGTGTGTGTATATATTTATGTTATAGACTTTATCTAACAAGTGGATAGAAAATCGATTTGCAGAGTTTCTAATATTTCGGTGGAATCTCTCTTGCATTTGCTGCAAGTTCTGTTCCCATGCGTATCGCACAGAACGCATTTATCGAATAGTCGGGTATCTCTATCGACTTGTGTGTCGCGGGAACGTTTATTAACAGCGAACCGCTCTTATCGAAACAGAACGTTGAGCCGTTCATGAAACACGATACACAGGGGAAAAGATAATTCGCCACCCGTTTTCGTTGGAAATAAGAAGCTGGACGACAGCGAAGATTTATAGCCCACCGTTTAAGATCCAGTTCTTCCTTCTTAAGCTTTTCCATTTCACGCGTACTTCTATGCATCGGTGAGGAACCTCTAGCAATCTTTCGACATTTAATCTATAAATGATCGCGATGAGCCCAACGTGATAAAAAGTTATATACTTTTTACATAGAAAAAACGCGTGTGAAAAAGAGAGATTTTCTTTGAAACAATTTATTGTAATTTTCTAAATAATATGTATGCAATGAAATCTTACATGTACATATCTATTATATAAAGGAATTAATCTTTCTCAAATTTTTAACAAGCAATTATTTAAGCATTAAAGAGAGAGAGAGAGAGAGAGAGAGAGAGAGAGAGAGAGAGAGAGAGAGAGAGAGTTCTGATCTTGTTAATTTTCTACAATTGCAGATAAATTTACTTTACTCAAAGCTGATATGCTAATCTCGTACGAGAGACTTGGAAACAAATTTTTCTGCATGTCCGGATGCATGTGTGGACCGTGTTCTCGACTCCGAGATTTTCCATTAACCACAGTGGAATTGGATTCGCGAGGATTTGCGAAATGGAAAATGCGTTCGAGAGGCTAAATAAATCTGGTATAAATCTAACGTCATAGAGCCGCAAATTGCGAAATTTGCAAGAGGGTAGGAGGCAGTAAAAGGCGGTTGTTGCTTGATAGAGTAGAGAAAAAACACGTGATTCAAATTTATCTTATGGGTTTTTATCAGCCCTGCGAGAAGTTGCAGAATCGAATAGAGCAATGACGGTACTAAAAGCTCGAAATTTTTCATTTGGTGATATCGGAGCGAGAGTTAGCGTTCTGCTTTCCTCTCCAAAGGGAAAAGATAACGTTATATCGAAGTTCGCGGATAGACCGAGCGATTGGAACGACTCGAAAGAGGCGGGACGCTGAAAGTTTTCAGTCCAATTAAATTTTTCTCTTGTTTTTTTTTCTCGGAGATCGAGCGAATGAGATCTTTCCGCTTACGTGGATCGATTGAAAACAAGTTTTTCTAATTTTCAAAGATGAGCGAATGTTTGTTCGAGGCCCACTATTCTTTGCTCCTTTTTCCTCTATGTTTGGAAAAGCCAGTCACGAAACGTATGCTCCGTCCTCCGTATCATAGATTGACATTCTGTGACAGTTCAGTATATAAATCAACAGCGATCAATGATGGATAGGAATTGTGATGCATTCGTCATTCGTTGTGTCTCGTAGATAAGCAAAGAGTCCTCGAGGATCCCTCGTATATACAATATATATATATATATATATATATATATATATATATAAATATAGATAAATGCTATATTGTTATCTGAAATAGCATCGTTTCCTATATATATATATATATATATATATATATATATATATATATATATATATATAGGAAACGATGCTATTTCAGATAACAATATAGCATTTATCTTTCAGATTAGTGTAATAAATTGTCACTGATTTATGAGGTTTACGTAGTAACTTGATAGTAACTGTAATGTATGAGAAGTATAACCTCGGCACTCTGAGGTTTCATTATTATTAAGATTTCGTTACTATTAAGATAGATTATTATTTTATTTTAATATTATAATTTAATATTATAATTTTAATATTATAATACATGTAATACTATTGTGTAAGTATTATTATGTAATTATAACACAGTAAACATGTAGTTAAGTAAGGAAGGGAAATATTTATTATATTTAGTATATAATTTTTTTCATACAAATTTCATAATAATAATAAGTATATATAAACGAGGATGCTATAGCATACATTGCAGGTAAAAATTCGAAAAATTTTAATAAAGATTTTTTTTGTTTTGGCACTCGGCACTCCATGGATTTGCTCTCGTAGGAACGTAATGCTTCTCACAGAATACGTAGAATGAGAAGACTAAGGCGTTTCCTTGCAAACTCCATATGCGTTCGCTTTTGGTCTGTATAGCTGCGACGGGTCATTGGTCTAATGGACTAAAAACTTGCCGAAGAGAAATTCAGCGAAGTATGCAGGATTTCCTTTTTAGAAAGACGCAGGGCATACAGGCAAGGGTCGACTGGGCGATCTACGTTCGATTGCAAGATAGGTGCCTGTTTCTTTCGTTCTGTCCAGTACCGGTTTGACTGGATTATGTGATACGGCGATCCCCTCGACTTAATTGATCCAGGATTTATGGTACACGCGCGTTTTAAGTATATATGTATGTATAGTCTGTTTATATTATATATACATACACACAAAAGAGAGTATTTATTGCTACATAGCGATGATAATTTTTTTTGGTGGTGGATATATATTCTATGTCTCATTTTTCGAATATGTCTGCATCGGTTAATGCTTATCGCTTATGCGGAGCGCTTTTACGATAATTGTTATGATAACAGTCTAGTCCCTGCTTGTTGTTTTGGTTCAGAAATTTTACGTTGGGAGGATCAGCTCCGACGTCTTATGCAAATTAACGCGATTCCAACTTAATAGACCCGTGATACCAATTACGCCAACGTTGTTCTATCTCCCAACCGTTCTTGTTTCACAAACACGTTCAGCCATTCTAGATGGTTACAATTGCTTTGATTTGGTGTGCAAGAAACTCACACTGAATGCAATTTCTAATAATGCATAAAATTGATGATGTGTAGGATACTATTCATAATCTTCTTTTAACTTAATTTTTTAAAATTTGATTCTCAACTAATCACACGTCGAAAAAATCCAACAAGCACATGGTGCAAAAGCTGTATATCTTTTACGTAATTAATAGCAATTGTTTGTATTAAATTTGTAGCAACGCATTTCGTTTTTTATCATTTTATCAATAAAGATCTCAGGCAATACATATAAAATCAAAATAGTAAAAAGTGCAAAAATAATAAAAAAGATTTTATCTATATAAACGTATTACTATAGCAATATATAATATTTAATAAAGATATAAGAAATGTATTTTTGTTAAAAGAATTACAATTGACTACAATTAACTAAGAAATTGTCGTTATACGCAGTTTCGAGAGATAAGAAATAGGCGTTTACAAGAAAACTTTAAAGTGGAAACGTGAATTGTTTAGTGGCGGACATATAACCGATTATATCATACGTAAGTTTGTGGTAAACCGGAATTCGGTGGAGTGCCGAATCTCGTAGGAGAGCTCGCTTCGCGGCGGACGAGGCTTCGGCAGAAATGCGTGGCCGCATTCCCCATCTGCGAACTACCCCATTAACGGCGTTCGCGCCGCAACGTCACCCGACCCATCGAGACTCAAAGCGGAGCACGTATAGCGCTTTATTGGCGGCGATTTTACCCTGTCGCATAAATCCGCAGGTTTACGATGTTAATTCAACTTTTACGGAGGCGAGATCGCGAGCGTGACAATTTTCCCTCTGGCAAACCTCGTTATACGCTCGGATAGAAGGATACGAATCAGGAAAATAGCGCCGAGTGTTCGTTCCCAACACGATACATACGGTGCATGATTAAAGTTCATATTTATAATCACATTTTTGCTGATGAATTTAGTTGAAATTAATCTTTAAAAACAATACGATTTAATAGATAGATTTTGAGAATTAACATTTTGATACACATATATGTATACATGTTACGTCATATTTACAATCACAATTCAATTAAGAAACTCGAAGTTTTCTTGAAACACAATTTGAGTTTTGTTTCAATAAACGATTCTTAAAGAAAAATCATTTGTGGATTAGTAGTTTTTGAATCGTGTAATATTTTTCCGAAGGTGAATTGAAAAAATAACAGCCATGGAAAATTTGACGTGAACCATTTGTATTTTGAGATGTGTGAAATGCAAATATAATTTCAATAGTATGTCATAATTTTCCAAGCTTTTTGATTATTAATCTTATTTATTATTACGGAGGCGAGATCCGATTAATATCTTATTTAAATCGAATTGGTCTTAAAGGTAAATAGCGATAAAAGTTGTAATATAAACGAAATCTTTTCTATCTATGTTTATTTCGGATCGATATTTATTGCGGTATGCGACATTCAACGCTAACGGATCTATCACATAAAGTATATGACTATTAAACGCGAGAATGGGATTATTACTGTAAGTGAACGTGCTCATAAATGTCACGTAATTCGCAATGCAATTTGCTGGTGCCGTACAACGTCAACGAAATTATTAATCGAATCGCCCTTCTGACCGTATGAATTTTGAAGTAACAATGCGTTCGTAATATCCACGTATGTCGTAATATTCGCTTTTGTTCATGTAATTCCTATGGCTTGAGAACTGGGATTAAAACGAACACAGTAAAACTTGCCGAATTATACGCTGCCAAATTCCAATTTGTAACCATATATAATAAATTAATAATTACAAGCAATTTATTGCAAGATAATAAGCAATTGCAAAAATATATAAATTCCATTTACTATTACATACGATGTACGTAATGTATGATTATTATATTTCAATTTTTACGTTTCTTTAGAAATTATATTTTTTTTATTAACTCAAAGTATTTATGTCTGATTGTACAGTAAATTTATAAAACGTACAATTTCTCTATAAATAAATTTCGAAACGGATGATAGCATATTTGTGGTTATGTCGATGGTAATTTGTGAAATGGATTGCAGTAAATTAATGGGTATGTGAAACGGGAATTAATTAATACCGTACTTTCAGTTAAATCAATTCGTACACCGTTTCGAAACTAAGTTATACGTATTAGACAGACATATACACATTGTGTATCCAAATTGATTTAAGTTAATAAATGATAGCTGTGCTATTTATTATATTAATATTTGTTATACAATATCACAGAGTGTGATTTAAAACAATATCGAAAATGTTTAATTGGTAGTAGTATTTAATTGGTAGGAAGTATCAAACTAACATTTTTGGAACAGTGATAGCTCATGTCCGAAAATGTTCCGTCACATGACGACAAATCTATATGTTAAAAGTGTCTTTGAGTCTATTAAGTCAATAAGTTCTATATTATCTTTAAGAAGAAGATGGAAAAAATAGAAAGTATTATTGTTACCTATTTTAATTTTTTGATTAATTTTTTGAATATAAAGTTAGAATATAAAACGAAAATATCTCATTTTTAACTTAAATTATAATAAAAATGTTTGAAATTATTTTATCTTTATTTACATTGCACAGAATGTACCAACAATATACAAAATTTTACATATGTTCAAATATTCCTGGTCTAATGATGACACACGTATCTTTGCAATTAAAATAGCAAATTATTTTGATTTTGAGTTTGGATTCTCTTTGACTAAAATGACATTCACTAAATTGAGTTTTTATACTATAAAAATATTTTTCATTTTTTCTAACTTTTACATTTAAGTATAAGATAACTCTGGTAAAAGATATGTAACTCAAAAGCATTTCTGATATAACTTTATCACGATAGTGAGAAAACACAAAGTTTCCAAATATGAGTTTTCGTTTCAAAAATACTGAATTTATTACTCTCTATCAAACCTTACATATTGTTGGTTGTTTGTTATATGCATGATAGTCATATCGGTGCAGCTTTATCTTGAATTTAAATCCTAAATAATTATTGTGATCTATCGTAAAATGAATTTGAGTTATGTATAAATGCTTAAGCAAGATGTTATTTAAGTCAGCTAAGCTACTTTATCGAAGTTTTTTGCATCGAATAAATTGAAATTAAGAGTCTTCTCGATCACTGTCGTGTCTGTGTGTATAATAAAGACTAAATTTATGTAAGATTTTCTTATATACATGCATACGCACGCACGCATGCACGCACGCACACGCGCGCACGCGCATTTATATATGAACTTAAAGTTAATTTTTTGCAACATGTTTCAATTAAGACTAATATTAGTCTTCATTAAACATCTTAATTAATTAATATATTAGAACAAAATAAATCGAAGTGGTTTAGTATTTCTGACAAGTTTTATTACTTCGACAGATTAATTTCAACTTGATTTGATTTCAATGGACAATAATTATTCTTTTTCATATAAATTCTTGGAAGAAGTTCTGATTTTATGGAAAAGTTTCACGCTTCTAGAGTTTTGTATTTAAGGTTTCCCTATTTATTTCCAAGCAATATAAAGCTTCGAATCTTAGCTTCGAACTAGTTAAGATCGGAAAATTTATTATTATCATTGTTTTATATATTGTAACTGAGAAATCGGCGACGTATTTATAGTATAGTTTACGATGTATTTTTTTCATTGAAATGGTACGATCAATGAAATTGCGGCAGATAGAGAAACTCGTCTTAAATTCGCGGCCATGAGTGAGAGGGCTATGGGTGGGGTCCTTTGAAGAGAATTTTAAAATTCTAACATGAGCTTCTTTGACCTTCCATGCAAGGTGACCGATCGCCCGACAGTTCAACTTGAAATGGCTTCTTTTAAAGCATTCACCTTTGTTCAGTTGGAACTTTGTGTCGTAACTTGGCTGAAACAGTGTGCATTCGCTCCCGTGCTAGTTCGATCCGTAAAGCTAAAGTTGAGCAAGAAACGATATTGTGATAATCAGAATCGAAAGTGGCAATTATCAAAGGTCAGGTTCTATTGGATTCCAGTTTAACCATTTGGTAATTAATTTGCGAATTCTGCAATTGCATAATGAATATTCTATATTACTGCTTTGTTCATTAATAATATTGTCGATATACTTTTATCATAAAATAATAACGGTCAAATCATCACACTGTATCGTTAATAAACAGGTGAGGATTACGATGCATGGGCGTATTTGCGAATGCATTAAATCCGTTGAATAATCGTGCAACGGGCATCGAAAATGCGGTGGTCGCACGTATGTGTGTTATTGTACAACGCAGTCGTCATGTCATGGATGTGAATGAATACTCCTAGATCGGGAATCATAGATCGAAGTATACATCAATTCGATTGAAAAAAATGTTGAATGAACAAAATTATGTTATTTGAGAGATAACTTAAATAATTGGTTTCCACTAATAAAATATCTTATCATTTGGGGACAATGTCTCCTTTATAAAAAATTGTACAAGTGTTAAAAGTCACTTGTGTTACTGCAGAATTATTTCTCCGCGAGGAGTATGTATAAACAGGTTGGGATGCACAAACGTACGATAACAAATGATAATTAGTGTGCTGTCGCGGAAGATGAGCTGTGCACTACAAATGCACGTAGAAAAATATAGTAGGAATACACTACTTAAGAGTGTCTAGTTATTTATTTACACACATTAGTCATGTCTATTAACGTGCCTGGAATATGCGCGGAATAATCTCCCTCAAACTCAAAAGTTGCGAGATTATTTGAAAGCGTTTCTTGCCGACGAATTTTCTTTAGCTTTAATAGTTAATAACTGGCATTTACACGGATCCTGTTAGCGACGACAAGGATATCATTGTAATCAAAGATTCATTGCGCTGAAGTTTAAAGGATCTATTTCCCAGTGTATTCGAGCAGTTTAAGACAGCTTAGACTGACTTCAGCAGAGCCAGGCATATTTCGCGTTGTACAACTAGGACGGTAGAGCATACAGATTTCTCGTGAAGGAAAATGTTAAGCTGCGCTTTTATGCCAGAGCGATAATGGGTCCGAGAGATTGTTTCCTTTTATTCCTATGGATATAATAATATAATGTCTGCCACCGTCGTTGTACCGAGGCCTCGACTAGCTAGCTAGCACCTACTGCTACGTAAGGAAGCTATTCATTTTAACCTGAAACTTTAAGCCACCGTTGTAATAAGGGAAGAGAAACTTTAATAGACGCGTTTTAAGAATATAACCCGTTCCTTTACCTGCCGCACGGAGACGTTATAGATAACCTAGGAAAGTACGTTGGAAGGTTTACTTTTTAAAATTTTATCTACATCTTTCAAGGTGTTTAATTTCTGCTCCTAAAATGTGAAAACATTTACAAGTGATAAGTAAATTAAATACAATTATTATTCTGAAAATATTTTTTATATAGGTAGTTTTATATAGATATCGTCAGGATATATATTCGCGTATCTGTGAATATCTTGCAGAATTTATTTATGAACAAGATGCATGTTTATTTGGGATTATCACAGATGTTTATTAATCTTCACATGAATACAGCTAGTATAACTTGAAATATTAGATGATAAAATGTAATCAAAAATATCATGTACATATATATGCACATTAAAACACATTCAGTCGTTTGCATTCGGTTGTACATTGGATGATTAATGAATGAAATTAACTAACACATCGATGAATTATTATTAGTTGATTTAAAAGTCATCTGTAAACTCTTTAGAAAATATTTTCTCTTTGATTTTTTTTCAACAGCTCTTCTGATGAAATAACGAGCATGTGTAAAATTGCTTACTGTAAATATTTGGTGCTCCGATTAAATTTGGAGTTATAAATAATTATGATAGATAATAATTTATTGTAATCTATTTATTATTAGCAGTAAATGTTGAAATATAATTATATATTGCAAAGAATATTTTACTGTTAAAATAGTTGAAAAATAATCTTTAAAATAGGAATTTTTTTTTTAATGGTGTAGTTGTTTAATTAGCTTCTCGTTTTAACTAGCTTTTAGAAAATTATTTTACAACTCACAATTTCGTGCCGTGTACGCTTATCTACGGGAAACTAACTGCGCTATACATTTGCCTGCGGAAGTAAACTCCTGTGGCGACTTTTATTTACGACCCGCATTTTTTTAATCCGATGAATGACTTTTGTCTTACATTCTTAGCGAACATGCAAGATACGATTTTAATATTATAAATTCGTTCATAATGTCTGTCTTGCATTATAGAAAAGAGATCATCTGAGTAAGAGAGGATTGAGTTAAGTCCTCTCATTATTTAATACTGAAAATTTTTAGGATAAAATTTGTAAATTATCGATATTCGTTAACGTTGTTGAGAATAAAGATTTCCATTAGTTTGTAGAAAAATTTCAACTGTGATTTCCAATATTTTTATATGTGCGTGATATCTCAAGCAAGTAAAAATAAAATTTAATTAATTGTGCGATTTTTATGTACTAAAATGTATAATGGAATCGATCTATAATAAACGTTTATTAAATATTCTTATTACATCCGTACATTAGCATAAATTTCAAAAATTCAAACCTTCTTTTGCGTGTCAGAGTTAATTGCGATTGCAAATGCTTGCTCATTTGCTAGTAGTTTATTTTGTATGATGCGATCATAATAAATATGTTACTTGTAATATTATTACAATCACAAATAATCAGATAATTCAATTAATTAATTAAATATTAAATAATTGTCAAATAAAACCATAATTTTAAGATAATTATTTGTAATTATTATGCCAAAGCACTTGAAAGCAATTGAATGAATATATCAGAAAAGACGATTAGTATTTCTATCTCTAATAATCGTAAAAGTGAGATCGCGAAATAAGCATAGAAAAATTTCAATGTATGATTAGACTGTTGTATGTGTAGGCGTCAATAAAGGTGAGGATTTGGGTTCGTATATACATAGTAGAATTCTTGGGTCGATAGCAACATCTAATCCTACTTCGATACCAATGACCTCGAATAAAGCCGTTAGTTAAAGCACGGCGATAGGACGGCTACTTGCTTGAAGTACGAAAGTACGAAGATTATCGACAAGTAGCATCATTCTTTTCTCAATCGACTGCGAATAGCTGATGGTGATGGGAATCTATTATTTCTGATTTAATTTTTTTTTCGATGGGCATTTTAGTAACAAGACATAAATGCTTTTCTCAGTTATATGTTTTAGTATAATAATGCATTGTAATTTACATGCGATCTTGTATTATCCAATTTATTTTTGTCTATAATTTGATAATAATTATGGTATTATACTATGGGGAATTATACTATTATATGTAGTCGTTCTATATTAGAACAAAGATGTGTGTGTGCGCGCGTGTGATGTGTCTTATTCATCATAATAATTGTCTGTGCGTGGGAGCATCTGAAAACGAAAGAGAGAGAGAAAGAGGAAGAGAAAGAGAGAGAGAGAAAATCGATTTCCATTTTCCAGGGCGCGTTTGCCTCTCGTTCAATGGGGAGCCTCATTAGTTCCTCACCAAACAGCACGGTGACTTTTTTTTCTTTTCTTTTCTTTCAGTACCCTCCTTTTATCCACTTGCTCTACGCTATCCCGAAACGTCCACCATGTTTTATTTCGTAGCAAAGATCAGCATTGTTGTGAAAGTGTTTTACGAACCTGTCGCCTTCTTTCCTATTTTTTAGCATTCTCATCTCCCTTTTCTCTTGTTTCACGAATTCTCGCAGAAACGATTTCGTTCTTTTAATAATTCTCATCATTTCAACTACTCTTTCGGATTTTCGCTGTATGTTCTAAAGTTTGAATCTGAAAACGGGAAATGAAGTAAGAAACAGTCGAATACAATTTTCTTTAAAGAATAACTCTTTGTTGTAATCTTTTTTATGTGTTCTTTACCTATATCCGAAACAGAATGTTTTCCTTTGTGTTTAAAGGTTCAAAAGATTTTCTGTGACATTTCCAATAATATTGTCTCTAGTTTCAATATATCTCAAATTGGACAATCGAGAGACATTTGAGAGACCTTTTGCTTGTACGCAAGAGTAGTGCGTTGTAAGCCAATTCTAGACATAAAGAACGATTTTCTAGACGAGCACAACGCGAGTGCGGGATCGTTATACGACGGAATCGAGTATATCGTCATTTCACCTATCCATTGTTGCGATACCACCAACAGAACTTTGTAAAGTCCTCACCTCCGGCTAAGAGAAGTGAAAGTTTCAACGGCAGACACGAATTCGTGCTTTTTTCCCCGTGCGTTCGTTTTCGCGCCATAGAGTAGCCGAGTCCTTCATTAAAGTTTCCACCCGCTCTTCTAGTTTTCAACCAACGGATGAAACTGTACTTGTGGCACACATATTTCGCGATCCCATGTACTGTCGATGTATAGTATAGGATTGAATACTTAGGTTTAATCGACTCTTGTACAGATCTTTTTATTATCGAAATAAAGTTATAGTTTTCTATGCTATTTATATAATGTCTAACCAGAATATCTCTTTTAAATGCGAACATAGCAAGTCAATTTCGTTTTTGCTCTGTTTTTATCTCGTAGCGTTCTATACTTTCAAATAAAATACTCTCTCATATTGATGCATACGACAGAATGTTCGCAGAATTTTTCCGCAGCGCAAATGTATTGTGAAGAGAAAATAAATGCAAATTTTTTAATTATTCAGTGCAAACAAAGTAATGCAGTAAGCAGGCGGATCGTAGTCGTGCGTAACTAAAAAAACTTTTTTTATTATTATCTTTTCTGCTAACTTATTCTGCACAAGTCCAAGTTCCTTAACTTCATTTAAAAAAGATGATATTTTAATATTTTATGCATATCCATAGAAATTTTTCTTTCTTTCTTTTGTTTAATGAAATCTATAGATAAAAAATTATATCAATAATTGCAATTTTTTAACTTGGTAAACAACATGTACCTAATTTTATAAATAATGAAATTGCTGTGCTATATGAAATGTACTTACTATTATTTCTAAGAAATGAAAGAATCTCTTCACAATACATTTGCGTTGCGAAAAAATTCCGCAGACATTCTGTCGCATGCATCAATTTGAGAAAGTATTTTATTTGAATATATAGAGTGAAATTGCTGTGCTATGTTAAATGTACTTATTATTATTTCTAAAAATTAGATTTATATTTATATTATTTGGAATAGCTAACTTTTCAAAAAAAGAGGCACGAATTGAAATTCAGATTCACATTTTCATTCTATTTCATTAGGATATAGCATGTTTCAATGTATATGTGTGTGTGTGTGTGTGTGTGTGTGTGTGTGTGTGTGCGCGCGTGCGTGCGTGCGTGCGCGTGTGTGTGTGTGTGCGTGTGTGCGTGTGTGTGCGCGCGCGCGCGCGCGCGCAAAACATTGAATATTTTTTATTCTTATTTCAAACTTTTAACGAATATATGAGAATTGATAGGTCAAAATATTTTCTCCTTTTTTTCCTTAAATACGCGAATAACTCATTTCGTATTATCCCGCTTTCCTATTGCATTTCAGTTGCAATGAAAGAATAATTGATGCGCAGCAAATAATTTTTCCATAGATTGCAATTTTATGGATGGCTAATGGTTGTCGATAATTTGTCGCATCGATATCAACGGGAAGTCAACAAAAATGAAAATTATAACACATTGAGCGTAATTTTATTAGTTACAATATGACACTCGAAGATTATCAAGATGAATACCGGATTTATTGCGCGTGAATGTTTAATTTCATTCTTATAGGCTGTCCGATACTTTTTTTTTAAATACTATTCAGATGTGGCGCGTTTGCGTCGTAATGTAATATAATAATGTAGTGTAATAATAATTTGGATTACTATTTAACAGTTGCGTCGCCATTATTCTCGTAATTACGAATTATTTCGCTGATATTCATTAACGCACGGGTTTGGTTGAAAATCCATGGCTTTTGGACCACCAGGCCCTGTATTCTGGTTTCGAACAGATGCAGTCCCTTTATCGTTATCATTCGCTTATATCCGGATTATAATGGGATTATAGTATTTGCAAAGGATACCGTGTGTTCGATTCCGTGCTAGTCACATAGCTGTTGCATAGAAGTACTTATTAATTCATGCAAATTGGAAAGTAGTTCTCTCTGCGTTTGTTCTGTCTCAATGCATACATAGAGTGTATGCATATCGAATTTAATCGCAAACTCTTTGGTGAAATTCAAATTTAACGAAAATTTGGTAGAACACAGTCTTTAAAATTTAGAATAATTTTTATTTAATTATCTGTGTATTTCTCAATCGAATTATATTTCTCAGAAACTTTTCATTTCTAAAAAATTTTACAACGGTAACATTATAATACCGTTACCACCGAACAATAGAGTTAAAAAATGCGGAGTATACAAATCATTTGAAAAAATTCTGATTTTAACTTGAGAGGCAGCGTGATTTTTGTGGAAAGTGTTGAATCTATCTCCCAGTTATGTCTGTAGACGTATAAACGGGGAGAGGACTCATTACGTAAAAACGAAGGGACACTCTAGAACTGCACACTCTAGAAAAAGAATGTTAGCGGAAAATAAGTATTGTAGAATTTTAATTTAATTATTAACCGACATTGAAGATGACTTTATTACAAGTCGAAACGTTTGTTATTGTATATTGTTTTACATAATTATATATTATTGGCATTGTCATTCATTGTTTGTTATTACCCTTTGGATTTGAATATTGTTATTTAATAACTTACGAACATTACTTTGAATATTTATAAATTTAATAGTTTTTGTAAAAAAAATTATGAGTATTTTGTTTTTTGAGCGTTTTGGATCTACGGTATAAATACGGAAAAGATTATACAATTATTTATTCTTATCTAAATATTTCTTTTATGTTCCTTTTCCTTTTGTACTACCGTTCTCGCACCTTGATAATTAAAGCGGATCACTTCGAGAGATACTACCACCCGCATTTCAGCTACATTGAAAACTAAAAGTCTCGACTAGCGTAGTTATTCGTAACTATTTTCTTCTTATCCATTCTTTAATTTCGATGACGCTGAACAATTGGATTAACCAGGGTTTCATATGGTTTCATTTTTGATCCTAATTGCTACTGTTCTCTCTTTATCTTTATCATTGTTCTTCGTTTCGATCTTCCTCCATTTTTAATGTTAAATTTTTTACTTTGACATCTTTTCCAAATTCTTTATCATATTCGTCTAGTTCCTTTTGAAAGAAAATCGTCATATATTCAGCTGAACTGACCTACTGTTTCTCGAGATAACTGCAAAAATGCAGAAACTAGCCGTGAATGTTTTCGGGACGAATCCGATGTTCTCTATGTTACTGCAGGAATCGTGCATCTTGCTAGTTTCTCTGCTGTTGCCGTATGATACTTTCTAAGTTTCGGTTGAAGATATATTACTTCCGCATATGAATCCACAGATCTTCGTATCTACGTATTTTTGTTTGATCAAGTCGAGTTCAGTGCATCGATATCTGCACATGTATCTTTATCTTTATACTCACTTTTACACTTGTATGTTTTAATGTCAATATAATCAATATAAATAGCAGTAAAGAAATAATAAATTCACATATTAATTCTAGGTGATATCAAATTCACTGAATAAGTGGTTTCGAATATTATCATTCTTTATTATTCGAATTAGTAAATAAGATCAATCACTCTATGTACTTAGCCTACGCATGAGTCTAACGGAATCATATGTTCAGGAAGCAATCGCGTAGAATTATCGTTCACTGCACGTATGTATCTGTCAGCCACAGCAAAGTTTTGCCCATCCGCATGTGGATGCTTGCGACTACTGCGAATGATGGTGGTGTAGTCATTGTCGTTCTTACTTTATGATTTAGCATCGCCGTGGCAGAGTTTATGATTGCTCGCTCGTGCCGAAATGGAGCCGTGTATATACAGAGAGATCATATCCGTCACTCATAATGGTAGGATACTAAATCAATGTAATACATATGTCCAGTGAGTTACGATTATTGAGATATCTAAACATATTTTAAACTCTTGGCGAATTAAATAAATTACTATTTTGTTTTACTTTTCTACGTTTGTAAAACTTTTGGTCTAATTCTTATATACGCGAAATCTAAACTTTAATCTAATATTAATTGTATGACAGCGCTATATATCGAATTTATATATCATAATTTTAACTTCATATTAGAATATTATGAATTCTTTTAATTAAGGAACTTCCTGAGAATACATTTTCCCTCAAAATTTTTCTCTAGGATACAAAATCGCATTATTTGATTGAAATTTTATTTTTAACACTTGCTCTCAATCGAGAAGACACATAGTGATTCTATTTTGCATAACAACTTTTTGAAGCTAAGGATATAAAAAGAAAAAGAGGTCTCGCTCGTTTCGTGTTTCTCTCGCTCTATTGCTACTATTTTACGTTAGTGAGCCAGTTGTTGCGGCTGGGTGACCGCAGGGATGCTATTGCCATGCTTCCGTAGCACCACTGCAATCTGCTATCTGAATTTCTTGTGCGCGCAAGGTCGTAGTAGACAGCCAAACAGGTTGCGAACGGACGCGAATGTTGGCCCAGCTTTCCGTAGGACAGGAACTTTCGCGCGGAAGAGCGGTAAACTTTAGCGACTCATCTGTCTACGGGGTGCAATCCGTCGTACGTAGTACATACCTAGCTGTCTGTTTAAATTGCTGCTTCGTGTAGGAATGATTCGTCGTTGTGCGAAGCCGCAATGCGAACGTGTAAAGCAGTCGGGAATCACATTAACGCTTCGCTGTAATTTACGCATTTCACGTACGAGACTAAAATATATATTACTAAAGATCTTGGAATTCTAACTTACATCTTGTATCTTATCAAGTATCGATGACATTGTCTTCTGATAAAATGATTATTAATAAGATTACGAGATCTTTTTTCTAAATCAACTTATTTCATTTCCATTGTTTAGAACGTAAAGATTTAAAAAAGCATTTTTTCTCACATATAAGAACATTTCTCTTTATATTTTCTATATTTCTCTTTATATTTTTTTTGAAAATTTAAGTAAATTAAATAAATAATTTAAATAAATAAATTAAATTTTATTTATTGCGATAATTATAATAATCATAAATAATGTACAACAAAATAGAATTTTTTTGCAATCGTTACTTTTGCATTGACTAAGATAGTACATAATTTTAATGTTAAGGTGAGAAAACTCGTAAAAATTCTCTTCAAAATTCAAATTTTTTAAATTCTTGATCCAACAAGACAAAATGCTACTAACGCGTACTAACTCAAAATTTATCAAATTTAATTGGAAACTTCGGTGTTATCAGTTTTCAAGAGAGTAAACATTTTTGGTGTTTGTATTCGTCACGAGAGTCTGTTTGCTGCCCCTATTTTATAGTTCCGGCGTGATGTTCTTTGAACTCTTCGTTCTTGTTTAACCATATCACGCGCAACAGATTCGTGTTTCCGAACAAGTTCAAAGCTTTCCCGGGTTTCGCATTGCCGACGAAGCGTGTGGCTTTTGTACGCGTATTGCGCGTCGTTCCATGGGCGACATTCCATGAGCGACGAAGAGCGAGAAGACACAACCGATATCACGGGTATTTACTTACATCGAAGATGCGAATAACACGGAAACGAAATTGCAATTACTGTTACAAACGATTTATTGAAAGTCCTTTGAGCTGTATGCACTTAATATAAATAATCATTCGCTTCTTTTTGATGGCGTTAAAAAATGAAGCAAAATAAGAAGTATTATTATTCTATTTTTTATGAATTATTACAAACTAATAATTTGTAATATTTGATATCGAGATTTTTTTCTGTTTTTATCACAAAATATTTGTATTTGTTCGTTGATAATTACATTCACGATAATCGCGTGAATACCTTTGGAGTGCATATATTCCAGTAACGTTATAGGAGGTTTTTAGAAGTATTCATGTAGATTTTATTTTTTGGTATGCACTTTATAGCCATACTAGTTCACTAAAATATATTATATATTTAAGATTATGACTCATATTTTTATTTATAAATAATAATATCTAAATAATATCTAAATAATAATACTTATAAATAATAACTTATAAATAATAAATAATAATCTTAAATATTATTTAAATATAAATATTATTAAACGTTTTGTGTGTGCATTATATTTGGATAATGATAAATGATGAATGAAGAAGCGTGAAGTAAATGTTTGTTTGCAAATAGTGTCACATTTGATACATTCAATAACAGTGTTGATTCTTTAGGGCTGAAATGCATTTTTCGATAATATTGATAAAATGATACAAAATAATATAGCATCTAGCAAAATGTACTACTCAATAGTTTTATTTTAGTGAATAAAAACATTTAGGTATCATAATTAAAAGTTTTAAATAAAAATATTCTGTTTTTTTAAAAAGACAAGAGAATTTTTCCAATTAATATTTTTTAATATTTATATGTAGGAAAGTTTGGTTTTATTATTAACAGTAAATTCCGGAATTTTATTAATTTATTTAACACATAAAAATTTACTAAAATTAAAATTTTCAAATTTTCTAGACTTCTTCTCTGATAAGTGTTATTCTCACCTTTGTTAAATAGATTTGTAATTAAATTATGATATCGCACTTGTATATTCTAGCCTTGCTAGTGAACCAGTAAGAAATTTGCAATTCGTTTGACTAACTAATGAACTTATTGAGAAATAAGAAAGTGTAACCATGTAAAATACAGTTATCTCTATTTGAAGATGATATATCCATGCCAAGTTTTGGTATCGGCTCCTTTTTCTTCGTAAGCTGGAACGACTCGATATGTTTATTGGCATACGTCCACTGTAGAACGTGGAAGAAAACGAGATACCAATATTTCTACTTACTTGACATGTCATATCATTTTCCGTTTTGCCCGGCACGAAATTCTATGTTCATGAAAAGCCTGGTCTTATCTAACGTTCCTGTACGAGTTCTGCGAGTTATATGGGGTACCAGTTTCTGACAAGGTAGGCCACGCAATATGTCAACGAAAACAGTTTCTACCACACACAGCTACATACATAGTATAACTCTGAAAGTTGATGCACAAGATAGCAATTCGGAGTGATTTCTTGACACTTCTTTGTCAGGTGTGTGAGTTATTGCGTATTCAGAAATGCCGCCCGCGGATATCTTCTTTACTTCCATCAGTTTCATATATTTTATTATATATGTGTGTGTGTGTGTGTGTGTGTGTGTGTGTAAGAGAGAGAGAGAAAAAGAGACGGGGGATATCCATCCTTTTCAATCTCTATCCATTTTCATGTATTTTAAATTTATTTGCAAGAATCCAAAAAAATATGGAGAAAAATATTTTTTGATTGCACCTCGAAAAGCGATGTTTCTTATTTATCTCGTACAGGTCATGAGAGATGAATAAAGATATAGAAGATAAAGAAGACAATCGTGTCACACAATTGATTTGTTATATTAATCATATATTTTTTTGAGTTATTTTCATTAAATTTTTTAATAAATATCTCCATTGTATAAAATATATTTAACATAAAATATATTTAAATATGAACATGTAGTTTATTTAAATAATACATGTAAATAATAAATAGAGCGTTAAGTTAGTTAGTTGGGAGGATTAAAAAAAATTTATCCATTTAAGATTTGACAACTTTACTTTATCCTGCGAATAAGTAACCAGTAAATACTCGTTGCACTTTTTACCCTGGTGCGACTTTTCAGCTCAACAAGACTTTTTATACTTATTTCGTATCGTATCTCTCATAAGATATCGCTCATCAATGTGGATATCGAGTCATCATTTGTCATGTTAACAAATTTATTCGTAAAAGTTGTATCTAATATTGAATTATTGTGTATCTTACATATATTTCAGTTACATAATAAAAAGCATGATTTTGAAGGCTATTTGTTTATATTGTACTTGACACATATTGCTGAGCCGCGATATGTACATAAACTGATCCAAGCGGAACATTTGACACTTTCCATTTGCATATCGACATAAAGATTGGATTGTGGACTTCAAAATGCATAATGATATTCGAATCACGAGCACAAATGACAGGTCTATATTTATCGACTATATTTTGTATCGTGCGAGCTTGAATTTCTCATTTGCATATCAATATATGTTTTTTCCATTCACTTTATTAACTTTATTCGTTTTGTGTACTGTATTGCGTATTTACATTGTGTACGCAATATATCCAATCTGCGAGGAAAAGATATTAAAATTTATGGAACTGGTATATTTTTGTGTAGAAATCACGAGAAAAAGAGATAAAATACTGAAAAAATAATGTTAACATTTTTCTACAATCCAAATTGAACTTTTTCTTTTGAATAAAAAGGTGAAAATTAATGAAAGTGCTTATTATTCGTAATTCGTAGGTGCTGCAATTTGAAAATTCTACGCGACTGATATTGGAACTGAATCGGCAAATCGATACGTTGCAGTATTATCGCGAACGTCGGTCTTTTTACGCGTTGAACGTATCAGAGAGTTAGCTGAAGCAAAGAGGCGAACTACATCCTCGCAAAAATTCGGTACGACGCTTCTTGCACGGCTGCTTTTATATCGCATTCGTGCGTGCGAACTCATGCTGATGCGCATGCACACTGAGTTCATTTGTTATCGGTACAATGGACAGTACGGGATTGCCTTACTCCCCATGTATTCACCAGTAGTTGTGTAGAGCTTCCTGTTTCTCACACACGGGATATGCGTTTCTCGTACGATATCCTTACTTGGATGTAATAAGCGTCACGTTAATCACGTTAAACCGCACAAATTATTTTCCATTATAGTCTCACACACAATGCATGTGTACATAAATTGATAAACGTTAATATTAAAAATTTGATTATCTCTAAAATGTATTATGTACTATTAACCGCAGATTATTTAAGCCTTTTGAATATAATATTTATTGAGTCAGGGGATGGATGTGCTGAGCTTCTTCATATACAGCATATACTTGTTGTATGAACACATAGTTAAGTGATTTTTATCGGTAAAAGAAGTTACAGCATCATGAGCGATTATAGATCTTACTTCTTTACAGTAAGTAGTCTCTGCGCTCGATAAACTGACAGATCTAATTTAAAGACTCTTGCGTTAGTTTCTCCTTGAATAGAGTTTGCGAAACCGTCATTTATTCTCAACCAGAAACTTTGTAATTTTCAAGAAAGATTACATGTCGTGTCAATCAGAATTCGCATTAAGTCTTTATTAAAGTAACTAGCGTATTCGTTAGCTATTTAGTCCCTTGAAACTGAATTCGCAGAAAGACTAGAACACTTTAATTTTCGATGATCACTACCTCCCTTAATTAGGGTCTTAATTAAGCTTTCATTAAAGAAGAATCGATTTCAAATTCATCAAAGTGTTCAAAAGGGAATGTTATTATAATTTTATTATGGTCAGAATTTTTTTTAATTTTTCATGGATTGCTATAACATTCGTGGGAAGCAATATGTGTTTATAAATATTTCACGCGTTAATTCTGATTTCAGATGCAGAGAGCAGTGCTGCTACTCTGTTGGCTGCCGCTTCTCAACCACTGCCACGCCGTAAATCCAGGTAAATATCGATCTATTTCTAAAACAACGACGTCGGCGAGCATATATTACAGATAGGCGTTATTCGCCGGCTGTGAAATCTTGCGGACTCGCGCGCAAAGGGGGCTAGATTTTATTATTCCGAATAGGCGATTCCTTCTCCGACATGCTTTGGTGAAACGGATTACTGTTAACGCGAACCGATATTGCATACGTCGGTTTAAGGATCCGTTATCGTGCGAATGTAAGCCGCATTTACGTAGCGCATCGGGCTTAACGTATAGCCGGACGTTAGGTGCCCGAACGCATTAGTATCCAGGCAACGTGTCCGACAAAAACAATGCCCCTGTTACTACGAGCCGCCGGCTTCAACCAGCTAGTCGGTTCTGTTGGCGAAGTCACGAATTGCAGAAATACATGCGTCCTGCTTGTTCTCTCGTGTATACTACACGAGATATAATAATTGTTGAACCCTCATAGACATATGATTATAACAGATGGAAGTATAAAATATCTATTTAAATGTGGGATACGAAACGTAAATTAAGAGAGATAAAACAGTTTATTTAAAAGCTGATGTTATAGCCACGTGCGATCTGTTATTATCCAATCTCCTCTTTAGCCAATACTTTTCGTATTTAAAGATAATGATTAGAATATACATGTGTATATATATATATATATATATATATATATATATATATATATATATAGTATGCGTATATAGTATATAGTATGCGTAAGATTTATAATTAACACATTTTTTGACAACGTGTCATTTAGTATCATTTACTGTTATAATGTAGCTGTACCAAGCATACCTATTAGGAAGGTTTTATTTACGTGTGAGACGAGTCATACGTAGTTTCATTAGTAGCAAAACAGCTTATTATGTTAAAACTCATATTATTGAACTCGCGTACCTTATCGTAACCATGTTTTATACGAAGTCATAAGTGAACGATTGTAAAAATCCATACGCGAACGCTGTTCGAAGTAATACCGTATGTCGAGCGTTATAGCTCGCAGCTATAACGTTACCGTGTACACGTATATTTGCATTTTCCTCGCATGGATGGGCAGAAGCGACGCATGAACGAAATGTCTACAAAAAAGTCAGCGTTTAGTTATACGTAATGTACTACGTCATATGACGTCAAATGCAGACGCTGAATTATATTCAGCGTGATGGATCGTGCGACGGGTATTCATTGCTTTAGTAGGCAACTTTGAACCTGGCTCATAAATCAGACATCGATACAATGTTTTTTGAGTCAAAGTTTGACGTGATAATCGTATTCTCAATTTATTTCCCTTAATGATATGTAAATCAAGTAATGGCTTGAGCTAACGAAAGAACTCTTTTACTTGTCACAAGTTTGGAATTTAAAAAATTTTTATTACCAAGAGAGCTAGTTCAGGGAGAGCTAGGAAGCGCAATTATGAAACATGATGTGTATACCATAAACTTTAGGTAAAAAATTAAACGCGGTAAAAAAAATAAAGAATTCTGTAATTTCGATTCGACCGTAAGCAAAAGATTCTTAAAGTGCATTCGTGCGGATAAAGTAGACGAGAGATTCGTGAGCGCGATTTTTTTAACAGTGGATGAGAAGAATAACGAGTTCGGTTATACACGTCGTATAACTGACCAACGTTATCCGGCGAATGTGTCATTTAATTTGGTCGAACGTGCGGGACGCACGATATTCATTGCTTCGGTCGGCATCATTGAGCTCGTTACGTAGATACGTGTGCATCACACATGCGGTTAACAGCACGGAACAAACGACTCTCTCTCTTTTTCTCCTTCCGTCTTTGTCTATAACACGTTTTTGTCGCTCACGCACGTGCAGTGGAAATATTTCAACGATTTTAACTTGTCAACGTCTAGCAACGCTAGGGTTCATCGAGCGGAATTGCTGAAAATTCTGTCGTTAGTTGGAACACGAGCGATACGTTAATTTCTCACTCTCGTTTGCTACTATGTAATGTTCTGTCGTCACGTCCAAGCACTTCGGATATCACGTTGTATTCGTGGAAGCAAGTTTAGATCTAATCAATTCGGTCGTCACGTGCCGGAGAATAATTTTGCTCAGTTTCCGCGGCAGTAGCCGGAGAAAATCCCGTTGCTGGCTGCAGGGCAAAAGTTCGCTATTACGATCTTAGACCGAAGCTAGAATATGCTCGCTTTCGGCTTACCGGAAGTTTAATAATACGGCTCGCGGAAAGCGGCAAAACTTCGACCCAGTCTATATCTCGTCGGATTTGCTCGTGTACTCGTGTTACACAAGCAAGTACACCGATCTAAGAGTAATATTCATTAAAGGTCCAGCATTGCGAGGGGTACTTGTGAATTCTAGCCGCGCTAAAGCGTATATTTAAGTTGTAATCGTCGTGCAATTACAAACTTTTCCGAGTTTATCTTTCCGAGTTCCGAGGTGAACGCTAGATTTTTCGTGCAATCCAGAATTCGAGCTGGAGTGCCTCTCGATTAAGCATGCAATTAATACAAATTTCGAATTTTAAATTTCTCGTGTTCTCCATATAATCGGTATTTCCTTTCAAACTTCAGTTTCACAAGCACGGCAAAACAGATAATAGATATAATCGTCTTGGGATTATAAATTTCCACCGGATTATATTCGTGCTCTACGTGCAAAATGTATACATTTGATTCAGATACATGAGTAAAACAAGGTATTAACTGCATTTACATACGGCGCATTCTCAAATGTACGATCGGCAAAAACATTTTGCTGAAAAGGTAGTCTTATTTCGAGCTTGTAAATCGTACAACTTGGAAATAACCTCGCTTTCCTCCGATTTCCGGATAACGTGCAAACGCGCAGGCGACACTGGTACACTTTTAACTGCTTTTCCCAGAAACACCGGCACCGCAAGCACCGTAACTCAATCGTATGTAAATTGCTGGCAGTGTAATCTCGTAAAGCGGCTTAATGTTACGACGAAAGTTTTGCAACATGCCGAGGCGTAGGGGAGAAGGTACCCAAAACTCGTGATATAAATTGACGTAATTCTTTATCCTGCGTAACACCTGGAACACAAGGTCAATACCTTTCAATTGATCTGGTCTATACTTCTTAACCTTATCCGGTCGACTGCCTTCAGTCCTATCGATTCTATCAAGTGGAAACTACGAGACCCGAAACCAGGGCCGATCAATTGGCAATAGTGCGGTTTCATTGCGGACTGCTACTCCAATTGTTTGATGACCTCATGTTGTTATCTAAGTTGCAACAAACTTTATCTGGCTTCTGAGTAGTAATTTTGGTGCCAACTTGAAGTTTATCCCTTGTATCTGTCACTCTGAAAGACATAGCAATTATGGCTTGGATATGTTATAAAATAATGTAAAAACGTGTTGATATTTGTTATACGATTATGTAAACTTTCATAAAATAATAATTTCGTTATATTTTGTTTATATATAGAATAACGATTTATTAATCTAGCCTCTAGCCTTGTTTTTATATTTTTCTCTTAAATATTTCGATTTTTTCTTTATTTTATGCGTATGTTAAAAATTTTAGGAGATTTTTATAGTTTTTTATTTAATAATAAAAATAAAAGTCTTGATGAAGTAAAAGTCTGATAATATGATTATGATAATATAAGACGCGTAACGGTCAAAGAAACGGGTAAAGCTTCGATGAAATATATCAGTCGACTTGGTACCCATTCGTGAGCTGAAGCTGAGTAAAGCGCAAAGTAATAACGCGCGAGATTCGGGCATGCTAGATTTATCGCGGCAACACACACTACTGACGTGACGGGAACGGTAACGAGGCTCAACGACAGCTGGTGCACGGCCCACTTCTCGCGAGTGAGAATACATACGCCCTACACGTATCAGTTTCATACATGTGCACAAATACGCGAATACGCGATAACTGCGCAAACTTTTATCGGCGAAGAGGATTCTCATTTACAGTCTTGAAAAAATATTATTTTGCACTTTGATGGATTCTCTTGGAAAATTTTATTTTATTTTATAATTTAAGACTAAACAAAAAATATCCACCTATATCGCACTCCACATTCTCACCACAGATTGGCAACCTGCTATCGATGAGTAACATCAAAGAGACACTCGATGAAACAGTCGGCTTGTACGACAAATGGAGCGATCGTTATAAAATCCTGTATATACAGAAAAAAGAAAAAATGAGAATGCACGTTTCGAAGCAGAACCCTACGGCTGTTCTACATAGCCATCTCGCAATCCTCAGCGAATATCTGTCACTGCGGAAATTCAATTTCAGGGATCACCGCAGTGACAAGATTAATAGTCGGCCGTTCTGCAACTAAGTTGCGAAAAAATGAATTATTAACGAAAAAGAAGAAACGGACCGATACGTTACGTAATGGCGATAGAAAGTCGATATTCCAAATGAGTTACTCTTATTCTTACCTCGTCTCTACGATAAAATTTTTATCATTTTACGAATGTATTGTTATTATTGTTAATTTGATATATTGCAAGGCACAATGTTTTTCACAAAACAAGTTTTTACATAGTAACGTTAATTCATATTTCTGTAAGAAGTAAATTGATTGAATTAATTAAATCACAATGTCTTTGCAAAGTCTAGCACAAATACACTTTTTTGATTAACGTGAAAACAATTTTATAGATGTAAAAGTTTATTTAAATATTGCGTTTACTGTATGAGCAACAATATCATGACATAAGGGTATTATGGCAAATAATAACTTGTGAATGTGTCCCATTTCACTAAACAAATACTGGAAACTAGTTTCCGTGCTCTTTCGAGAGGACAGCTTCATTTTTCAAAAACTCACGCAATCTTCCATATGACTGAAAAAGATGAATGAGATGTTGGGACGCAGCAGTGAAATTCCGTGAAAATTACAAATTTTATCTCTACTTTCTTGCAGTCAACATACTTTTAAAAATTATTAAAACGTGGAATACATGACGTGAGATGATGTTTTTTTTTATTTGTTGGTATTTTATGGCACATTCGATATCTTCAATACCTTTTGCAAAAGCTTCGCTACATACATGAAGCACATCATGCATTGGTGCTGATGAATATAGAATATACGGTGAAGGTATTGACGAGATTCCGCTTGGTTGAACAAATAAAGAAGGTTCCGTTACTTTCTGGTACCGCGATGGTCCTCCAATGAGGTTTCGTATAGCAAATCGAGGAATAGGCGGAAGAGAAGTTAGACTGATGTAATGCGGCATAAAGGTAAAGAAAAGTTGCAGACTTAACGACAAACTTCTTCGAGTTTCTTGCTGTATCCCTTATCTAAGACGAAACTCCGCTTATATCATCAAACGTGACATTTTTACAAGCTTACAAGTTCTGTCATAGCATTTCTTTGAATAACACTTTGGTACGTGTACCGAAACGAAGTATCGTTGAGATTCAACTCGCCCGAATGAGCAAAGAGCCTCGGTTTCTGTCGCGGGTTCTAAGGACCATCCGCCAGACTCAAGATTACGAGGATCTGCATAACGCATAAACGCGAATGTTTGAGATTGGAAAGAACTTACAGTAAGTCGGAAAGTAAATATAGTAATTTATCTTCACATTTTTCCGTTATATATGCTGCGCATTTTAATAAGAAAACGTACATATTTTTCCTGCGTTTTTGAAATTTCCGCACAGAATTAAACACATTTCTTTCAGGCTTGGAAATGAAAATCGTCTGCATAAAATAGTTTACGTAAAAAGAAATTCGTGCAACATTCCGCTTAGTTGAGCAGATGAATACAGTTGGTTCTTCCGTTTTGCTTTAGAAATCATCGCGGTTTGCGAATTATCGTGATATCATTTGTTCTTAGCAAAAATACTTTGAAAAGAAAAAATTTCAATCGCAGTTCAAGAAAATCCGTGGTAAAACTTTGTTTCGAATTTATATCACATTAATAAGTTTGTATCGCATTAAATAGCTTGGGTTAAACTGATCATTGTATTATAGACAGCATAAATTAACACACCATTGCTCTTTGGTTCAAATGGACAAGGGCTATTGTAGCTTTTGCAGATTGTCGATGTGATATCGATGCGTCCTGTCACGGAGCTGTCATTAGCGGAAGAGGTTGAATAGATCACGAATGACACTGTAACCAGTTTAGATGAGAGCGTCCCTGTTCGTTGATAATCATTCGGATGCTCGACAAACCAACTGCTTTTAACAGCTCTTACACATATGTCGATGTGCGAAATTGGTCAATACCAGCCCTTTGTACAACAATCGGGAACTTGACAGATATATTAGTTAGTTGATTACGCCATCTTGCTCCTGGCAACATGTAATCTGTATGCATTATTGAAACCCCTATCACATCGCGCGTATCATAGTTAATATTTTTCGATCTAATATTGATCAACTTCTGATATTATATCTATGCATCTTTTACTATCTTTCAATGGAATATTTAAATTCTCATTGAAAGTACGAAATTACATGCCAATATTTATCCATTTTTAATGTCTAAAAATGCAATTAATGTAATTATATGATTTTTAATTTACAAATAAATACTATTTTAATTTGCTGCTAAAATTAATTTGTTGCTAAAACTAATTAAGTTTCAATCATATATTTTCTGCTTTAATTCCCCAAATAAAATGATAAGATAGCAAATGCAGGGCAACGTTATTATATTACATTTTTCGCTAAGTTGATATCTGTAGCGATTTTCCTTTTCGTATATTTTCTATGTATTTATAATAATAAATCTCTATATCCTGTATATATGCTGGTGCTATTAGTGTAATTTTTATTATTATTGTAATTATTGTATTATTATAATCATGACATAAAGTATATACAAATTTATAAAACAATGGTAAAAATATGAGCTGAAGTGAACATAAAAATGCATTTACTATAATTATTTCGTTTGCTAAAAATATCATGTTTTATGTGATGTCTCATGCGATCTCATTGCGATGTCTCATATTGGATGTGAGAAGCTTGAGACAGACATTGCAAAATATCACGTTCAGTATGTGCATGGTACATACTGGCAATTTGTTCCCAAATGTCTTTACATTTTGGAGTAGAGTGAAAAAAAGGTATTCTTTGGTATGCAGTGTTTATATTTTTTTCATTGCGAGCACTGGTTGATCAACCAGAGAGTTTCCAGCGAATACCGTCACACGCATTCTCTTGTTTTTGCGATTTGTATCTGTACAATTCTAAAATATAATTTTCTTGTTATATTATTTTAGAAAAGCGACGTTTTCATATTTAGTTTTCTGATAAATTGCTGGCATCTCACGGAGCAAATGCATGATGAAGCATGGAATTAAGCAAAATAATCTCATTTCATTTAAAATATCATTTAGAATATTAAATATAAAATTAAGTTGTCTATATAAATGAAAAGAAACAGTTACGCCAATTATTTTACTGCTATAATATACCATTAAAACATATTTCGAAGTTGTATCAATATATGTGTACACAAAAGATAGATAGTCTAAATTGCTCTCTAGCGGATTAAAGTCTTTTGTCGAACCGTAACTGCTCTCGTAGGAATAATACAGTGGACTATCCAAAATGTATAAAATCTAAATAATATCCACGATGTTTGATATCAAAATTAGTTTTCAATATCGTGCAACGAACTACTTTTGGTTTATATGTCAATATATTATTAATATCTTCTTTTAGTTTTACATTCAGATTAAATTATTATTTGATGCAAATGTAACATTTCTGAAAGTGTGTTTAATGTCTGTATAAGCTTCGTGTACCGTAATATAAAGCTTGCATAGTTTTTTCTGCATTATGCAGGTGAATCTCGTTATACAACCAACTCGTTCACTGCCATTCATGCAACGGTCAGAGATCTTCTGGTATTTATGTGAGAGATTCTCATTATTTATTTTTTTTTTTTAAGATTTAAAATTATTTTTATTTCTAAAAAATTTTATGCATTTTATATTTACTCCTTCATCTTCTCATACGTCAAATAATTATTAATGCAATTATGAAAAATAAGAATGCTCTCATCGGTATACCATGGTTTATTTTAAATACACTTATTTCTAAATATACCTATGGTTAATAAATATAAAGATTGTGTCAAGACTGTCACATATATTTTTAATATGAAATCGCGCAGCTGATATTGGCACGATTTGCTTAATGTATTTACATTATAGTCATGTTGACTCACTAGGTCATTAAGACTTAGAATTTCGTATGTCGCTAGCAGTATGCGCGGCATACAAATTACCTCCTTTACTTTTAAATGAAGACGCTACATTCAAAATATTTGTTTCATTACGTGCGTAGTCTCTCTCTCTCTCTCTCTCTCTCCTCTTTCTCTCTCTTTCATTTTGTTGGTCCATAATCTGTCTTTTACATCAGAAGAACTGCAAATGAAAAGTTCCACAAGTGTTCATATATTCTGTCGTTTACAGTTTGCAGAATAAGTTTTGTTGAAGTTTTGTCACTTCAGGATAATTGCTAATAACTCGTGATGGTCAAAAATTATGTTTAATTGTAAAGAGATGCATTTTAACTTTGTTAGTGCTAGTGGTAACTGTATTTATTAGTAAGTTGTACATATGTTTATTTTGTACATTTTTTTTAACTTTAACATTAATTTATTCAAGAATTGTAAACTCATATACATATATGTTCTTGATATTTATTTGGTAATACTTTCTTTATTCAGCTAGAAATCTATTGGTTACTTTAACAGGAAACTGTTAATAAATTTTAAATGTATAATATATATTTAAAAGAAGCTGCGAGAAAGTATCAGAAAACTCTAATCTAGATAATACTTTAATAAATTTACAATTTAAATTAAAATCTTAAAATAAACAAAAACCTTTTTTTAGAGCCAAAACATATGTATATATAACATGTTGTAACAGTTTTATTAACCCATATTATATATACATATGTTTTAGCTCTAAAAAAAGGCTTTTATTTATTTTAAGATTTTATATCAAACGAGCCGTTTGTAATTTGTTTACATTTTTATCTTTAATTTAAATTAATATTACATTTAGATAATTGTTTTTATTTTCTCATTAATTTGTCAGTTAATATCATCTAGCTGTTGAACATTAACACATTTAATTAAATTTGCAACTTTTAACGCAGCACTAAAATTTGTCTCGGTGTGATGATTATCAAATAGCATAACGAAAGCCGATCCATCATAATACTCGATCTATTCTGGAATAATTTTAGTGATCTCACCCTGTCCAATCTAGCGAATATCTCCATTAAAAGGGATCTCCATCGGTTCTCTGATATCCAACACATGGAGTAACGGAAGTCATGTTTATTCTGCGAACGCGTAACCACTAACAGTCTATTTATTCGTACGATGCAGTTTCGTGTAATTGATACATGGTTCGGCTGACCTGATGTTGCTGCATCTCGATTCTTGCAAAAAGAGGAAAGCACATTGTTGTAACGGCGATAATATGGCAGTGCATCATGTCATGACGTGTAATGCACGATTTATATACGACCGCTACGTCTACAACATTTTTCTCAATATTTCCAGTGAGCGTGTCCGGAATTTTTCACATTTTTCAGAATCGCAAGAGTAAGTGACCGCGTATATGTAATCGCATCCTATACATTTACGTTACGCTTAAAACCGCTCGGAGAAATCCTTTCTTGAATAATAAAAATACATATAAAAAGAACACATTTTTTAAAAAACATAATATAATTTTTGAAAGAGAGACGTATAATATTTTCAGAGATATTTTATACATAACGAAAAACCTTGTTGTTATTCATTAATTTTCGATGATCAATTTCACACATATAGAATTCATTTAGAAATCCCAAAAATCAAAAACATTAAACTTTTGCGAAATTGTTTTTATAAAATTTAATATATCGGGATAACTACTCGCGATCAATATGTTTGATCAATCAGCTTGAATAATCAAATCAAAGAATTCTGAGGATAAAAATAATAAAAAAATATATTTTACATTGTCATGTAATAATTTAACGATATAAATATGCACATCGATACATTTTTAACAAACGCAACGTGGTTTCCGCAGACATATTCATGGATTTTCGCTGTGAACGTTGGTGTTCCGAGGATAATGGCAGAAT
This sequence comes from Crematogaster levior, assembly GCA_901521435.1. Taxonomy (NCBI): domain Eukaryota; kingdom Metazoa; phylum Arthropoda; class Insecta; order Hymenoptera; family Formicidae; genus Crematogaster; species Crematogaster levior. Next base: position 67,585 of record CABEGB010000002.1, read on the forward strand.
TGTATACTTCACCCATTATGATCTGGCTGAGGTCAGACTAAAGCCGAGTATTTATGTAATGTGGCCGTGTCGCCGTAATGCATGCATTGCGCATCCGTTGACACAGGGTTACTGAGCGTGTTAATTACTAGGCGGTCGTTATGCGTCATAAATTAATATTTCAATTACGATTTCACTAATGCCGTGTACCGTCAGTACGATTCACGTATTCCGACCATACAAATTTTAGCAGTCAACATATAGGTATGCGCGTGTATGAATTGAATATAAATTATTGTCGATATTGGAGAATGGAAACCTCGTTAATTTTCGAACGACTATTTTGATTATTCGTATGACACCTAGTGAATTGAAGTTACAAATACAAAATGGGAATAATTGATGTGATAAGCAGTGTTATAGATATTTTATAAAAATAATATAATATCAAGATCCATAGATTCAATGTTTTTTTACTATTAGTTGTTCCACCAATATCAGATTGTGTATTGTCTTTAACATTTACGTGAAATTTTTTTTCTTACTCAGGCTTTCTACTGTGCGAAATTCTAGTACAAGTATTAGATTGGGCTATTGAAGAGATTTTGTTCTAACGATGAGGACAATATCGGCTCTTAAAATTGAATCACATCTTCTTTCTGATTCTGGAATGTACTATTTGAGCGGTATAACATTTTGTGTTACCTTGTCGTATTATTTTTATTAAATTCTGTTGCGTGCGCGCAGTAGGTACATACTTACTCACACATACACATATATACATGCATATATGCATTTTCAAATGTATATAAACGTAACATAAAGGTAATAGCAGCCCGTTGGCGTTGCTCGCGAAAGTACATAAAAAATATTAAACTTAATGTTTAAACACCTGTTTGCGTAGTGCAACTTTCTGCAATTCAAATGTGCTTAACATTTGCATTAGTGAAATAAAAAAAGCGGATGAACACAGTTATACAACTTTCGTTCGCATGACGGGGAGCTCGATCGCGCGGGACGAGAAAGCATTGCGGCTACATTGTCATTCCGGATTCATGAATAAATACCTGCTCGTGGCCATAAAAAAATTCTGTTCCGCGAATATCACGGAAATTCCCGAGCCAATAGTAGATAAAACAAAACTACTGGTGCTGTATGGTGTTGTATATAAATTCTTGCTAGCTTGTTTGTGAATATTCCGGCCACCTGCTCCTAGATTGATATCCACTATCTTGTACATCGACCTATCAAATCGGTATTGCATGGAACAATCTATAAAGAAGTGCCGATAGTCCAGATTACGCAATTTTTTCACGGATGTACTGATTGTGAGTAATGGCATGCTACGATATATCGTGATTAAAAGCGCATGCGTTATTGTTAACAGAATTGAGGATTGACGATTGCTATCATTTTAATCTAATTTCTTTTTTCGATATGGTTTGATTAATATTGAAAAATAATATTGGGATATTGATATATATAATGTTACTTATTAATTTTTATAAAATGCACGCAAAGAGTTTTCGCACATGAAAAATTGGCTGCAATTCATATTTTATATATGTATATATTAACATTTATCCAGGTTTATTCTAGTTTAGCGGAAAATGGATTGAAGTTTAATTTGCAATAAATCTTTCATTTTTACATATTTTTCTCTCGCACCTTGCATTTGCAGACAAAATAGAAATGTAACAACATGTAGAAGGCTTTTTCCAATAAATTTTACATCGAGTGTGAAGAATAATTGAAATATAAAAGCGGCTTTTAAAATTTATTCCGACACGATTGGAAGAATTGCGAACATATCCAATCGGGTGATGTGCAATTGTTGTTGATATTACGTATTGTTGTGTTGACACAAATACACGCCAAAAGTCGTTTAGTGAAAACATTTACGAAGCGCGCAGCGCATTTGGGTAAAGGTGTTCAGCACTGACCAATCTCTGATTCACAATGCAAGTTATTTATCAAGTTTAAGTATACATGGGAAAATAAACGTAGCAATTTTTTAAATATATCCATAAAATAAAAATAGCGCAGAAAAATTGACTTTTTACTAATAAATATTTACTAGATGACTTATTTGATTGGAGCAAATTTTTATTTTGATAATGTAAAGTATACATGATTCGTATCCATTATAGATTTTTCGTTTTTTTTTCAAAAATTTAACAATAATATTAATAAAAAAAATAAGTAGATAATAAAAAATAATAATGATTTAGTGAATATTTTCAAGATTTTGTTGTTAGAACGTGTATGTTATATATTATAGAAACTGACGAATCAAAAAAGGCACAATTGAATATTTCAGTCGTTTTCTATCCCAGAAATAAAATATCTAAGGATAACATGTACAAGCACATTTTATAGTCGCACGAATGACTTGAGGACGATCTCGTAAAATGGCTATCGACCTGGGTTAAAGATATTATCAATTTATTTCGTACTCTCTTAACTTTGTTTACCTCGTGACATCGGTTCTCAAAGGAATAGTAGCAGCAGCTTCTTTAAAATCGATACTTTTACGACATATTTTATCCAGTATAAAGACACCTTTCCGATCCATTGCTATTATGATGATATTACAATTATGCAATATGTTACATCGACGAATCTTGATTTTATGATAAAGAAATTTACAATTGGGAATGAAAAGTTAAATATAGAGATTAATTTGACGTAAAATCATATGTAGAGAGAGTCACACACAAAGAAATTAATTTGTGCAAACAGATGATGCGTCGAAAGAGATTCGGTCTTTCAAGGATTCTATTTCTTTTAAAAATGATCTCCATTTTCCAAATAATTTAGTAGAGTCTTTGTGCTTTGAGATGACATCTTTAACAGGAAATAGTCATGATACATCAAAGTTCCATAGGAAATGCTACTCTTTAACGCGTGTAGTGCGCTTTCCTTCCTCCCTTTTTATGTCTTCTCGTTTATCGGTTTTTTCACTTTTTTCTTCTTTATCCGGCAGCTTTTAGCAGAAGCCTTTCTGTGTCCACCAAGTAATCGTGTGATCTAAGTGTAGTGGTAGTCGTGCTTTCAGCAGATATCTAGATGCATCGCACTGCCTGCTGCATCGCGATGGATCTATCTGAGATAAATAAAGAATTCTATAAATTCTATTTGTATATAAATAGATTTATCTACATCCTATACGTAGAAATATAGACCACGTATGTTTATACACATAAAATGTAGATGGATCTTATATGTGTGTGTGTGTGTGTGTGTGTGTGTGTGTGTGTGTGTATAGAATTGTGAATAGCCTACATATATGTATCAGGTATACCGCAATTTTACTTAGACGGTTACGGTTTCTTTTATCGTTTTAAAGAATGTTCTACAGAGAAAATTTGATTTGCCATACTTTCTCACAACTTCTTGACTTTCAATATATATTTTAGTAGCTAAACTTTAAATTAAAATTCTGTTAAAGTCGAGTTTACTTTAAGCTTCAATCTATTTTAATCTTTAATCTATTGATATTTCCAAAACTATATTGATATTTCAACGTTTAAAAAAATATTTTCTTAGAATGACTCATTTTTTCTTAGACTCGCGATCAAGATTACACTTGCAGTTGCTTTGGGCATCCTATAGACATATTTTTTATATTTCATCCTATAGATTTTATATATATATATATATATATATATATATATATATATATATATACATATATATATATATGAAAACGCAACGGAGGCGCAGAAATTTCTCTCGTTTTTGCAGAAACTTCCAAGTTTCGATCTTGTTAGCAGCTTGCGGCATCTGTCCGAATTCAGAAAAGTCAACTTGTGGCTGGAATTGAGTGCTAAGTGATTTCTACTGTTTCCGGTGCGGCAATAATATCGTTGCTTCTTAGTGTGGCATCCTGATCTTACGTCTTTGATGTTCGTGTGACTGTCGTATAATAGTATAGGCAGCCCGAAGAGTCGTGGGAAGACGTCCTTTCGCACTTCTCGTGTCACAGCTTACGGATCACCTGTCAGAGTTCTCACAGTACACTATAATGCTTGAGGGAATGCGTTCAGTCGTGCGAGAAAAAAATCATGTTAGGTATTGATAAATAATAATGACAATTTAAAGGGGTTTATTTATAATAATGACAATTTAAAGGGGTTTATTTATATCTATTATAGATATGGTTTATATATTTTAGGAAAAAAATAAAAGTATTGAATAATGACATTTGTAAAGACAAATTCTCATACATCTATGCTGTTGACATTATACATAACATTAGACAAAAGTAATATTTTTCATTGTAATGTAGTCTTTTCCATTTTCGTCTTTTTTTCATTATGAATTGTCATTTTTATTCTTGTGTAAAATACAAGTTTTTTACGCCGTGTGATCGAGAGCGATTCATTTATAGACCTTACATGTTATGACTGATCGATACTCATGCATGTACTTGTTGTACATGTCTACGTACAAACAATCACCGTATGCTAATTAATGTCGTGACAGAGGTACACTTACGACTCCGTTGTTAATCGTATGTACGTTTTTCCTCGTTCACGGAAAAGCCTATTGCTCTTTTCTCTGTAACTATTGCAAAGTATGTTATAAATAGAATGTAACTTGAGGATGCTTGAATCAATGCCGACGAACGTGACTGAACAATGATGTCTTCGTGTTTTAGAGCGGGCTGGCGCCCCACTTCAGCAGCCAAGAGGTTGTAGTCGTTTTTAACATAGTACGCTATTCTCAGCATGTATCGTACATACGTTAATGTACATATATGTGAGAGGAGAATTAATTCTGCCGTCATTTAAAATATTTTAGGTTTCTCGGACAGTTCCGTCATGAGGAAGTGGTTGTGCTAGCACTTTTACGCCTCTGACATTCCGTTTTTCATTCTACGATGCATTATTAACGTGACAGCAGTGATTTCTTTTAATTTAGATCTCCGTGATCCGTTTTGATTTTTCCTCTTTAAATTATTTGTAATTAATTTCTAATTATTTCAATGGAATTAATTTAGTATCTATAACATGAGAATTTTAATTTAGAGCATTTTATTAATTATAAGAAATGGAGATAATGAAATATTTTATTTATGTACACACACATAGATATTTACATATTTACAGTTTCCATATTGATAGATTATGTATATAGGTATGAGAACGAAATGAATAGCATTGATAGATTAGAAAGTTGTAAATATCACAACGAATCTTACAAGATGAGACAAATAAGTTCAAGTATCACTAATACGTTTTAGGCGACAGGTTCTTGAGTGTCTTTCCAGTTATAGAATCTTTATACGATGGCGTGGCAACAAAAGCAAGTTGGCGAAAAATAAAGTGAGAACAAGAGGCAAAGCAGTAGGTGGTGGAAGACCGAAAAAATACAAATACTTGTAGTTGAGTAGAGATAGATAGAGTATGGGGATGGGAAAAAGGAAAGAAGATTGTTTTTGCTAATTTACTAAAGATCCTTCTAACTTGTGGCTCTTGAAGCTATTAATTCGCTGTGCGCAAAACGCGATATGTTCTTTTGCTGGCGCACCGTTTCCTTCTCTTCGTGTCTCGCTTTTTCGAAAGACTGATTAATTGCGTCACTATCCTTATAAATTGCTTTGTTTGCATTAGTCTTGCTGTGCCGAACGAATGCTCGCTAATGGATCGTTTCAGCCAGAATAATCATTGCAAAGCACTAGCGTACCGACAGAGACGAATCGTGAGGGTAGCGATGGTGATATTATCTTGGATAAATGATTGTATTCGCATTAACGTGGTACTGTAATGATTCACATTTCTCTCTCCATTAACACGCTCTTGCGCTCTGTCATGTAGATACCTATAAAAGATATTATAAAAAATTATATTATTTCATTATATTTTATGTCGAAATTAGCTTTATCACGTTGAAATATGTAACAATGTAACGCACGTTTCTTTCTTCTCGTAATAAGAAACAACCAAATTCCTCTTGTGAATTAAAATTCCTATTGTGAATTTTTGAAAATTTATAATGCAGAAGATATGTAATTTTCGGAAGAACTTTATTTTTCTTTTGAAAAGATTGCCAAATGTCTCGCTTTATGAGCGCTGAGAGTCTCATAACATTTGCACCGCAGTCGAATTTCAACTTACCCACACCAGTTGGCTCTACACCTTGAATCGCTTTATTTTCTACAACAATGGGCGCACAATAAACCGGTATATTACACAGCTCGGTACACATACCTCTGCGGAATAAAAAAAAGAGAATCACTCCCTCCGTATTACGCCGAGTTACGGGATACAATGGGGTCCCCAAAGCATAAAACTGGTCGAGAATGTTCGGGCTTTTGTACCGGCGGTATAACTCAAGTGTCATGCTATTATTTAACCATAGATACGACGGGTCTTTGCATTCTCCTGTGTGTCCGCTCGCCGAGAAGACCCGTTGTGCCCGACTAACGTAAAAGTTAATTGAAAAACAGGAAATTAAATTTTCGCAATTCCCAGTTGTGCGAGTCACGGCTTCTCGGATAATAGGACATCAGGTTGGTCTTTGCAACGACTCCTCTATAAATTATCGGCTTGCTTAATCATTCGCCGTCTGATCCACCTGGATGCGTTTGGAGTAAATTTATAATGTCTCGTCGTTTCTTTATATCGCGTCGATGCAGATCACGTACGCAAAACGAATCTCTTCGTAAAGTAGCTGCAATGCCAGGATTTATTTAATCGTTCATTTTTAAATGCACGATTGATTCGTTGCCGAAAATGACGTTTACCGCGTGAATTATTATGTGCTCCTCCATGGAATTTTTCTTTCTGAAAAGTCAAACTTTAATTTAATTCTTCGAGTTTGGCATCGAACGTGGCTGGTAGTACGAAAGCGAGGACGCTAGATCGATGCGCGGACCGACGACTTCATTTTGGAAATAAGAAAACTTTTCTCTTGCATGCCCGCGTCCCTCATCCTGGAAGCAATGTCAGATGGTGAATTTCATTATCGACAAGACCCGATATCTCTACATTAAAATCGTTCAAGGCGAGACATCACATCTGACAGAGCTTGCAGTGTTGATTAGATATGACTCGACATTGTTGCCGAAATTTTCCTTTTGTTTTTCTATGCGTTATTCTATGAGTTATTCCTAATTTTTCACATTTGTCACATACGATGTCTATATGACATTTCTCTTTTACAGGTTGTTCTTGTGTTGTATACAGCAGCTCGGACAGACCTCAAGGTGGCACTTTTACATCTCCTGATTTTCCCAAACGATATCCACCGAATATTGATTGTCTTCTGTACACATTTATTGGTCATCCAGAAGAAATTGTTGTTCTAAAGTTTCATCATTTCAACATTCGTCGTATCTGGCCCGAGTAAGTGAATTATATCTTGCGGAGCAAACATTCAAAATCTGCAATTTCTTTTGCATATTATCTATTAAAAATGAAAATTGATTACATTAGAATGATAGTAAAAAATAATACTACTAATAGTAAAATAAAATAGTAAAATAAAATAATAATAGTAAAATAAAATAATTAAATGGAAAGCTATTACATTAGAATTAAAATTAAAAATTCCAAAATTTACATAGATTTCTATCGAGTAATATAAAGTAAATATCAGTTTTTTAATGTTTGCTCTTGTTCTTTAATCATATTATCTTAGCAACATAATTATAACGCAATATGTAAATTTTGCATATTCATGATTTTCATTTAGACTCTCGTATGATACTACATATCTCTTTCGTAAATTATAATTAGACAGGTTGTTTCGCCATGTTCAGCACTGGCAGACAACGTTATGTTAACAGATAAATTATCCATGCACAGCGATTTGTCATGCACCTAATTCAAGCTTTCCGTTGTTCGGTAGAGTCTATTCGCGGTTGTCTGTCACCAATGGAATGCAACCGTGTTCTGTATGTTAAATTATACTGATATGGTCATGTGAATATATAAACATATATATATGTACATTAAGAGGATGTAGAGAAAGTGTACCAGAATTTCTAGCGTTGCATACTATGATCATTGGACTAAATGACATTGAATTCTACTTGCCAACGATTATGCTAGTTAAAACAAACGTGATTTATAACGATCATTGGACTAAATGACATTGAATTCTACTTGCCAACGATTATGCTAGTTAAAACAAACGTGATTTATAACGACGATGCATTTTATTTAATCACAACCTTTAATCAAGATTATCGTGAATATCCACTTCTACCAATTCGTTGATTTTTACTTTTAAATTACGTTTATTTTTCAATTACATTTATTTCCTTTAGAAAATTGTACTCGTTTGCGGGAGAATTTCAAGTGAAATATCTTTCCGTAGGATCGTTCCCTAAAATCCAGTGCTCGAGAGTGGAGATCTTTGAGACATAGTAATACGATTTTAAGAGCGTTTAAGGTAACGCTATAACCGGCGGAAAGTAAAACTACAGCAAGAGTTTTTTTAACGATCGTTCGCTTCATTAATTTCGTATTAACCGTGATTAAATTCTTAATGTATTGGTCGCCGATTAGTTCTTTAAGAGTCGCTTCTCTGTATGCAAATATGAAGATACTTTCTAACGAAGCGAACTAAATCTATATCGATGTTATTTATTTAATGTTTGTGGGACGATTGATTCACTAAGAATAACGCCGAAATTTATGAGGAAATTAAATTCAGCTTCTTCAATATTTTACGTTCCAATAGTTTTACGAAAACACTTGGAAATTTGTGACGTAATGATCATTTCGTGAAATTGAATTCGAGATGCGATTCGTCCCAAGGTGAGGGCGGAGCGAGAAACGAGTACGGTGACTTATGGCACAAGTCCCGGTAGTGCTTGAGCAAGGCAGAGGGTAGTAGCCAATTTGTAGCGCGTTACGTACTTCTGTTACCTAGGGGAAAGTGCAATGGTAGTGCACGTGTAAATCGTGCATTACTAGAGTGGCTTGACAAAACTTGCAAACTGTTTCGTTACCTGTAAGAGGAAGTTAAGCAAATAGAATTTAGTGTGGATTTTTTTCAACTTAATGACGACAAATTCGATGTTAATTCTACGTAAATTCGGAAATTATATTTGACATTGCGTAATAATGACCACGAGTATTTGCAGAAGCCGTAATAATACAAAGCAAAATATAGGAAATTAGGCGGTGGGTTGACGTTCTCAGCCGAAACGGCTAAATGCGCTTTAAATCTAGCTTTACTTTAATAATCTATGTACATTCGTCGGGGATTTCTCGTGTTCCTGCGTTCTCGCAGAATTTACGTTACGCCTGAATGCAGTGTTTTAGGATCCAAAACGAGCGTAAGTCCGTTGCAGCAAGACGTTTACTTCACCTGTACCACAATTTATTGTAGGTAGGAATTTAACGTAGACTCCTTAGCAAAAACGAAGATCGGACATGAAATATATTTTTTAATATGGATTATTTATATTAAACATTACGGGAATAATTTTGAGTGTATATTTTTCTACTATTCAGATTCTTGTGATTTTGAGCGTTTTCTAAAGTTTTTAAATATCAGACATATACTTTACAGTTTATTATTATTTTATATTTAAAACTATAATGTAGCTGTGCAGTATAATTTTATGCGCATATTTTGTTTTAAATAGGAGTACTTACTTTGATTAAAAAATATTTTGTATAGTCGCGGTGTTAAGGTGTTTTTCTTCGTGAGCTCGAAGCTCGTTCGCTTATATTTGCCGCGCGTCAAGTTCCACGGCAACACGCGGGTGAAGGTATGGGTACCCTCTTCCACTTCCGTTGCATCACAGCGGGCTGTGGCGTGCCTGATTGCACGACGGTCGTGCGGCGTGTTCCCTTGGCACTCGCCCACAGTACCTGCTAGCTCGATTGCAGCCGTAACGTGGGATGCTCCGGGACAACAGCGTTCCCCAAGCCGCGACACCGTTGCGCCACGATGTACATTTCGTTGCGTTAACCCCTTTCGCGTTATCCCTTTCGCTTATATCGATACCTGTGTTGTGTGTCGTTCTTGACGTCTGGAGAACTGAAATTCGATCCTTGACGATTAATGATATTTGAACGCACGTGTCCACTAAATTTGAAAATTTTTATTGGAGAGATTTGTTTAAGATGCGTTGCATGTTAAGCCTCACCGATTGGTATAGGGCAGGGTAACTTAGGGTGCGCGTGATGAGTATGTCAAGTTATGCGGAAACAGGAAGAGTAGCGGAAGAGTTGCGGATGGGTTGCGAGTTTAGGAAGGAGGAAGTTACGACGACGAGAAGGGGATGCTGCTCTGAATACACAGGACGTGTCTCTATGGTCGGGACAGATTTTATTTTTTCCACCGAACTCGGTCTCTCTTCCTACGAATATGAATCTACTTTTGTGAATTTGCACTTCCCTTCTACCAAATCCGTTATCCATTTAGGGAAAAATGTAATATCGCCGATGCATCGATTCGGTCCGAGAAATGTCATCGTGACTCAAAGATACTTTTAACATCGCATTACGAAATCTACATGATCGATTTAAACGTCGTAAGGATAAAATCCAAGAGTGTGTCGATCGCTTTAACTGTCAACCGATTTAACTGTCGCGATCGTTGTTGAGCGCGTTAGTGATGATCGCTGCGTTTACGTATGCAAATGCTCATAGCGGAATTTGTGCTGGCGCACATTATGCATCGAACTACGTCGGGGTCACGTCGACCGGCGGAACTTCCGACAGACAAGACGGACTGTTGGAAATGCATGGCAAACAATCCGGTAATGCGCAACGCAAAACGTAGACACCTACGCGCTGCCCATACAAATCACTCGAGCGATTATTTCGGCAGTTACATCTCGTCGTCAGTTACAGACCGTCAGAAATTTCCGTGGTTAGTTTTCGAACGTTCGCCTACGGCTACTGTCGAAGTATCCCTCAGGAACTTTATCTCTAGAGATTCGACTGTTGTTCGCTAATTTAGACGCACACCCAGATGCAGCTTACCTAATGGCAATTTGTTCTGTACGTTGGTTGCCTTTAAAGCTGCAGAGCAGATTGGTTGACTTTAAATTTCTCTCGCTAATTCCTTCGCTGCCAGCATTTCATTCAACTACTTAAAAAATAAATTGTGTATTTTTTTTACCCGACAGTTTTTATTTGCATGTTTTTATTTATTTGAATGTATTTAATACTTGTATACTAATACTTGTGTACTAATTGAAAAAAATTTTTCAGATGTTTAAAACTCTGCTAAACTCAATTCTGTTGGTTATTTTTATCAAAATCCCATTGAAACTTGTTGGCGAATGTAATAAAGAAAAATCTTGCTCCTATTTCGACGGTTTAGAGTCGACTGACCGAGTCTGTGCCGTGTAAATTAATATTTTCATAAAAACGAAAGTTAGTTAAGTTCTTTACACAGCGTGCGCGACTCTGCTGTTTATGCGGAGCACGCACGCGCATCCTCTGAGTACACTGCTTGAGCGAGATTCTATTTACAAATCCTCCGCCATCCGCGGTCATAAATCGTTTCTACTTCTAAGGACCGTCCGGGTCGCGATCCGGGGAGATATGTCCAATATTAAGTTGTCTATGGAGATAGTCCTATTAATATGGCACACGAGGCGCATGGCGATCGTTTACAGAGTGTCGTCTAGTGCATGTTCTAAAGCTTAGAAAATCCCTCGGAGAAGAGAGGAAACTTTGGCTTTATATCCAAGGGCGCCGATAGTAAGCCGCCTCCCCTACGAGTTATATACGAGCAAGAGATACTGCTTCAAGTTTCCAAGCGAGCTAAGGATCTCCTAATGGATACCCCCGGGTTCTAACTATTAAATGAGCACGATGCACGTGGTAGGGTTCCTCGATAGCTTTCGCGAATGGAACATACGAGTCAATTTTTTATATAATACACTTTTTGAGATCTATATATTAATTTTGTCGTAAGCTGTTTTTATTCTCAGCAATAAATAAATTTAAATTTTAATTATAAAAAAAATACAAATGTAACAGTTTCACGCGATATTCGTATAGACAATACAGATTGTATCGATAAAGTGACCAAACAGAAATCTTGAATAGAACATTATTTGGCGATAAAAGTTACCGAATTGTATCTTCGTTTAGCACAATTTCACGCAACGCGGTCGTCAGCGAGCTATCTTGGCACGGTATGCGGCAATGCGGACGCCAAGAGACGAACAGGATGGTTTGGCGCCGTTGTTTCGCCGTTGTACACGGAAACGCGCGGCTACTCCGGAAGGAGAGGAAACCTCGAGTTTGCGGCGGAGGCAGCGGACAGTAGTGCGGAACATTGTAGGATCGGCTTTCCTAACGGCTGTGCCGAATACCTAGCGGCGAAGCCGGTAGGAATTATACTTGTCGGTGGCGTAACTGCTGAGATTAATTATGTGCGAGATGAAATTCCTGGACTGCGGGCTGTGACAATTGAGAACGGTTCGTCGCCTATCTCGAAGATTAACTACAGAGGTCTAGGTCTTGAGTCTTCTCGCTTCACGCGTTCTCCGTCTATGATCATTCGACTCGAAGATTAAATTAGCCGGAAGTGCGCACCGTATGAAACCACGCGAAATAGCAGACAAAATGTTGGATTCGATAGAGTCACAAATGTGACTCTGAGTGAAGTGAGAGTGAAGTTGTAAAACATACCGACTGTGGTAGTCCGTATTCGAAGTTCTTTTTAATTGTCATGAATATTTCAGCTTTTCACGAACGACGTGGAACAAAAGATAGGATTGGATTCACTCGACGAAAACTTTGCTCTTTAAATTCGTAGCGGTTAGACACGACTGTCGAGATATCTTTGTTCTTCCTTTTCTAAAGCCCACCATTATCTAGAATTTTTTATGCACTTAGAGGAAAAAATCAAAAGTTTAAGAGGGGAAAAGATGTCCTAGTAATCGCTATAAAATTCTCTTTAATTGCATTAATTGTATTTCTTTTATTCTTCCTCCTTACATTACTTTTTCTATCGCTTTAATTGATAAAAAAAAATCTATAATCAGGGATGCATAGTATTTGAGACTACTTAATGGAAAATTTCTGCGAACAATATCATCGTTAAATCTTTTCTATTACTATTCTGATAATAATATTATCAGAATAGACATTTGAATACTCATTAAAATAATAAGTATTATGTATATTAAGTCCAAAGTCCTGTCGATAGTAGCTTCAATTATCATAAATGTAACAGCGTTGACTTCATGAAATATTCAATATAACGACAGCCGTCGAACGACCACGGAAGTTATCGAGTAAACAAACTTTGCCTCTCGGAAATGAATGGCGCCACTAATGTTGGAAAAAAGAGCATAAAGTTTCCTTTATTGAGCTACGAAGCGACTCATCCATCGTGTATTCACCATTAATGGTAATACGAATATGAATATCACATTCGTGTCCTGGTACACACGATCGCGTCAAACTCGGTCGAAGGTAGAAATATTTAGCCGTGAAAAGAAAATAATTTTGCTAGAGGCGATTATTTGCGGAATAAAGGTTCGATCATAAACATTTGAATTCCACGACTTATTTTATTTACAATTGTGTGTAAAACAAAAATGATAGAAAATCGAAAATTGGAACGCTTCTATTGTGACAAGATAGCAAGATAGCATATGAAATACTTTCATAAAAAGTAGTTTTATTTAAAAAATTAATTCGACCATATCGATACTTTTTTTGCAAGTAAGAATTAATAATTATCTTACATATGTTAAATTGTAAAATATAATTATTTACTTTTTTAATATCGATACAAGTTTTTAGACTCTTTTCTCACTAATATTTATTTTCTGTCTCTAATACTCTAATACTTTTAAATATGCAACCGGGTCGCTTTAGTGAAATGTTGTATAAAATAAAGTGCTTTCCACGATGTTTCCAATGAAAGACCACTTTACGCGATTAGTTTAATACCGATTTTTTCCCAGAGCATTCAACATTGTCTATTACGTTTAATTTACGAGCGTTAAAGATGTAATGTATTAAAAAATTTTCTGAATCTCGTTAGAGGAAACGATTCGAAAGAATCTTAATGTAAAAAGTTGAAGTTGGTGTTCTGGCGTTGGCACATTGGTGATAAGCTGTAATAGCTGAAGTACATTTACGTATATGTATTCGAAATTCTTTCTTTATCCCGCGTCATCCATCGTGAATATGACAGTTGTCCTTTTCAACTAGACTACGAAATTTTTCGACGATGCCCTCGTCATATTCTTGCGACCATTATTTAAATTCGCATTTCATCGCATCGCGTACCTTCTGTTGACGTAACGCGTAGCATCTCACAGTGATGTTTACTTTCCATCAGAGGCTAAAGCACAGGCATTCGTTATTCCGTTCGTGGGACAGTTTCCAATTTCCGAGCCTGGAGTCACGACCGCTTCACATGTCGCCTTCCTTGACTCGTCTCCGTTCCTATAACGTTGTATGGGTCGTATGCGTGATGATTAACCATCCTGTCCTTTCGTGAATGGCACGTGCAAAAAGGAAAGGGGTGCGAAACGCGAATTAACGGGGAGTCAGCCTTCTGATTGCGCGAGTTCTATCGTAGTCATTTTTTTCTCTCGCATCGTTCCTAGAATGAATAATTCAGAAGATCTTGTCCCAGTCTACGTACAACCTCTCACGACCTCGTTCCTCCGACCTCCAGATCGCGGTGCCACATTCCACATTCCGCAATCTCTTCGCATCTTCGTGTCCTGGCGTTTGCGTTCGTTCCTCATCCGGTCGTTCGCTCAGCGACCCGCACAGCTTCTTCACAGGCCATTTCATCCCTTACGCGGATCCTTTGCATACTTAAATGCACGCGCGATACGCTATTCGAGCTTTGACCTTCCGTTCGCTCTGGTATCCGATGCGCGTTTTTCTCGTGAATCACTTGACGACATCCTGTTTGGCCCGCTTCGGCAAATTCATCAAGGCTTGATGTCATCAGATATCGATGCGAGATTCGCAATTTATAGTTGGATCAAACGTGATTTTATTAATAATTATATCTAACGGTATAAAACAATTAGTTTTTCGAAAGGAATTAATTATAAATGATTGTATAGTAATTTATTTACAAATTAAATCATCCTCCGAGTATATTAATACATACAAACTTTGAAGAAGAGAACGTTAAAAATGATCTGTTTTACGCGTGTATGACAATGAATGTATTGTATTAAAGTATCGTATATAATGAACATTCTATATATTCTATATTTCTCAGAAGAACATATAGGTACTATTTCACATCATATCTTTTGTCATTATGTTGTTTACGATCGATTTATTTTACTATTAGTCGATCGAAAAATGTCACATGTATACCATATACGTTTTATTCTGCAATGCGAACATAAAAGATCTTTAAGAGTAAAACAAACATTTTTTAAGAGTTTTGTCCATCATGAAGCAAAAGTACTACCTTGGGTACGTTTAATTTAATTATTCCTTGATGTTCTTTGATATTTAACATCTCTTGGAACATCTTGAATAAGAAATACAAGCAATGTTAGTTATTGGAATAAAATACCAAGTATATTGGATTGTCTTCTGTGAAACACAGTACTTACAAGCCATGCAGTTGAAACTCTACAAGTTACTTAAAAATCTACAAGCTATGCTAAACGGTTATTTAATGAAAAAGAATACAGAACATATTAGACGGTTTTTGTCGTATTCGTCCGATATTGCGTTTCGCTTTAATATGCATGTGACAAAATCTTGAAGAGTACGTACAACGATTTTACATTTCGTGACGCCTCTGATAATGTGTAAATAATAATGTGAAAGTAGGTTGTGGAAGAAGGATGGTTGCTTGCAGAAAGCCGTTAAGATTTAATGTTCTTTGTCATTATTTATATATTAAGACGCTTTTAAGGCGAAGAGTACGACTAATGTCGTTTAAGGTAGGTGCCATATAGTTTTCAGTACAAGTACGACATTACGTAAAAGCCGATTAGTTTCTCTTTTGCGTCTCGCTTTACGTCACGCAGATTGATTGCACAACGATTGATCTGGAGGATGTAATTATTTCTCTTTACGTCGTTCTCAGCACAACACTCAATATCTGAATGAATATTATTTAATAATTATGAGGAAGTACCTTTTGTCGAATATTCAATGGTTTAATATATAATTTAGATGTCAGATCGTTTTTGATAGGTGGTTATAAGAAAGGACGGTTGTACCGTTGCAAAAAGCGCATCTTCTCATTGCATTACTTCGCTACATCGTCGCTATAACATGACAGCATAAAAGGCTCATGACGATGCAACGAGGAGCATGATTTAACTGCGTCATGGCATTCGTGCGAAATTCTCTTCTTTCGTATGGATGTTACACATGGAAAAAGGAGATCCTTCTGTTTCACTTATGAATAAGATCTTTCTATGCGTTTGTAATACATACAGGTTTATAGTTCATGTAAATAAATACATGTATGCACGCGTTCGTATGTGTTTTGTTATGTGTAACGCAATATATATATATTTTTTAATTTGAACATTTTTTAAATGGTCGTCATCGTAGAATGATTGCAACATCAAATTATGCAAAATTATAATATTATATAAAATATAACATGTACTAATATACTAATCTATAGTATATTTAAGTAATTAAAATAATTTTTAAATCCAGATGTCATAGGAAATATTATATTATAGATTCGCGTAATTTTCCATGATGCTATAATCAAAAATGAGTATGCGAGCTCAAATCAGTCTCTAACAACTCTCTACAATCGCTCTACTGTTTTTGTACTTTGTCTTTTATGAGCACTAAACGTGAGTAGCTACGATACCATGATATCATTATTATATTTATCGTGTGTCATACACGAAATTCAAAATTCGATTCAGGCATCATAAAATAGCTTGACACCGTTCAATTACACCTTTTATCAAGAACGTCTCTTGATATAAAATGACAGAGATAGATCGATAAAGTGTCGTGCAAGTTTCTTACTAATTAATTTTTAAATAAGGATGAAATAAAGTAGGATAGTCGAAAATAAAATATAAAGAGAAGACAAGAGAAGCACTTCGTGATAGATCATGAGATAGGGCAACTGTTCTTTGACCTGGATTAAGATATTTGGAAATAAACAGAATTACTTAATAAAAAAATATTAAATGTAAGATAATTGTTATAAGTGTAAAATAATTTGTTGTAAAAGAATTTAATTTTGGTAATAAATATCAAATATCGATTCTATTGAAGGAAGAGAGAGAGAAAGACAAAATAAACTATAATATAAATCTAAAGAAATTTACAAAATTTAAACTCCACCTATTTCGGTGAAACGATGTTTAATTACTGCATTGCATTTCGAGTCTGATCTCTCATAAAAACCACATGAGTAAAATATGTAAGAGAATTTTTCCGTTTCTTTGTTTTTTAAAATGTCAAGTTTTTTAATGATGCGTATTATAATGCATATGTACAGTTCAGCGATTTACTCCGAAAGAACTTAATTGCTGTTTATGCTCTACATACAATATCATGAAAAAAAAATAAATGACAGAGAAGCTGAATTAGAGTCTCGTTTTATATTTTTACTTTAGAATGTTGAGTACTTGTAACTTTGTATCGGATTTGTTTTAATTAACAATGTGATAATTAAAAGCGCTCACAACTGTTTCAAGACCATTGAAAGAAAATCTCGTTGTAAGAATGCTTTCGTTTGATATAAAACATTTTTAAGAAAAAATATCACCATAAGACACATAAAAAGAATATAGGTTAAAAAGACTTTCATACTTATCAGGCAACTTGTTTTATACCTTTGAAAATTACCAGGATTGCATTTCTCGTTTACGAAGCAGAAAATAATAAAATTTTATGGTAAAGTTTATATCACGTAAGAATCTTAATGTGATTAAAATAATTCTTATAAATTTACATGAGAATCACATGAGAAAGAAGCTGGTAGAGATCAAGACATCTTCTATACTTTTCGTCATCTATCTTTTTGTCTATTTAAATTTTGACTAAGATGATATTTTTTGCAATAAATTCTTTACAGAAATTTTAAATATGATACTTATTAACATCGAAAATTAAATCGATTTAAAAATATGTGGATTTTACTTCTCAAGCGTGGTGCTGTTTTTTGAGACTGACAAAGAGGCGCGGAGTTGTGAGAAAGTATATAATATTTACATAAATAATATCAATAAGATCCTAGTATGGACCGAATATGACTACCCTATTCTAACTTTGTTGTTATTTAAATTATCATTAGTTGTTTTTAGACAGACTGAAAAATATATAAAATAAATTATGTTTGGTGAATTTCCGAAACATAAAAATGAGAGAAGCAAATTTGTTTGCAGTTTTATTAAAAACAAAATCTGTATTTATGTATCATGATCTCTAATTGTTAGCCTCAGCAAATAATTATTTCCAATTTCTCTCTTCATCTTGGCCTTTTAGTCTGATTACTTTTGATTAGATTACTTTTGGTTGTTGAATCAAAGTATTCAAGCAAATAATCCATCAGTTGTCATCTTTGAGAGAGATGCTTCATGAAAAGGAGGAAGGAAATTAAATTGATCGAGAATGGTTACAGGATGGAAATGGAATGCTGAGTGAGTTATTTGAAAATACAGTACGTGCGTAAATAAATCAATGATAAATCTTTTATTATTCGAAACAAATATTTTAAGAGAGTCAGTAGTATATGTTTTTTTTCGACTAACATGAAAATTGATAAGAGTGCTGGTATTGATTTTCCTGAATTGTTTATTTGAAGTGAATAATAATTTACGATAAAAAATTAGAGTAATAAAATAAAATCTCGCGAAATGGATAGTATATCCCAGTTGAAATATTCAGTACTTTATTAATAAAAAATGAGGGATGAAATTTGCTCTTGTCGTCACTGCATTCTCATTACTTTCGAAACTTTGAAATTAACTTTTTAATCGGACAAAAATCAGGTACTTCTCTTCATTGAGAAAGAGTTAGAGAAGGAGAATAGAAAGAAAGGTTGAATGGCGGAGTCACAGCGTTTGAACGGATAAGAAGGGAACGATCGTTGTGGGAAAGGCCACTGCTGCCGTAATAATAAAAGTATAAAGATGACGGGATGGATTTTTCGCGCGGGTCAAAACGTTCGATTAATTTAAACTCGAGAAGAATGGCTCGCATACTCGGTATAATAATACTCGTGTCCTTCCTAAGCATGTTCAATTGGAATTGTTTCGAAAAAGTTTTTGGGGTCGCGTTTCTTAACTATGAGCGAAAGAAACGCTCAAAGGAAAGAAAGCCACGTGAAGCGCACGAGAGCGAGGTTTCTGGGAAGAATAAGGCTATAAGATCGGAATAGGGAGCTAAACATTAGGAATAAAAAAATACTCCGCGGGTACTCATAGAAAATTAAAATATTCCGCCGACTGTCGCATATTTTTATCGATTTGTATTGTAGCGTAACCGGAAGGCTTTTTTCTGTGATTTCTACAAGTAGCTGTATTACAAATAAAATGTGACAACAAGAGTATGCCGAATCGTGCTGCGAATACCGGAAGCTCGTCTATCTACTCGCCTCTCTGTGGGCCTTGCTCTTCCCTTCTCGAAAAGTGCCACCACGCTCTTACATTCTTATCCTCTTTCACGTCCATCAAATCACCGTTCGTCCACCGTTAGCCATTTTGCTTTTCAGCAGAATAAGGACGCGTACGGAAAACGTAAAAAAGATACGTCCCACTCGTTCTCCACGATTGAAAAATACCGCGCCGGAGAGAGACAGTAAATGTCCAGAGACTAGAATAATATGAGTGGAAAGTACAAGAAATTCGAAGATTTTAAAGATATATTTTATACTGCACTATTACAAATAATTGTCACTAATTGTAAGCGCTTTTTGCGGATGTAAAAAGATCGATGATGGACGTTGTCGTGGATCCGGCAGTAAATGCAAGTGTAAATTTTTATCGTTGCACACGACGAACAACGGCTCTCTCATCTCCGTACTTTCATGCATTTCCTACAACGAGTTCTCAGTTTATCATCATTTTCCGATGGACGTTGGTCTACTTTCCAAAACAGATGGCAACTTTGTCAATGCGAATCGCTTCCCACCCTTTTCTTTCTCTCCTTTCTCTCTTTCGGAAAGCGAATTTGTTCATCGTTTTGTATTTTATTTGCAACCGGGGACGAATGTTTGCGTTTCATCCCATAAATTCTCTTTCGCGTAAGTAATCGTCGGTAAGAAGCTGAAATCGTATCCGTTGCAATCTCTCGTGCTAAATGAGAAACGAGAAGGAAAAGGTAGCAAGAGGCAGGAAGAAGAAAACGAGGCGGGATCGATAGACCGTCTCGAGCACAATGGCGAGAAGCGAGTGGCCGTGAATGCGTTAGATTGTGCAACGATATTACAAATACTTGAGCTCATCATTAGGCCCATCGTAGAGAGATTCTTGAGCGAGGTAAAATCAGAATGACGCTGAGGAAGAAAATGACTCGCA
Source organism: Crematogaster levior (assembly GCA_901521435.1). NCBI lineage: Eukaryota > Metazoa > Arthropoda > Insecta > Hymenoptera > Formicidae > Crematogaster > Crematogaster levior. The sequence goes on from CABEGB010000002.1 coordinate 88,001, forward strand.
GTTATGAAAGCTCTTGCTCTTGAACAAGTAATAATTATGGCTCAGTAACTTTTCATTTTCTCCACGAAAATCGCTCTCACCTTTCGCATACGCTATAAGGAAATGTATAAGTTACTACAATATAAACGTAGTAATATATAAAAAGTCTTATGTTACATGTGTTCAATGTGTTTTTGTTATATACACTTTGTATATACAATTACCGTTCTCAATTTTGAAATCTCTTTTTTCTATTCTTTTCTTCCAAAATATACATTTTCTTATTGCATCAAATTTCGCTTTGTCTATTCTGTCTCAGGTTCCGTACGTATACTGCCAATTCATGTGCGATGTCAAACTCGCTATAATCAAAATTTCCATTATCTTTATAAACTTATTACTTTAATAAGGATTTTATCGCACAATATTTTAGAAATTTGTAATCATTAGTCATATATGCGTTTACAACTATAAGAAATTTATATTAATATATATTAATAAATAATTTTTTATATTATCTACATATCACAAAAGAGTAGCGATCGTCTCAAGCACCGACCCTTTTCGTCGATCGATCGGGTACTTCGTACATATCACGAAGCAATCTGTCTGTCGCAAACTTGGCAAACGTATAATGTAGTTTCGCGCGATACGGTCAAGTGGCAAGTGGAAGTGGATACTTCCTTTACAATCTGAACTATGCGAACAGTATTCAGTCGTTTTGAAGTCGACGAATGGAAATAGTTGAACTCATATCGAATCGCTTGAGTCGGCCGGTACCGCCACCGATGCAATTTTTGTTCCACTCGAAGACAATAACTCGCGAAAAGAGAGGATTGAGTGGAGAAAATACAATGGAGAGAAGCGGGTCACGAGCTTGAGGCTGATAACATCCCGTTATATCGAATCACGTACACTGTCCGGTATTTAATAAAAAAGAGATAGACTTCCGAATTTCTATCATGTCTAATACAGACAACAGTTACTCCACGATGAATAAAGCACAGTGCTATGCAAAAGGCCATGCTTTCTGTTATACCTTTTTTTATTATAGTTTTATAATAATTTTGCTATACATTTTTTTATCATTAAATATTAGGCTGCATCTTTTTATCTTGCTATATTTCGGAGAACTGCCAAGAAATAATACGTTATGTAATTTTAAAACAAATGTAAATCATGAAAAGTTTGCTTAAAACATTTAGTTTGTACGAAAATTAGATTAGCGTGCTCGCCGTATAATAATTTTTTTTCCTGAATTATAATTATAAACTATTTTTATTTAAAAACATTACTGTAGATATATATCATCCGTTTGAAATGTAGCACGAGTGAATCTGAATTTTAAGAGCGCACCCGTGACGTTGCATATCTACGTTCATGGCAGAAATGTGTCGCAAGCAATCCTTATTTATTTAGAATCAAGAATAATACATGATATGTTTTCAGTAGCACAAATTGCCTTTCCAAAAACATAAGACTGCGGATGTGCGACATTTTCACGATGTAAGACTGTCGCGGAATGTCAGTTATATGCTAAGCATGTATATTCCGTTATATATAACGAAAGATCAATATTAAATTTTTTGTATGTTGCAACTAAAAAAACAATTCAAGTTCTCGAGATGTGAGTTGACACTAACGTTCACGTTGTAATATGTAACGTAATGTCATGGTGTAACTTAACATACATAAGAGTAGCTTTATGATACACTTACAATTCACGGAAAAAAGCAGTCCACAAACAGTCCGGATATCCGGCAGAACGCCAATGTTATTTACACCCGCGAAACAAGTCCAATAAACATTGCGATCCCGGAAAAAATTTCGTCGAGCGTACAGAGTCTCTCTCATATACAGATACTTTTTATTTATCGCCGTAGTTTCGTCGACGAGACTCTGTGCTCGCATTTGCGACCACGTTGGAAAATGTCGCGCATTTGCATCGCTCGAGTTTTTCTATGAGCTGTAAAGTCGCAATGGAAGCACATCGAACGTCCTGTTTTCCTCAAATCAACCTTGCTAAATACGAGCCCTCTTAATTAAATAATGTGACAAGAGACCGAAAACAGACCGAACGACAAATTGGTTCCGCGATAAAAGCGTGCGATATAGTGACAAAATATTAAAAGGTAGAATGTGATTTTTTTACGCCTGGCGAAGGGAGAACGCGGTACCACTAAAAATCCTCGTCGTTCAGAAATAAATATAGGCCACCACCACTACCGGTGGCTAAAAATACGGCCCATTGTACAGAGAGGAGCGTATACAAAAATATCCGGTGTCGAGCTGTTGTTCGAGTTTATTGCGCAAGATTCATCTTCACGCGGATGTGGTTGATACACAATGGGTAAATCAGTTCACCGTGCAAGCGGACTGCTATTACAGAGGCGCTTACAGTTTATTCACCATGTATCATTAACTCTCCTGACGGATTTAACCAAATACTACGTATCATTTTTTGCATATTCCGTTTGGGATATTCCGTGCCTGTTTTTTATGCTACAAAAATGCACATTATCAAAAAGAAATGTATTTACAGTGGGAAGGATGCTATTATTAATGTAGAAATCGACATCTTACTACTTAGGTGGTTCACTGAAAAAAAAAATCATCACGTAATGTATGGTTAGAGAGGGATAAGTAATAGTCGTCGAGGTATATAAGTACGGGGCATAAAACAAAGCACGGCACGTGCCGAAGCGATCGCTCAAGTGCAGGGTTAAATCTCGTGCTCTTACGCTTTCCATACTTATTGCAGTTGCTCACGCTCTTAGAAAACCTACAGTATTGTTCGTTTTAACTTAATACGTGTATTGATACAATATCTGTGTAACGTCGAATATTCAACGTCAAGTGAATTCTGTAACTGCAAACTTATTAAATCTTTCTATTTTTTTTTTAATTTATTGCGTATTGCTTAATTTTTTTATTCATTATTTTCTTAAGCTTTTATTAATATTAATATTAATATTAATACAATAGACAGTTATGACGTTTCGTAAAATTGGGTCAATTGGGGATATTTACGCGCTTTTCTAGAGGGATCAACGAGAGAAGCTTCAATATTCTATGTAATAGCGTTAATACCACAAAGCATCCCATTGTTACATTTGCGCGTTGAATGTAACGAGTACGGCGACTGATTCCGTTTATTCGACTGTTCGAACATGTTCGAACCCACTAGACAGCAAAACATCTCATTAAAATCTAAATACCTATAGTTTGTGTGACATATCGTGAATATACACACAAGCTAAATTATTCCTTTCGTTATACCTACATTCTCGTGCATCACACTTTGTACGTTCATGTTTACGTAAATCACATGTATATCGAATAACCCGCGTGTGGGAGTCGCGCGAAATTATACAATTCGTTAGTAATCTCTTGAGTGGAAAGATAACAAATGAGCACCGAGTTTTAGTGATGTAGGGATCTAAGAATGCGTAATATATATTGCACACTTATTTTAAGAATATTGAGCACACCCTCGGTAAACTCACGGAATGTTTTAGATTATTATCCATCACTACGATCGAGGTCACTTAAGATGTTCTCACAAGACTGTCGTGATATTGAAAAGATCATGGATTCGTAACCCCGACGCCATATGGTTCAAATGAAAAGTGCGGGAAGAGTATTAAAGCATACCTTCTGTGGAGCACGGTTGTGCGCAATCTGCGCTAGTATAAAATGTGAGAACGTGGATTTACCCAACTTATAAGAGAAAATTTCTTAAATGTCGTTCTCGCACAAATCGAGCGATCTGTTAGTTTATTTATTAAATCGATTACAACTGGATGAAAAGAAATCTTGAAATGACGTAATCTCCTTGAGCAGCGCTATATTAACAATTGTGGAAATTCAGCGTAAATATGGTGATGTCATTATTCGAAAGATGAGCTTGCACCGAATTCCGTGTTTCCAGTATGGTACAAGAGTACAAATCTCCTGTCACCAAGATAGTCCCGTAGTAGTGTTTGCCGAGGACTTGGCCGGTCGACTGTGCGGATCGGGATTTCGGAGGATTTGAACAAATTGTTGCGCCGAACTTACTCCGCTCCTGTTCTTGTCTACTTAACGACTAGTCGAGATTATATCCCGAATTTCGCGTATTTTCTCGTTCTGTGCGACATTTCCGGGAAAACAAAGGTAATACGGGTCGCAATCTCGATGCTTAAGCTAAGTAATTGAGATGGTGCTCTGTATCGTGAGTTAAATGGAAGGTTTTAATTAAATGCAGAGATATTGCGTGAGAAATCTTATATTGAGTAACGTTAGAAAGAAAAGTTATTGAAAGTTTTATATTTAAACTTAGATTTAATCTCTCTCATTCTTCTTTGATTATAAATTTTGATTTAAATATAATCTTATTGATTTATGTATAATATGTAATGTAATTCCATAATCAGAGAAGAGCATTAGTGGAGGACAAACGGTTTCCTTTTGGATAGCGATTAATGGCACGAAGCTGTGACACTTCAGCAATATTATCTGGCTTTAACATTGCAGCTCGACACTTGGCATAATCCATGAGGATATATAGGAATGAAATAATGGGAAACACGCGAACGATGCAATAATAAACGCACGTTGTATGTGCGCTGTATATTTTAATAACTTATATTTAACAACTATCCACACGCGCGCGTGCGTAATAAATTTCATAAAGTTTGATTTTACAAATACACATAATGATTCTATTGCGAAACTCGCAAGAAATTATATTATTTATAACACATACAATCAGGATGCAATCAGTAATTAATAAAATGTAGTATCACGTATTATTACGAGTATTCCAATAATTTCATATCTCTTAATATTTTATTTTAATAATATTTAAATAAAATATTGATTTTTGAACGCAGTACTACGCTATTTTGCGATGTTTTTTTATATTTTAGTTGATTCAATGAGAGAAAGCTTATAAAACATTACCGAGGACTTTTCATCGTTTCATTCATTGTACTGGGAATGAAAGCACTGCTGCAAGCACTGCTGTAGCGTACTGCACATTGCTCGTTACCAAGTTACACATTAATATTGTTACACAATGTTCTTCTTATCGTGTTTTCTTTTTACGAATAGACAATAAAATTATAGAGAAACACAAGTGTGCTATCTAACAATGTCTTTGTTAACATCATCAGAAGCATGACCATGACGTCCGAAAGGACAATGATGAAAATTAAGACATCCGCTCTACGGATCTTGTTGTCTATTGAATTATTGTACGAGGTGACCACTTTTCATCGAAGGTCGTATTCCCTCGAAGGGAGCCGGCTTGTTTCTCAGGGAAACGTGTCGTATCAGCAGGATAAATGCCTTTATTCTCGAAGGACGCAACTAGGCGAAGATATATTGGGCAGAATATTTTTTATCAATTGGATTATTTCAATCTATCGTGTATATATGAAAACACTACACTATTTAGCTGCGTTTTAAATGATTAAGATAGTTTTACGGATACTTTAGAAATTTACTTTTATATAATATTACTTTCGATAGTTTATAAAAAAACCTATTTTTCTTTGAAAATATCACGTCGGCAACAAAGCGTTTAAATTTATCTCCTGCTTTTGTACCGTACACACATTATTATAGGATGGATTTAACGAAGACACGCGGGTCAAAAGAGAATGGTTATTAGATTTTCTGGAGAATAAAACCAGCAATTTATTTGTGTAGTTTGTGTAGTCTCGTAATACGCAAATGTTATTCGGTCTGTTAACGACAATGGATCATTCAAGATGCAACGATAATATTCGTACTTGAATTACGAATTCCGCTAGCACATGTTATTGTAGAGAGTCACGATATAATCCTTGCGTGTAGAAGCTCTTGCGATGTAACGTATTTGACTACATCCTTTGTTGAACGATTAGACGCAACATTATATGCACACCTAGGGCTTGATGTAATACCCGGTACCATTATCTGCACGCTAGCTTGATTACCAGCACGCTCTTGCGTCAGTAAATTGTAATAATTTTGATGGATTCTTTTATGCACGAAGATTCTTCTTTCGTAATATCTTGCGATTAACAATAATTGCATAAACGTGATGCAGATTACATCGAAGATTAAAGGAACGTGTCATAAACTGTTTCAGAAAAACCCTTATAATATTTATGTATCTATGTTCTATCATCTATGTGTTTTATTAGTAAACTAAAAAAATTTTTTGTATTTTGATTAAAATTCTCTCTTCAAATTGTCAATTTACTGTAGTTAGTTCACTTTTCTTTTATAAAGCAGTTGTCGAGATTTTAGAGAAATGGGTTAAGATAGGCAACAGTACATTGAGAGTAATATCGAAAGTGATTTCAAAGCTTCATGTTTTTGATGATTCTATTTTTCAGTGTGAGAGAGATACATCTCGGTATATCATTAACGAGGTTTAATCAGTCTTTTAATCAGGAATATCTGGATGATACTTTATAATTTGAATTTTATGAGAATAAATTCTATGAAGTAATGATATATTACAAGCAAATATATATATGTATATGTGTATAAATGGTCATTCTCTGGAAATATATATCTAAATTAATAACCGTTTTTAATTGGAATCGTAATTAAATTGAACTGAAATAATAAGCATACCAATTAACTGAACAAAAAACGAAAAGTTTCTCAAGATGCGATAGACAATATCTTGAAAGTTTTTTTATAAATAGACATGCTAATTATACAGTTCGTTTCTGCGAATATTTATATTTTTTAATAGTGGAAGATATTTGTATTGCAGCTAGGCTGATATTTGAAATTTATTTAAGCTAACACTTAAATTGATGCTTCAGGGTTAAGACGGCAATTTCGTTTATTCCACGTCATGAAACAAGGGATGGTCGATGGCGCGAAGCCAGCGACGACACCTTAAAATATCGATCGGCGTACGCACACCGCAACCGCCGTCCATTGTGGTGGATTTAGGTTCTCATAAAGCTCTATTGTTTAGCTGAGCTCGCATTCCTAAATCTCCATTGTCGCTCGGTGGTGAGTACAATTGCTACGCGTTGGCGAGCGGTAGGCTCGCATGTCTCGACTAAGCCATTGCAGATTGAGCGATGGACACCATCATTTTAGGAAAACAATATAGGACTTTACTGCGACCTTTACTTTACGCCTTACAAACAACGAAGAATATCTTGTTTAAGACTGTTTTTGACAAAATTGGTTTCGAAATCATGATGTGATAATAATTAAACCGAAACAGACTTGTCCATTGGTGATTGACTGTGATACGACTCCCATTTAATTTCAGCTAATAATAATTATCTGTAGGGTTATTATAGAGCAATAAAATATATCAATTAGAAATCTGTTTTTAATATTCTCTGTTGTACGGGTACGTTCCGACATGTTATCTGAACAATGAATAGGTAATATAGAAAGTTTCACTCAACTTCACCTATACTGTGGATCGCAACAATGATACGTGATATTACGATAGGATATTAATGGCATCGTTCCCAGTTACAATCTGTGTTTAATGAAATTACTAGTTACGATAATGGGAGGTGTAATGCGAGCATGTAAATGATCATTGAAGCTACGCACGGAGAATAGGAGATTTGTATCAGTAGTTTCACCATGTTTGCGTTAGACTATTGGCAAGTTACTTTATAAGTAGTTAGGCTCATTCTTTAATCAGACGTACTCTTTAATTAGTCTTATTATTATATATGTATAAAATAAGAAAATTATCTAATAAAAAATACAATGTTAAATAAATACTTAAATTAGATAATTTTCTTTTTACATAATTTTTACATAATTTTCTTTTACAATATGAGATATAAAAATTATCACGTTTTCTGCTACAGCTGCAGATTTTCTCACAATTTTGATGAATGGCAGCAATAATGTTGTATTTTTAAATAAAACGTATCGAAAGAATTTGTCAACTCATCGATCATATCAGCTGGCATTGGAATTCTTTTGAAACGTCCAGTGAGAATTCTACTAAGCCGGTAAAAGCTTTTATAAGCTCAGTAAGATATCATGGAACAGAAATGGAAGAAGGAATAAGACATAGAAAGAGGAATGCGAATGCTTTATTGAAGAAAGAAAGTCGATAAACTTGGAGAGAAATCAGCAAGTAACGATTCAGAGTCGGAAAGTAAAATTATCGTCGAGTGAATGCTTGGTATCTTCTAATTCTTGACTAAATTTTCATCGAATCAAATAGATACTATATAGATCGTTACATCTAAGAGTTTTACATTTTAAATGTCATAGTGTTTTTAGTAACTTTTATTTATGTATTTTGTTATGTAAAGTTGTTATATGCAAATGACATATCCCAGAAAACACGTTATTTTTATATTTAGTTAGTATTTTTACAGTTACATAGTAGAGAAAAATTTCATCCTTTTTTGCTATGTTTTTATCCCATGTAAAGATGGGTTACGTCGTTGTTCAGTTTTTCGTTTTGTACGAACTCCGATTTAAAGAGCGAGTAACATGCTCCCACTATGTAGGCGTCACTACGTAGATGAACGAGGGAAAGAGAATTTGCTGCTCTTACACGTACGAATACGCGCACAATACTCGTAGTCTTTTAATGGAACGCGCGTATCACGGCGCTAAAGTAGTACCAGACGTCTTTTACGAGCTCGTCCTGGGTACGAGCCATTTGATGTAAAGCTGTTTGAGTGCAACTACATTTTCTGATTCGGGCCCGAACTGCCGCAGGCCCCATTTGGAAACAATGCAAGAACTGACCGTGCTGTCCATCCGCCTCTATATCCTCGCTTTATTGTCGGATTCAAGCAGAATATTTGTAAAAGTGAGATGCGTTTTTTTCAACGTGCACATTTCTGTATCTCACTATTAATGATAACTTTAAATATAATAAAATGATAACATCGTGGTAAGACAAAATGTCTTTATCGGTATGGAAAATCTTTTATATAGAAAATTTTAGATGAAATTGCAAGTACTGAAACAAAAGGATACGTTTTAATTTCTAATCTAGTTTTGCAAAAGTAAGATAGAGTGTGCAATTACTAATTTTTAAGCATGAAGTTACAAATATTAAAATGCGAAAAAGAATTATTTGAAGAAAGAAATATATATATGTATACGCACGTATCAATTCTTTCTATATACAAAAAAGTTACATTTGAAGAATTATCCTTATTAATTAGAATTAACAATACATGGTTCTCGTTTTGTCATCCGGACACAGCACAAATGATTTAGAAAGAGTAATTAATCTCTCTGTAGGTTTAATTATTGTAAATAACGGAATGCGATCGATAATCATTATGCATTGGAATACGTCAAAGAAACTTTATATACGCTACGCAATTTTTTGAAAACTGAAATAAAAATACTGACAGTATGTATCGTTAATATTTGGTGTGTTCATCAAAAGAGTATCAAATTCAACTTTGTGACTGCAATAGAGTGAGGTTTTCCGAGAACTCTCAAGTCATCGTAAAACACGACGTACTTGTACGTAAGCGTTGCTGTTGCCTGCGGAAATTACAAGCCGGAATTGCGCGGAAATAACGCCTCGAAAGATCCGACGTTGCGCGCGAATAAAGTTACAAGTAATACAGTGCTGTTTGCGTAGTCTCTCATTAAAAAAATAAGTAGAAGCTCATTGAACGTTTTGATAGAATATAAATAATGTGAATGTGAAACAAGAGAAAAAAATGCACAGAAATATTTAGATATTTAGTTCTCAATTTTTTTACTTTTTGAAAGTCTTATATGGATTATGTAGATTAAATTCAATTAAGTCACGATCACGTACAAACGAATGCGTGCTTTTTACATTATATCAAAACGTCCTCTCTGAATGGCTCGTTCTGATAGGTTGATAGTTCGTGTCGGCTGTTCAGGGAAACTGAGGAGGTAAGTTACGACGTATATGTATTTGCGAGACCGATTAGTTTATCGTTGCGGGGATAAGGATGAACGTATAAAGCCGTGGGCTAAATTCGGAGTAACTCTCTTGCATGTAATGTATACGTAACCTCGCTTACAGTATATGCATTTCGAATTAAATCACGTGGCGTGATTGGACAGGCGCGTAGGAGAACCACAGAGCTGGTTGCATGGTATATATCGCTTGCAAGAAAACCTTTAGGACGTCAATATCACAGTACCGGAAATCGACAAAATGTCAGCTCCTAATGGTACATTAACCTTAGATCTGTCCAGTTACTAAAATCACAGCAGAACTGTTTTATGCTTGAATTTCTATCTCTTCTAGAAGAACGGAGAGAATTGGACGAAAGTATGCCTTATGTACTTGGGTATATTTTGTACTTGGCGATATTTAATAATTGAATAGAGTACATAAATTTGTGTGATAGATATAAAATTGTATGTGATTGAGAAAATAAGTAACAAAACTAACTAACAAAATTTATAATTGTTACTTTTTCTATTATTTTATATTGTTGAATTGAGAAACATTATACAGTAATTTTTCTTTTTTTTGTTAATTTACATTCTACGTTAAACTTTCGAATAATTTAAATCGAATAGTTTAAATGTTCCGTTTAATTTCCCAAAGACATATTTTATACCCGTATACGCGATATGTCGACGTCTGGCATTGGGCCAATCATAGAGGACTCTTTGCAAAGTTGAGCCTTCTGTGTTCCCTGTTACTCTGACAACTTTTGCGGACTCTCGGCGAAAACTTTTTGAACCGCCGCACGCTAATCAGAATTTCTGTCTCAATCATGAGTTACCTCTGATTTTATTCCTTTATTCTTAAAGTTGACTTTAACTATTTCATCGTAAAATGACGCGAATTGTTATTTTGATTTATTATCTTATTGTTATACATAGAGCTAGCATATTTATTTTTTTAGCACAGAATGACAGATAGAGATACAAGATATAAATGTCAAAGTCTCTTCCTCTCCCTCCCTCTCTCTCTCTTTTCTCTCTCTCACACACACACACACACACACACACCACACACACACACACACACACACACACACACACACACACAACAAACACACACACACTGTGGCCCTTTGTCTCCAACAACGCGACATCGTTGCTATATTTGGCGCAATTGCCAATATTGAACTGCAGTTGCACTGCCTAAACAACGATAAAGTTATATTCGTCATTCGCGTGTCGATCACATAGGTCGTTATATTTACAGAATACATATAAATAAATCACATAATATTACGTGTTACAATATTGATAAGTTTTATTTTGAAAGTACGCTTGTTTTCGGATTCTTTTAATGATCGACAATTTGTGACAACGCGAAGTATAGCACGTTTTTATATAATAGAAAAGTTTACGAACTTCATAACTTTCGTATTATCTCTGCATTTATTTATTTATGCATATCCACGTTTACAGCTAATACTGACAAAAAGTCGATGCAGAATGTATTTATTTGCCTGATATATTTGGCGAAATTATGTGAAAACCACGACTCGACCGTTAATCCTAAAAGTGTTTTCTCCACTTTACCGAGTTTCGACATTTTGATATATGAATGAAGGAATGGGAGAAAGGAACTGCGAAGTTCACTGTATATTCTAATATTAACGGGAAGCTTTCTCCATTAATATTGCACATGTGAGCACGTCGTGTACTAACCAGGCTTCGATCATAATAAAATTTTTACCACGTTTTGACTTTTTGACGTATGATAAAGGTACAAGGGTGTGGACCATATTTCACGTCATCCGCTTTTCTCATGAAACTCATCCTATCCGACATGGTCAAAAGGTCTGACAGATTCATCAACGATTCGATTTATTTTTTCCGCTAAGTTCCAGTCGAGCACTATGATCGTTCATGATTTCCCATCGCGCATCCTCCCACCTTAAATCTTAGAAAATATCACCCGACTATCGGAAAGTGAGAAACTCGTTTCCCGAACCACGTAATAAATCGCGACAACCAGCAGTCAGGTAGTCCGAGTGCAACCGAGTGTGGAAAAGCCACGAGAACCGACGCAAAACGGTGCAAAGCAATGCCGACGTTCAAGTGGCAACAACCTTTCATTTTCAATCACAGATCTTTACATATGATCACAACTTTTCTTAGCGTACCGTTTGACAAGTGGGTCTTTCGAAACTCCGAAACAAATTGTTAGTATTTTTGCTCCGGAAACTCGCGAAGGGACGTGCATTATGATACACACTCGTGCGTGCTATACAAGCCTCGGGGAAGCTCCCGTAAATCTTGATTCGTCGAGCTTTAGATGTTCTGTTGCCAACCCCCCTTTGATGTCACTCCCAATTTCAGTACATCACACACACACACACACACACACACACACACACACACACACACACACACACGCACACACACACACGCGCGCGCGCGCGCGCGCGCGCGCGCGCAACTCGTCCTTTTCTTGAATTTTTTCTCTCCTCCTTCTAAATCATTCGTCGTCGCGGATTGTTCTGTTCTCTCATAGTTTGAGACTACTATTAGTGCTACTAATATTTATTTTACGAGTTTCTATATTAATTAACATTGGAAAATTGAAATTTCGCTTTTAATCGATTTTTAACATACGTGACTGATATAGTATTTGAAATAGTTTTGCGGGAGAATTTGTAGAGTTTAATGTTATTACGATATCTTGCTATTAATACACTGTATTCATTCACTGTAGACATTGATAATATTCCAATCTTCTGTGCACCCAAATAAACCGTCTTTAGAAAGGTATGCAATTTCACTATTGCATACCTATTCACACCATCTTTGTTCAATCAATGACTTCTGTGAATTTAGTCACTGGAGGTCCGTTGAGTGGTCAAGGGCTCGACGATATACCGCTTTTGCGCTGTAACTCTATCCCTATCTCATTACTTTATGTAATAGATGCACGATGTGTCAAGGGCTGCGTCTTTTGCTGCTTCAGTTAATAACGACAAACATTGACTGCCGCAGACCACCTTATACAGCTATATTGCGGGACTCGTAAGATCTGAGCGTCAACAGAAATACGTTTGGGAAATTAAGGTGCAAAATTAATACCCAGGCTGGTAGCGATTCTTGTGGTCGATACGTGGTCACCCGCGGTTTCGCATTTATTCACAGTGTTGCCTCAGCCTTATCAAAGATATCTTCCACTAATGATGACGAATCGCATACTGATAAATTATTCATTCGCAGATTTTTCGTACCCTGCGTCTCCAGGGAACCTGCTCGCGAAGCAGTCAGAAGAAATGTTTGCGCAAAGTAAAATTAATTTGTTTCATCGTAAGCATGCATCGCGGCGGCTCACTCACGACAGATGGAATACCGCGTAGGGAGTGCCACCGATTAATTAAGAGCTGTCCAAGCGACCGTGATAAATAGGTTGCGTAACGGGATCATTAAGACCTCGGTAAATTTCAACTGAACTTCTAACGCGGTATAATTAACGTGTGTAATTCGTCGTTCATCTGTAAATAATTTCGATATAATAGCTTCGCGCGCGCATCGAGTAATAGGTTTAATATCCCATACACCGTAGGTATGTGAAACCTGGAAGGATTGAGGTAATTTTGACATTAGTCATGGATCATCGATAAAGCAACATCGCGCTATTGAAAACAGCTCCGATTCCATCGAGATTCTAACTCTGAATTCCTGAATTAATGCGAATAGCAAATTGTTTTTGCGAGCACAAACCACCAGCACGAACTTCTCGGCTTTGCCATAAGCCGCACTAATTTCGGTATTGTATTCGCTTTAAGTCACGGGATCCGAGAGACGTTCTCTAAGCACGTGAACTGCAGTAATCTATGTATAGTGAGATTTGCGAACACCTGTTCCATTTCAATACTGAGTGTAATTAGTCAATTAGTTACTTTAGACAACTTTATACGAATTATGAAGATTTTTAATACATTAGTGAATTTATCGATTTAGTATAAATACATCACAAAAACTCTTTGTTGATTTTATTCTCTTTCTCTCCCTCTCTTAATAAATTTATTAGATAAAATTTAGGTATATGCCTGATTAACATTCTATTTATTATCATGCATATATTGTATTGTATATTATATACTAACAAAATATTTAAAATTTGGTTTCAGCTGTACAAGAGGGGATTTCTTGAAACTATTCTTACATCTGGAGAATAAGGGTATTTCTGAGTACACTCCTTGGTCCGGTGTGCTTTGCGGAGAACTGCATGACATTCCGCAACTTTATAGCTCGAGATCGACACTCATTCTGGAATTCCACACTGAGGGTCCCTCGTCTAATGCCACTGGCTTTTCCGGCACTTTTAGTTTTATCGATAGACGTGAGTTATAGTTTTTATATAAGATTAATTTTTTACGCCAATGATAAGAGAATATAATAACAGCATAATAGTGAAGGTATCAGTAAAGAGTTTCAAGCAGAGTATAAAATTTAACTAAATAAAAAAACATGTGTAAAAATCTCAATAAAGATTTTTCATCGAAAATGAAACGCACGCAGCCACTTATATAAAAAAACTCGACATTTTTGGTGAAACGAAGCCGTTGCACATTCTTGAAAAACTTAAAAAACAGAAAACTGTATTAAGAATGACGGTATTTTAACAGAAACTTTTTCGTTTCTCAGTTTGGAAAATTTGTTTGGTTTGAGAAAGTTCACTTAACCTTAAACTACTGCGTTTATCGAGAAATTTTAGATCTTGTTTTACAAACTCTTTCAAATTCACTTCTAAATCACTCTACAGTTTGATTGGAAAATTATTTCAGTTATCAGAAAATCGTTACGAATACATGCCTGACTTCAGATAATGTTAATTAAAACATACACACAAAGTACATGTTCTTGAATTACAAACGGAATTATGTCGGAAGTAGCAGTCGAATTAGTAGCAGTTTGTAACTTAATGATAAATGTAACAAGATTTTTCTCGATAGTAATAGCCTATCTGTGGTTTCATGAAATTAAAGTCGCAAATTTTCAGGCTATACGACCAGTCTAGAAATTTTGTAGATTTTAAACCGACGGTTCGTTAGTAAGCGTTTCACGTATATAACTGCCCGACACATGCTTTAAACATGCTGTCCTGCGAACTTTTTATTTTGCTCACGTGTATGCAGTCGGCTTACGTATGCTACGAATAACAGTGACATAATTCTCCCATGGTGGGTGAGAGTTCCCTCTACAATTTGGAATCATTCCTGCATCTTTTTTTCTGTACAGGCTACAGCGGGATCCTCTTTATGTTCCTACAACTTTCTGCGTAAAATTTTGTACTCCCTATAATAAAAAATACAATATCTCGCGCCTGAGATACGATGAAACACGTACGTTCTATTTTTTAGTACCAATCTGATCATTGTTCTCGAGATTAACCGTAAATCATACGCATTACATTTCTATGTATTTATTTCCATACAACATCTTAACTTTTACTGTTACTAAATAATGGTAAATTTGGGAAGATTTGGGAAAAATTAAATTAAAGAATAATAACATTAATAACAACAATTACAGCTGCAACTGATTGTGATTTAGTTATTATTTGACCAGTCTTATATACTATACTCTACAAATCTCAATTATACATTTAATCAATATTCAATATATCAATGTTTTGGATCGTTATAGTTTGTCGGTATTTTATCAAAGTTTATAACTAAATACGAAATAAAACTCTTGACGTATCGTAAGAAAAATACACTTGTGCCATCCCTATTACCCGGGAAACGTCACGAATCCATTTTGTTCGATCCATCATCCGGTGAACACGTCGTTCGTGTATAAGCGGGAAAAATGATGCTATCGACAAAGGCACATATCTCTTGTCTCTGTATTTCTACGCTCTGTTTTTAACATTTTATTTTTACCTATTAATCTCATATTTTTATTTTCTTTTTCATCATCCAACGATAATAAGATCGTTTTAACAAATTAACATATTTTGCAACTGTCTAAGTATTTAATCAAATAAATTACTTATTAAATACGTAATAAAATTAAAGTGTAGTTTCTAATACAACACGCAACTCAAATTGAATAAAAATTTGAAAAAAAGCTGTAGGAAAATGTTATTCGTGTTTGTACATGTAAAACGTATGAATTTCAAACGTTAATCTTCGCTGTATAGGCTTTGCCTATTGGATCAAATCGAGAAAAACAGGGCCAAACTGAAAAAACATTTATTTTCAAAATATAGAGTAATACAGATGGAACATTTTAGAATTATAGAAGAACATTGTATGTAGATGTTAATATATCAATAATTCATTGAAGTTATAAAATTGGTAGAATTTATGTTAAAAAAAAAATTGGATGTTTTTAAACTAATTTAAACAAGTTATTATAATTTAGAATATTTTTATTTATTATTTTTAAACTTGCAACAAGTGAAAGGACTTTAAAACATAAATTTTAATAATTTATTGATGTTTTTGTGTGTGTGATTGTGGTTATATATAATATATAATATATTTTATTATATATTTTGCGTTATAATTCTTTTATATATTTTTTTATACGTTTCTTTAATAATAGCACTTTTCTAATACTAAAATATTGCAACGCGTCAAAGTTGATAAGATAGTGGTTATATCACTATAGGCTAATTCATTTATTACGCTTCTTCGCCCACAATCTCAATCTCAACCAAATCCGCCAATTAATGAGAAAATTGCGGAGGCGTCTCCTTGGCGGTTGCTAAAAATATCGCTCCACGCTTCTAAGAGATTAACAAGGATATTCCCGTTTTCCTTGGATAATTAATCCTGAAGTTTAACGCGACGAGTTTGATGAACAAGTTTCTATATGCTATAATATGTCATGTTATTTCGCAAGAATTTCATCATTATATCTTTGTTTGTACGATCCGATCGAAATCGGAAGAAGCTATTATAGATTTCAAGGTAATTTTGCAATAGAACATGGATAGGAAAAAAAAATGTTAGTAACTTATTTTATTATTCACAGACTTATAAAAAGAGAATAATTATATCTCACGGAACATCCGGAAAATAATAGTCATAATTCTAGTTCGGATACTTATTGTTACTGATAAAATGTGTCATAATTGCGATAGTCTAGATAGAAAGGAAATATGGAGTAGATCGAAAAGTCCTTCGGCTATTTGTGCGATATTGATTATAAAATGAGAAATTTAGTCTAGACTATTTTCACAAGTTTTCTTACCGGCGGCGCCAGGCTAATTACTTGGAGAGCGTCGGGTTCGCTGAGATATCGACTTCAACTCGATATTCCGTTATCAGAATCCATTTTATATTTTCTGGCAATTACCAGGGCATCGAACTAATGCATATTTCGTTACGCTCGAATGTCTTTAAGGGAGAGACTATGCGATCGATAAATTTAATGATGCAAAATTTTCAATTACTTCGTTAAAATTTTTTGTTGAAAATTAGTATGACTTCTATGGTTTGATAAAGCATTGGATAAAAATAAAATTGAATTTAAAGATAATAAAGGTTAAGATAATTATATTTTGATATTAATTATTATTAAACTACTTTGATATAAATCACGGAATAATATAAAATAATGTTAAGTAAAATTGATTTCTGGCTCTCAACTCATTGAAGTCTCTTGAGAATATATATTTTGTGGTATTTATAAGTTTGTTTCATATAATTTGATTATTAAAACCCTTGATAATATTTTCGGTAATCCTAGAGATTCCCCAGGGATAAAAATTCACTGCGCGATCTCTCTTATGCAATCCTACCTATGCCATGCGTATTTTCTGGTTTCTCGTACCTTAGAGACATCTGATACGAAAAGTACTTAAACTCGTAAAGTTTTTCAGACTGTTGAGAGTTAACGTAAATCTTGCCTTACGGAAAGCAGGCTGATGGTACGAAACTTTGACTCGGGATGTCTATCTATTTCACGGCCTCGTAAACAACTTCGTGTATCATTATGAGTTTTACCGTAAGGACGAATATTCCCGACGATGAAGAAAGTTAATGAAACCAAGGAAAGGAAAGGAGCTTATGCAAAATGCATCATGTTTTGGTTAAAGATTAAAATAAACTTTATGTAGTCTCATATAATGTTTTAAATATTAAAACGAATTATTCGAAAGTAAAATAAATTGTGCTTGTCCAGTTTTGAAAAAATTATCAAACATATTTTTAGCAAGGGAATACTTTGGATATTGATCAGGCACTAAACTTGACTCACTTTTCCTGCATTTCTCTCGGGAAATGAAACACTATCGTCTATTATTTCTGTTTTGAATTCCTTATTATTTTACCACGAAATATTAAATGTTATTTCCGAGACGCAATGTATAAAAATATAGAAAAACTGTAGAAACATCATTATTAATGGTAGGCATTCCTTATTATTTTGTACATAAATTGTTTTAAACTTCTTTCATTACTTTCGCATTTTCCACTAGATTGCAGGTTCTAAATTTTGCATGCATTTGAGTGCTTATATATATTTTAAAATTTCTACATAATAAAGTACAATTTGTACAATTTTAGGATAAGTAATGTTATATTTGAGTTTTATAAATTTTATTAAAAGTATACGAATATCTCAATAGAATTACGTATTGCATGAAGTATCGTTTTCCCGTGTTCTTTTAAATGTAACATCACACAATGTGGCTGAGCATAATTTTAAAACAAACTTTAGTAATGCATTATCCGGATAATGCGCTCATGTGGATATTATCTATGAAGTATATGGTAGGCTGCCGAAATGATGGAAGAGTTCAAACACGAGAACGTTACACGAAACAGTACGTCCTGTTTTAACCGCCGCATTGTCTGGGTCCAGAAGCCATGTGCAAACAAATGCATTGCAACTAGGCTCAATCGTTCCAATTGCCTTAATTTGCACCCAGGCGGATAGATTGATAATGAATCGCAAGCGTCATTACGCAATTAATTTACGAAATTCAATTGCATACGCGTGGGAATAACTATGATGCGAAATCGCAGCTTGGATTTTCGTCGCGCCCCGATGGAAATTACGAAACTGCAATGTGTGCAAGTTTGATCAGCCATAACAACGTAAACAAATATTGACACTTTCGTACAAGCGGATGGGTTGAAAAACGAAAATCTCAGCTGCGTTCAAGTTTATTCGACTGTTGTTTGTCCATGATAGTAGGTCATCCGATGAACGACCGAGCAATACAAAATTAATTTCAGATGGGAACATTCGGATCTGTAATTACAGCAATGATAATTTTGGATAAATATCAGTGAGAAATATGAAATAATTAACGTTATAAATATTTACTTTATACATCTAATTAATAAATGTGTACACGCATATGTACATGTATCTTCAGTGCAACTAACTTGAAAATAGATTTAATAGTAATCACGAATAAAATTGAGAATGTTAATTTAATTTTTTGAAAAAATACGTAATTTTTTTAGAAACTATCGAAATCTATCTTCTTTTAAGATAACATATGAATTAGAATATGGAGGGATTGTTTTCTCTACTCACATTTAAAATAAAAATCGATGTCAAAACCTAATCTGTATCTAATTAGGTTGGGTAATAATCTTGAAAATTTGTGTCTACATCGTCCTTGCGGAAAATAACCTACGTAACAAGATTATCTCAGAAAGGAGAGCACGGGTGATGAGATGAAGAAGAAAGATTGAATTGTAAGATTAATTCTGCAAGAAAACAATTAATGCAGAAAGATTTGCCGCGCTGTTTCCACAAGGGGACTCCGAACATTGTAAATCATCTCGACATTTATGGCGTTCATACATTCGCATACGATCGAGTGAGTAGTTTGCCGCAAAAATTTGTGCTCTGTACTCAGAAAAATAATCAACATTATATTTTATTTTACATTATTTTCATTGTTCATTGATACGATATTAATGTAAAAAAAAAGAAAAGAAAAAAGTCTTCGTTTCACTTCAAAATTTCAATGGAATCAAGCTTTTACTGTTTCTCCAAATATCGAAGTGACGAAATTACGATGCATTCGCTTGTACCCCTACACTTGTGCCCATGGATTGATCATGGGGTTTGTTGGTCGGTACCAGCATGTTCAGCCAAGTGGTGGCTAAGTGTTTGTATACGTGCGCCTGTACATCACACGTGGGTACACCCACGGGCATACAGGGGATGTGTTACACGCGCCAGCCCGCCCAGGGTTCCACCGGCGCAAAGTGACTACGTGTTCGGCGTACCAAGCCCATTAAAATCTATCTGCGAGCTGCTGTTGTAGCACGAAATTCAAGAAGAATCCCGAGAAGCTTACGTTCTTCCATGTTCATGCCAGTGGAATCAGGAGATTTCTGTTCGCGCGAGCAAGCGGTTCTAGCATATTTCCGATCCGTAGTAAAGATTGGCTCGGAGAATTCGTCTCTCTCTCGAGAGAGAAAAGCATGCTTTCTTCCCGTCACAAAGAAGCTGCGCACGCGTTTATTGTGCTGACGCATGATTCTTTTAAGCTTACGTAAACAAGCGCGAAACGGTACAATTAGATTTTAAAACGTGGAATATGAATGAAGCTCATTTTTGTTGGAGACATGTTCAAAGGGATAAATAGGTGCGTTATTGTTACAGCGTTTTGATAATAAAACGGTACGAAAAATCGCTAATGGTCGCACTAGAAGCGATGAATTTTGTTTGCAGTCTTTACTACATTAGTTGCAAACACGTGCGAGCGACAAGGCCGCGCGATTAATCGATGCCATTGAGCAACGCGGGAGACACAGCCAAGCGAAGAGAGAGTTATTTCTCCGTGGAAAAATGGAAACCGGTTTGTTTGCATTTAACTCGGGGGGAGAATATAGGATGACCGGACGTGTGCACTGTCACAACTCGCCGAAACACAAAACGCGTCGTTAACACATATCCGTTCGTTAACGTGGCGGATTTAAAGAAATGATTTATTAACTGTGCATGTTAATTCAGTATACGTAACAATTGTGATTTATTTACCCACTGAAAATATAATTATTTTAGGTAAGTTACGAAGAACTACAGCGTTTAAATGAAGCAAAGTATCAAAACGGTTATTAAGATTTTGCTGCAACCTAAAGTGACAGTTTGAGAGAATTTCGCTGCGATAGAAATGCGTTTTAATTATAGAGAGGGAATCCGGGTGAACACAATTGGCTTCCTCGTACTTTATACGATAATGGCGCGGCCCATTCGGTCTCTGACGTAACGACCTCGAGCTTTAGAAGATCTTCAGCTTCTAGCGACTACGTGCAGACCGACCTTATGTAAGCGAATTAATGTTTGCTCTCTTTTGGTTACTATTGTATGGTACTGATCAAACCGACGTCATGTAAAATCACTTAATTAACCGGATCGTGTGTAATCTAACGGTAGCGTATAATGCAGGAATATAATTAATGATCATAATGCATATAAACATGTTATAAAATTTATAAATACCTATTCATATGATTTAATCAGTAAGTGGGTGTGTAATGTTTAAAATACTTTAATCGACAATGCAACGTCCATAATTAAGCAAATTTACGTTATTGTTATGTATCGGATATTTTGATATTACTACATGGCTTATCAACAAAAGCATCGAAAATTATTTACTTGTGCTGTGTATATTAATCAATTTTTATGTGTAACAATGTAAATATGGATTATACGATATAATATAAATTTGATGGTAAAGGAGATATTATTAATTTTCTCTACTTTATAATTAAAACGAAACTCAATTATTTTTCAATTTCTGTTAATCGATCCGTTACGTAAGTAAATATCAGGTACTTCTGTGAAATATTGACTTAATAAAATTGCATACTTAATGTGTATACATAACTACATGCATATAGTTATGTATACGTTAAGTATGCAATTATATATGCAATATATATATGTATGTATACATGTAATTTATAAATATTTTAACAATTATAATACAATTAACACATAATCTTAAAACCATGAATTTTGCATAACTTGTAATTTTCATGTTCATATTTTTTTATTAATTCCTGTATACCAAGTTTAACGTAGAATTTAGTTGCAAAACGTGTAGCACTCATTTTGCGTATGAGAATAATCTGCTAACATCAAAATGAAAACGCTTGCCGGTAGAGCAAACGGTGACAATCGCTACGAAGACTTCCATTTTTCAAAGCGTACAGGCGAAAGAGCAGCAAGACATATCTTCCACGTCGTGGGGAACTAGCACGTCGGCACTTTCTACATCGATCGCTCTAAATAACTCGCCCGGTAAATTTATTATACTCGGCACCCTTTCAAAAAGAACTCCGCGAAACTTGTTCCAAGGTAGAATCTCTTTTCTAGAAAGCCGTGTCCTCGTTGCAGAAAAATTGTATACGTATATCGAGATGTAACTTATGGTTAAACGTGTAAAGTGCAATATGTGTTACATCCTGGATAAGTATGTTATATACCCATAACAATATTTTGTTGATTTATTTCTCTAATGCGTCACATTTCGTTTGCGATTGAATTTAATAGTAATGCTCTTGAAACTCAAGTGAACGCGATGTTAAATGGGAGCTAGTCTGTACAAATATTCCTAACACTCACATATTATGTTGATGATTTTTAGAATTTAATTTGCATTCTAACTTTG
Source organism: Crematogaster levior (assembly GCA_901521435.1). Classification (NCBI taxonomy): domain Eukaryota; kingdom Metazoa; phylum Arthropoda; class Insecta; order Hymenoptera; family Formicidae; genus Crematogaster; species Crematogaster levior. Next base: position 110,505 of record CABEGB010000002.1, read on the forward strand.
TGAATTTAACGAGCAAATATCACGGAGAAAATTGTATGCTCGTAAAGTAATTCCAGTTCCAGTTTCAAATTCCATTACTTCAAATCTGAATAATTATATGTGTGCAAATACCGCGGCACCATGGCACACAGTGCAGACTGAATCACAAACATATACCGGTTCCTAATGAACTCTATCTTCCTTTCGGGAACCTTAAGGCAATAAAACACAAAATACTTCCATAAAGATACGTTATTTGTTTAATGGCAAATAAAAGATACTTTTAACATATCTGCAAAAATGCTTTGAAAGATACAACTCTATTAGCGAAAATATGAAAATATTCAAGTTAAAACACAAATGCTGATTAATGAGGAAGAAGATTCCCTGATGTTTTCCAATTGCGAGATATTGTTAGCACAGACAAATAAGAACACAGAGCAGAAGAAAATTAAATTCTAGTAAAGAAAAAAGAATTATGTAAAAAAGACGGCAAACAAAGGCGCTGTGAGAAAAGGCGGAAAAGGATAAGAATCTTGCGAGGAGATGAAAATAAAAAAACTCCACAAAAGCGAGAATATTGCGGAGAAACACGTTAATAAAGACGTCGTAGCAATTCTACTGAAAAATTAAGACTGAAACGTAATGCTTAATCGAAGTTAATTGTCTCATTCGATAATTCTAAATTATATGTATACAAGTTATAGATAGAATAATAATAGAATAATAATTCAGCAACTAATTAAAAATATTTATTTATAAGATATCCCTCATCACATTTCAAATTATTTTAATAATAAAATAAAATGTTCATATTTACAAAAGTTTATCGTGAATTAACAATTTAACGAGTTCAAAATATTTTCTCAGATATGTTATTACACATCTGAGTTTCGTAGACTAAGATTATTGGCGAAAAAAAGATAATCTTTACTAAAAGATACTCTTACCATCGCTAGCGATCGATTGAGTCGATAGCAGAATGGGTTCCATTTAAATTTAGTGGCCAGTTTATTTCGCATAAAAAGGGAAACGGGAATCATTTATACTAGAGCCAGAGAATATCAGTATTGTTCGGGGAGGGGATACTTCAAAGTTTGGAAATCGAACTTAGTCGAGACGTTTGGGTAAAAGTAAGATAGGGTAAAAGTCTCTTAAACTATTCCCGAACGAAACATTATCGAATTACAAAAAAAAGTTTTACCGCAGAAAATGCAAAATCGTAAATTGCAAAAGTTGGATTTAAAATAGCTAGGGAAACGAAGAGCTCTGTTATATAAAACTCTTTTAGGACTATTATATTTGCTTTTAGTTAAAAATTTTTAATGAATCTTATGCTTTAAATGAAAATATAGAGAATGATTTTAAATATATTACATGTGATAACATAAATATGTTAAATAAAAAGTTAAAAATTTTGATAAACTGTAAAGAAACATCGAATTGTTCAATATATATTTGTATAACTAACTTTTAGTTTCAAAATTTAGTAGTTAGAGTACTATTCAGAGATTTCTAACCATTCTCAAGGGAAATTTGGTGAAATCGTTAAGAAAATCATGAAATCTTGAAGAAATGATCTCTTGATAGGAAACTTCGAAAGTTATTATTGATTAATATTATGCTATCATTGATGATTATCATTTTGCTTTAACAAAATTAGATAATATTTTATATTAATAAATGAGTAATTATACTACCCGATTGATTATATTGATTAGTTATTATAAATTTAATGTAAATTATTACCTTTGTATGTTTTATATATTAATTTTACTTTATTTTTATGAAATTAAAAAAATAAAAAATAAACAGAAGGAATAAATGACAAAAATGAATATAGAAAAATATATAATATTATCATTTTAATTTAGCAAAATACAAAATCAGATAACATTTTATGTTAATGAATAAATAATTATATCACCTGATTGATTATTGAAATTTTATAATTTTTGATATATTTGACATAATTTTTAATTTTATAAAATAAAATTTAAAGAAAGACGGTATCCAAAAATTAAATTGAAATGAAAGAGAAACTGTAATGCTTAGAAAACATTATTGACAAAAAATTGCAGAAGTTTGCTAGAAGTAATCCCAAGATACTTTATCCAAGACACCATACTGCCTAACATTCGTACACTGGAATGGTTCGAACAGTTAGAAGGGACGATAAATTTTGAGGATTTCGTTGGATTCGCATTCGGAGATGCTCGAATGTTCGAATGGTGGTAGTAAGAACGGGCCTATTATCAATTGTCTGCGATAAGGAAAGACCAGTCGGCAGGAAAGCCCATTTAGGATGGATATATCCCTGTGGATGGGAGAAATCCTTTGTATAGTTCGGAACTTTGCCTCAAGAGATCTTAAGCCGCACACTCGAAATTCGACGACAGAGCTTCTCGACGACGCCATCGACACCTTGATGTTCGGTCATTGATGTTCATTAAACGTGATTTCATTATAAAGTCCCTTTCCTCCCCCCCCCCTTCTACCCCTCTCTTTCTGTCTATCTTGTTTAAGGTAGGTTAGAGTGTCCGTAAATTACATCGAATAGGATATCAAGTATCTTGTTCTTCTCTGACACAAAGTCGGGTAGTATAGCATATTGAGTATCTTAAAGAAACACGTTTAAGATATAAGTTAAAGATAGTACGTTAAAGATTTAAGATCTAATTATACATAGTTAAATTTGGAATAAACATTGCATTAAACCATACGTTCATGCACATTTACCCTAATATTTCAATATATTATATTTTATGTATGAAGAGTGTTGGTCGGGAAATTTTCCTTATTACAACACATGACATTTTATAAATGTTTACTCGAACATCAGTAATGTGTCGGATACAGTTGAGATTATCTAGTACTACGATCACAAAACTGCTTTTATTCGCGTTCGCAATGATGATTCACGTCCGTCTCTAGAATGGTATGCTCATTTAGACTCGCGCGCGACTTTATAATACCGCATTGTCCCATGACACAATGAATATTGTTTGCATAAAATCTCAAAGTTAATACTGACCCCGTTGCTCGGTGATGAGACCAGTTGACCATTTTAGATATTTCGTGACAATACTGTACCGATTATCAATAGAAATGCGCTTTTGTTGCATAAATAATCTTCAGTTTTAACAAAGATTATAGAGGGTTGTATTGGTTTATGAATTTTAGAACTAATTAATGATTGTAAGTAAGAGACAGATCGATATCGATACTGTATTCGCATTCACGCCAGCTCACGCGCCAAGTGATATGATATTTGCGTCAGCTCACATCGTGGTGTATATATTACAGCTGTCGATATTTGTCCCATATTGACCTCCCTTGCAAAACTATCATTGCCATGTACACACGTGTTTATACGCTTCTCAAATAGCATTTAACGTCCATGGAGCCACGGACGAATATGCTTTGCGCTCAATAAAAATATTGAGCACATGCACTGTTGTCTGCCGACATCCCGGAGAGCCTCTGTGCAAGCTTCAAATATTGCAATAAACGTGCCTCTGTGCACACGAGCTGTGACCCGCATCATGAAAAATGTCGACAGAACTGCATTAGGCAGGTACTATTAAATTTAAAGAAGCGTGTCTAATATTTTCGATATCCTAAATACACACTAATTAATAAACACATTGTTAGATTGATCATTGTTGTCGATCACTGTCACTAGTAGAACTAGATATATATATATATATATATATATATATATATATATATATATATATATGTATGTATGTATTTTTTGTTATTTGATACGTACCATAGATTTACTGTGTTTGCGATCACTGAAAGCAATCTTTACTTTAAAATAATTTTATATACTGTTATTTCGCAGTATATAAACTTTAATATTAAATCGGATATTTTATAATTAAATTTAATTATATTGATAACGAAATCGATACGTAATGATAATACACAATTAGACGAGAAACAGCTATTCTAAAACTAATATTTAATTAAGTTTGATATAGACTAACTGCTTATTCAAAAATTGCACTGGCCTTGACAACACTTGTCTCCTCAACATTTAACGGACAGCAATTTTGATCACAATAGATTTCACGTCCACAAATATGTTCGTGCGAACATATGGAAGAGACTGTAAACATACGTGATACTTTTGGCACTCTGAATAATGTCGATCGATAGTAACGGCCGCTATTTATCTGCTTTTAAACAATGCAAATTACAATTACGGTCCGAGGACAGCCCTCCTATACACCCGCCGCGCCGAAGCCATTCGCGTTATTTACCGTAAAAGCAGGCGCACTGTTATTCCATTATCAGGCGTGTAATTATTCCGCTTATCGTGTCTTTCCGATAGCTACCATAGCTGGCATCTCCCAGATAGCGTGGCTATAAACGACAATATCCAGCGTCCGACACCTTCGTTCCATCACGAAGAGCGAAAGCGTACGGCTCATCGATTCGTATCAAGCGATAATGCATTCTTCGCCATGTTTATGCTTTTGATATTTATTACTTTTACTGCTGGTGCATGACACGACGCATAAAATTCAAACAAACTATGTCATTAAATAGGGATTTATTGCATCTATAGCGTAAAATCGCTATCGATGTCTCACTTATCATTTTTTCTCTCCCTTTTACTCATCTTTCTATCTTTCCTGTCCATGCCACGCTTTACATCCTATTTTTCCACCAATTTATATTCCGCTTAAGCGTCGAAAGAAGCTATTTTTCAATTTATATTTTAAGCGTCCTAGCCCTCGCAAACAGGCGAGCGTTCTCCATAATCCGTACCGAGGACACGAGTTTAAGGCCGCGCAGACTAGCTCAGTTTATATTCACGGCTCTGCTTTATATCGTGTTTAACGTTACACGCGATCATTCGAGCCTGTGAACTTTAGGTGATAAAAGTATTACACTCTCTTTACTCGTGGGAAACCATTTGCGGGAAACAATAACTCGAAAATGAGTTATACGTAAATCAACAAACACGACTTGGTCTAGCCGTGACCAACAATAACTCTCCTTAATTATTATATCGCGAACTACTGAACACGCTAACATTATTTGCCTGCGTTTATTGATTAAAACTCTTGCGACAATTTATCTTGAGAAAAACATTCAGATAAAGGCCAGATTTTTTTGACTTCTTTATATAATTACTTACACAAATACAAAAATAGTGAATATATGAGTTACGCGTTAGTGAATATATGAATTTTTGTGATAAATTAAGCGATTTGATAATGTATATTGCCAAATCGCTCAATCATATATTTATCGATATTCTAGTATTATTCATACTCTTGTGCTTATAATAATTATCGTCTATTATAATATATAATATATAATATATTTATAATATTATATATATTTGATTAAATGCGTATTTGAGAATTTGTATAGTTAAACGTATCGTTGATAGAATTAATCAAGTATAATAAATTGATGAGAAATGAATTGAATAAAGGAATCTAATTAAACTTATTAATATAAAATATTTAATAATTATGAATGATATTACCACTAAATATCATTATTCGAAGAGTGCTTTTTTACATTATTATATATTACAATTTGTACATTATTGTAAATGATATTGGTTGAATTAATATTGATTAATTTAATGTTTTTATGGTTTTACGGTCTTAGCAAATATCATTTTCGATATAAATTTTTTCTCTTTCCCTCCTCTTTCTCCCTCTGTCTTTCTCTCTCTCTGCATACATGCACATGCAAAGAAAGCTACACACGTGTGCGTAGCTTTGTGTAATATTATTTTCTTATATATTTCTATTAGTAAGTATTGCATATCTCATATTAATTGGTGACTTCCTATGAATGTTACCTTATACCATCAATTACAGCGTTAATATACATTTTAAAACATGTAACGTATCAAGAAAAACTTTGTCCATAAAATTTTTTCCCGTCAAAATATCACACTTTGCAAAATAATTACGATTTAAGATCGATCCAGTATATTGCCAAGATATATCATTCGAAGTACAAAGTGCAATATCATAAAGTTTGCATTCGCCATAATTTTAAAATAATTGCGAGTAAGTTCACATGTCGTCGCTTAAAACGTGTGGTTTTAAGTAAAATGCAAGGACCATAGTCGTGTGAAAAGAGGGAAACCGCTGTTATGTCTCGAAGTAACTTTGGAACCGCGCCACAATTATAAAATGTAACTTGAGATTTTTCGAAACAAAGGTACTGGACTCATTGCGGGAGAAAAACGCACTCCGTGACCACGAAATTAATATCACCGCTTAACGTACGACATGTATTATATGTTCCGCAACGTGTCTCGAGTGTCTCTCGAAATTGCCGTGGATGAATACACGTGTTTTTCATTCGTCGTTGTATCGCACAGCATATATCGTTCCCTTTTCTATTGTCCACGTTATTCGTTTTTCTTTGACCGTACTGTGCATACTCGTTTTTTTCCAGAATTTTCGAGAGGGACAATTTCATTGCAGTATATTTTTTTGCAGTGCAAATCGAACGCGTTATGCGTAAGAAAAATTACTTCTTGTCTCTTCTCCAATGAAGAGACTTTTTCCCTAAAGAAAATTACATATCATTCTTATTCCATGAAGTATGCTTATTGATTACTTAGAGAAGAAAATAATTTCGTCTTTTATTCTTATTGGGATTTCAAATTGCAAGCGTGCTCAGATATTTATTCATCGCGTTGTAGTTTTATCACAATCTTTAGAGCAACTAAAGATTTCTCTCTAATATATTGAGTATAATAAGACAAAATTCTGTCACAGTCTCATAATGATTAGATTTGCTTAATTAATGGCAATTTTTATGACTTGATAATCATTTAAATTATATCTTAATCATATTTTGTGTTAAAATATCAATTTAATTTTTCTCTGTAATTTAAAGAATGTGAAATGTTTTCTCTCTCTCTCTCTCTCTCGCTCTTTTGTATGTACACACAGGCAGTGTACATACAAAACCAGCCTCTCGGTTACATTTTATTTAATTAAATGAGAGTGGATAAGATATAAAATGCAGGGATATATCGCGTATAGGTTTGTAATTTAAAATTTAATAACGTTAAGAACTTGATTTCTATTCCTTTCACTAGTAGGGCCAATGCTGTAAAAGCGAGTAGATGGTTTCTTTTCAATGATCGAAAGCCGACTGTAACAGTAATCCGATTATAGGGACGCTACACATAGAGGATTCTGCCGCTTTTTGCAGTTTAAACCTGTAATCCTGATCCGATCGTGGAGAATTAAGACGACGATTATGTACTTGACAGAAGGAATAAGAAGAAAAATAGCGACTGCTCTCGTTGAGATATGCGCGTATTTACAGTATCAAACAAAAACCTCTAGATGTAAATAGAAATGTAAAAAGTATGAATATTTTTTCTTTTACTATATTTCCAAAGTGAACGTCTACGACAAATTTAAAAGAGTATGTCTACATATATTTCTGAAAATAGTGTAAATCTTTCATCATTTCCCTAAATAACATAGAGAAACCGGCCCAAACCGTACCAAATAGACAAAATTTGAAACTTTCAGTCTTTTGTCTCGACAAGTGTAACTGGAGATGAAGTTGCGAGCATTTGTAGTGACAAAAGTTGATAAACATTAAAGTAAAGTAGAACGTTCTCTTCAAGTTCTGCACTTTTGTTTTACAGTGGTGTTATCATCTTAGAGTTAATTAAATTCGGAAAACGCAAAATTCAAAGATGTGGTGAATTTTAAGTCACAACTTCTTATTGTTAAACTTTTTTTTATAAAAAAAAATATGTGAAATATTAAAATAAAAATGAAGATACATATCATATTTGAAATGTATTGCATATTCATTATAACTTAGATTATGGATTGTCAACTTTAGTAATAGTTCATAAGAAAAAGGAGGCATTTTTTGTTACTCTATGAATCCTGAAAATCCGCTTAGAGAAATAAAACGTAACATCCGCGTATCGATTACGTCGGCTTCTTTCCGCTCGAGGTGTAGGGAACTCAGACATCACGACCGGTACCTTTTTCGTTCAAAGCGAAAAACTGGGTCAAGCGAAAGTGTCTACTTTTATTCCTCGGTAACAGAGAAATATATATGAAGATGAAATAGCGGACCTTTGTCGGGCGATGGGCGTTGACAAAGCATGAATAAAAGATTGCTTTGTTCGTATTTTTACATATATTTTTCGCTTGTAAGTTTCAGAAAACAAGGCATAGCACATACTGACGCATGAGCGAGATAACGTTTCTGGTTGTTCCAGTTGATAAGAGAAATCTTTCAAGATTCAATCGTTTGCACGTTCAAATGGGTTGAATCGATGTTGGTGATGTGAAATGGTGACGAAAGGAAAGCAGATTGATCGGAAAATGCTATCGTCTCGTTGTCATCGATATTCCACCACGAAACGTCTCTTCTTGCTGTCATACTGTGACAAACATTTATCTTTATAGAGATTTCACACAATAGTTTGTACTTTGTGAATATTTATTTTTTCTTTACATTTATTATATATTTGTTTATTATTTATTTATTTATTTATTATATATTATATATATTATTATATATTTATTATATATTATAGTGCGCGTGGCAATATTCTTATTTTAATGTTTTTACACTTGTTTAGTTTACTAATTTCATTAATACACTTTTATATTTTTATTTTTATATTTTTATTTTTATGATATTTAAATTTACTACTAAGCCTAATGTCTCATAGACAATAATTACTACTTCCGATTACATGTTTCCTTTTCATTAATTATCAATATAAATCGATTGAAATAATCAGAATATATTTAAAGAATCTATATACAACTGTGTATCTTCAAGGTCTCAAGTCTCTATATTTATCATTGTATTAACTGAAACGAAAAATTTATGAAAGTTAGAAGTGAGTCATCCTTCGACTGATAACAAAGTATCGATTCGCTTGTCAGTAACTTCCGTCCAGAGAAATTCTTTTTCTCTAGAACAGCTGCTTCCTGATAGAAAGAGATCGAATTCTCCGCTTTCTTTGTAATTCTATTGTGCAACAGTCGCCGAGTATCGGATATTGTACATAGCTGTGCATCGTACAGGACGATCACAGCGGAATGATGTATCGATTGATCGATTGAAAATTTTTTATCTGAGAGATAACGGTGTGAGGATAATTCTACGACCTCTCGGTGTCACCGCAATCAAGGTTTCCCTTTGGTTTATTTTTGTCAAGCGTGTCTCTTCTGTGTCAGGCGAGTAACAGGATTTTAAGTCACTTTTACGTTACTTTAATCTTATTACACCAACTATGCTAGATCTTTTAGCATAATTACAAAATAAGTAACGTGATATTTGAAATTAACTTAAAAGAGATATTATCTATAGATATGATCTATATACTGCTTTTTTAAAGTATTTCTGTTGTAAGTTTAATACTTTAGTAGCAGTCTTTAATAAGCTACATATATTGCTCATTTGCAAATTGTTGCTTTTAATTACAATATAAGGAGTAATCTGCTAGCATGAAAAGTAATGGAAGAAGAAAAAGGAGAGATACATTTAAGATAAGTATGAATGGTACGTAAGAGGTTCGAGGCTATCGAAGGAAAAAGTATCGTGCAAATGGTGCTTTGAAAGAGGATCGGCAGAGTTATTATATGCGACATAGTCAAGTGAGATGAAGATTCAGGACCCCCATCATCCCGGGCAAGCGTTTGCACTCTGCAAAGCAGCTTCTTCTTGTGCCAGAAAGCAAGACATGGCTACATTGTGCACTCAAAGACTTCTTTACATAGGCTGCTTTATTAGTTCAATAAAATAGGATTACTTATTGTTAGCTACGGTTTCTAAGAATTGTCAGCTTTGCTGCGTGCTGCGTCAAGTTATAAAAAGAGGTGGTTGACTTTTCACTCATTCTAGCTCTATAATGCAAAAACCAAAAGATATTATTATTAGCTCTACGGCAATATACCTAAATGGAACGATAAATTTTATATTTGTGCGTCATTGTTGCAGCAAATTAAATTGTGAATACACTATATATTTTTAACTTATCTAGACATACGCAGCATAATCTAAGATGAGTACAATAAAATAGAAATCTCGTATTATTAATATACCTTAGTTTGTACTGAGAAAGTAAAAAATATAAGATTAAAGTACTGGTGAATTTAAACTGTTACTACTGGGGAGGTGCGCAAGGGTTGTTTACAAGAACGCATCTCAAGCTTTACTCGGTACCGCGACTTGTGCACTTGTTTACCTTTTTATCCGACAATTTTTTGTTCTGTAGAGCGACAGTAGTCGTTTCTATCTGTTTTTCCAAAAAATAAAAGAATTTAAGAATCGATATTTTTTATTAACTATTGTTCTATAGCAAGATCCATGACTCTAGTACATTTTGGAAAATATCCTGTATATCATCATTATTTGTGTTTCTTTTTTAATAGAGTATCAAAGGTTTCATGCAAATATTTTGTAACTAAAAGTAGTTATTCGCATAAAATTATTTATCAGAGACATTTAATATCGCGCTTATTACCATTCTCGTTAAGTCTAATAAAATGTTTGAATCTTGTGAAAAGAATTCAGTGCATGCGGATTTTTCGTGCGAATGGAATCAATGATTGCAATAAATTCTCCGTAATTTTCTTCACAGGAAACTTACGATAAATCTAAAAATTTTACGACATGGTTACACTTGCGAAACCATGAAAGTGCAAGCCTCCCGTGTTTTCCAAGTTTGGTTTGTATATACTTTATGTATATCTACGTGCGCGCACACGACTCTCACAGAACTGTGACTCTACTCAAAAAATTTCATATGACTGTAAAGAAATCAAGCAGACGGCAGAGACGAAGTCAAAGAGAATTGCACCGAGAGTAACTATAACGCCAATGTAAAATGCCATACACGATCTTCAGTGAAAATGAACGTATTGATCCCTTTTATACTCGACCGCGTCAATAGAATACTACACTTAGTCTCTCTTCATATTTTTTCATTCATGAACTTAATCTTCTAAAGTAGGAGTGGTGTAAGATCGAGTTTATGAGCTTCAACTTCATAATTTATAATTTGTCATAGAATAAATCATAAGATTATATATATTAATTATGTGATTTTGTGTTAAAATATTAAATAGATTAATTACTAGGATTGATTTATAAAATTAAGTTATAAATTACATACGTTAGTTTCTATATTTTGTAAATCATTTGAAACCAGTATTTTACAATAATTTTTACATGTGTCGAGATTATTAAAATAAATGAGCGAAATAAGTAACTGAAAATTACGTGTGACAAAATTGTTACACAAACATAGCGTTTGATTTTACTGACCGAAATGTATTGAAAGTTTTCCGAAAAGCTGACTCAAATTTCAGCGTTCAAGTGAGGAATTTTAACTCCCGAACGACATGTTGAGACGTAATGTCACGAGAATAGTTTCTGTTTTTTTTTTATTTCCGTCTACATTTTCCATCCTGCGAATGACCGAGGATATGATGTGAAATTTTATGCATCGACACCGGGCTATGCTTGTCACCTCCAGCGCGAGCTGGTCTATAAAATATTCAGATAAGATCTGTCGGTACGCGGTTTCACCCTCGGAAGCATAGTGTGTGCACGCGTGGGAAATAAAAATGCGCTCTATGGAAATTGGAAATCGACGATCGACTTATACTTTTATAGAGATTTTAATTTATCATTCTTGCACGAGCTTGATTAATTAGAAAAAATGCTTTAATGCAGATTATATGTGGTTGCATAAAAACTTCAACATCCGTCACAATTGCGAAAAGTACAGAAAAGTACAGAAAAAAAATTTTATAATTAGTGAATATTAATGCTAGTATTTTATGTGGTGAAGAACATTAATCTACATGTAGAAAAATGCAATAATAAAACTAGCATAAGAGAATTAAAACAGTCATTTAAAAAAAACTACATGTATTCGTAATTTTAACGTGAGATATGACTTTGAGAGTTTTGACTTGCCACTAGACTCGTAATTGGGACTGGTATCCCAATGGAGCTGTTTCATAATTCAAACGTATGCACGGCTTTTCCCGATAACGCAAAAATTTGAAATAAATCTGTGTCGAGAGTGCAGCACGCATTAAACACCTGTGTGTACATCGAGAAAGCACGTCATTAATTTCAACAGATCTGGCAGATCTTCTATTCTTATTCTTCTTTCGCTAGATTAACATTATGATAACGTGAATACAGTATTGACAAGATAAGCTTTCGCTTTTGATCAAAAGAAATATAAAAATAGCATATAATGTAGGTACACATACGATTTTTATGATTTTTTTATGTTATGTGCTTCCGTTTTGTGAATATTATTGGAAATTGAATTATTCAACATTAAAAGCATAGAGATCTATCATCTCGAGAATGATGTTTCACTTTTCTTGCATCTAATACTCAGCTCTCTATCGTAACAAGACGGAACGTTCTTGCAATCTGCAACATGACACTGCACCGTGAACGTAGACCAACGTCAAGTGTGCTATACACATACAATTTTCGTGACAAAAACGTCATACGCCCTAGCGTCGGTGAATTCGGTTTATAAAAAAAATTTTACCGAAAATTGGACGAATTAAAAAATGATACGAAATTAGTATGATTGTCCGATCGGAAAAATATAAGTAGGTACAACTAAAAAAAAACAAATACGAAACCACAATTATTACTTATAAGCCTATCGTTTTATTAATATTTTCTGTCTTATCTCTTGTGAAAAATCGAAAGAATTTAACCTCTTATTTTTGTTGCTCTATGTAAACTATACTTGTCTCGCAAACCACAACGTGACGTCGGATATCAAGTGTCCGGTACACGTACGATTCCCCATGAGAGATAGGTTGCCATATACGTACGAATGTGTGTGTGAAGTCAACATACAGTCTCATCCCAGAGCACATCGACGTTAAACTTCGAATAGTTTGCTGAATTTTGAAGCGAGAAGAAGGAAGACGAGAAAACGCCAAAGAAAAAATGTATTTAAAAACAAAATTAATTAAAGGTTTTAATTTATGGCAAAATAAGAACACCATTTTTCCACGAACAAAATAAAGTTTTTCGTTTGGATTTATTATTGTTGGGAGAACATATATTATGAAATTATCAACACACGAAATGCGTTAATTGAATGAGATATTTGTGTATAATTTTTTTACTTTTATTCTCTGGATTTTTGATGTGTCTTTTCATATTAAAGTTTGAAAAACATATTAAAGTTTAAAATATAAATGAACATATTAAAGTTTAAAAAATGGATCAAGTTTCACTCGAGAATTTAAGGTCACTTATAGCAGAAGTGACGTGAGCAGATATACATTTTATATATTTCGAAATTAACTTATTAATGTCGCATGGTAGATGAAATTGCTCGCTGATTCTTCTCCTATGTCCTAGGTATGTGTTTTACTGTGCACTTGGCTGGAGGGAGACGGTAGTACGGTGATAAAAATTTCTCCGGAGAATCATTTTGATTAATTTTTGCTGCTTTAGTTTATGCAAAGTATTGCGCTAATTATAATTTATTAAATTAAAAATTTATTTAATTTAAATTTATTCAATTTCTTCACGATTTTCAACATATTGTTGCTGCTTGCTTTATATATAATAATTATTTTGCTATTATAAAATCAAGGAACTAGCAGTAGAAGGAGAAATACAAAATACATTGAAATATTTACACATGCAACTTCCATTGTTACAAAATTATTTCCACATCTATGAATTATTTTATTCTTCATTTTTGCATATATTTATTAATTCTCGGATCTCAGTGTCGAGCATATTCGAGGAGGTTGGGTCGACATATCATTATTTTATAATCTAATTATGCTCTTCGAATATCTTTTCGAATAAAGTCCGACAGGCTCCATTTATCACGATAATTGATCGAGTATAATGCAAATGTATATTGAACCTTCTTGACTGCTATGCTTCGCATTACTTACAATAGAACCATGCCGATGGGCGTGTTAACGATTAATTCATTCTGGAATTCGACATTTCTTTTACGGAATCTCTTCGCTGGCAGATAGATGTGGCCGACGACCTTCTCTAACCTCCTGTCCGTTTTTTTATCTTTCGGAAACTACCGCTTTTTCCTCTCGCCTTTGTTTCAAGCACAAAAGAACGATCTCGGGTATTCTGAATTGCGCGAGCCAGCGATGTAATTGCCCGTACATATCCCGTAGAAATCGTAGAATTTAAAAACGGTGTGAGTCCTTTGTACGCACACGAACGGCGATAATTCCCTGTGCTTTTACCAAAATCGACACTGTATTTCCCTGCCGATGTCGTTATCGTGCTAACCCGCGTACTCGAGATATTTGTATATAGTCCTGAACGTACATCGAAATCGCCATTGCACAAATATCCGTTATACACGTTTGCTGTTTGGTTTTATTTTGAAACATGTGCAGCTACTCTGCAAAAACTAACGAGGCGAGTAGTTGGACAAATGAAAAAAAAGGATTAACTTCGATTCTGTGCATTTTACCATTGTGCATTTTTGTTAATCGTAAGCAAGTAACGATACTCAGTTATAAATTGAATCATTTTATCATGGCGACGTCTTCGAAAGGAGTGTGAGACGCGCCACTAGTTAATCAATACGTAACGTTCGGTAGGTATATTTGTACACTCTAAGGATACGCTAGCGATCGTTAATTTTACTTCATCTTGATTCCCATTTCCACGAGAAGCAGTCTGCAAATAAGATTTGTTCTGCACGCGTTTCGATGTTTATCAATAGCTTTTTCAGAACAGTGAGAAAGAAGTTATAAGATCGAGTAGAAAGTTTTTCACTGTAATGGAATATATAAAATTTCTACTGAGAATTGAATAATTAAACGTCACTCACAAAACGAGACACTTGTCAATTTATAAAATTATTATATATATGATTTATTCATGTCACGTATTTTCGTTTTAACAACGATTTAAAATTATCTTTTAGATCAAATATTTTCTAGATAAATATAGATTTTGTTTCAACAGTCTCGGATATAGATTGAACGAACTAACAAGTCAGAAGAAATTAGGACGAAAAGCGATAGCTTTGTCAAAGTGACAACTAAAACGGGATCGTTCGGATAAGTAGACATATCGCAAAGTCGACGACGTCGTAACGTGATCCTCATCTTCTTTTTGTTTCAGGTTTATTTGAGATGGACGGTCTGCTGGTGCCCGGCACGAGTGTGACCACGGGAGTTCGGATAAGTAGTATCGCAAAGTCGACGACGTCGTAACGTGATCCTCATCTTCTTTTTGTTTCAGGTTTATTTGAGATGGACGGTCTGCTGGTGCCCGGCACGATGTGTGACCACGAGTTTGTCAGTTCGCAATCGACGCCTCAATACGGACGATTTTATTCGCCGCGGTACCCATCCTCCTATCCGAAGAACATCCAGTGCTCCTACCTCTTCCGGGCAAGGTAACTAATCTGACCTGCTCCTGAGCCCATGCGCTCTGTTCCGGAGGGTCTAATCCATATATAATGCATCTCCGCCGCTAATCTCCGCCGCAGCCATATATCTACTGCTTTAACACATTTAATGACGACAGCCTGTAATTTCGCAGTTCATTAACACGCAATCTAACGTATCGAAGGACATTCAATCATATCGGACTCAACATGTTCGTACATCGTTAAAAAAAAAAGGTTTAATTTTGCGCAAACTACTAAAACTTGATGTACTGGTTTTGGATGCTAGGTCATGTTGAGTTTTGTTACTACCGTGCTTCTCCTATCATGAAAAATTTTCTGGCTTCCTACCCAGGCTCAACTTTCGTCGTTCCTCATCTCGGTTCCTTGTTACGTGGCCGCCAAAAGTTTACGTCCGTTCTGTCGCACGCCGTTTCGTAGCACAGCGGCATAAAAGCTGCACCCGTACCCAGCTAGGGAAAAACCAGCAAGTTCTTGGCATGATCCCTCGCAGGAAGCGGTGCTATTATCTAGGTTCCACGAAACAACACCGAGGCTAGACACACTCGTCGCGATTTGCGTATGAAAATGTAGCCCACGTAACCCAGTGTTAACCGACACAAAACGCTAACTGCGGTAATATTAATTTACCAGAGTACATACATGTAAGAGGAAAGTAATATTATTCTCTCTCTCTTAATCTATTTTAGAATATTTATTCAGTTTACTTATTTATCTAATAGGATTTCTAGTTTCGCTTTGTATATATATATATATATATATATATATATATATGTGTGTGTCATAGTTTTCGTTACGTATCACGTTGCAGTTCATTGAGTTCCGTGGATGTCTGATCTACAACGATCAAAGCAAATAGTTAACAGAGTCGAATCAGAATGTCGTTCAATCGTGATGAATTTAATCGCAGTGCCGGGCCAGTATACGCGAATGTGATTTCCGTAGTATTGTGGGTTGCTGCTTAATTACAGTAATTGTATCGAAGTAGCGTGTGTAACCCTATACGTCTAACAGTTATGTCAACGCAACGCCAGCCGCTATGCCAGCCGCTATAAAGCCGGCGGATACGTATATACATGTATATACGCGCGTGCAAGTCTATCTGCTAGGTATTCATGACACTCGCTCTATATTAACGTACTACACTGTTCTCGACGGCTCGATGACCTTTGTCATACCGTGGTTGTTACAAACAAGTCTTTCAATGATTATTTACATGTGAGGAAGAAACGTGACGGAAAGAAATCGGCGAAAAAGAGGAGAAAAAACGAATATATTTCGACTTTTCTTTTCAACGGTATAAGTTTTCTTGTGGTCTTTTTTTTATAAAGGCACTTTTCGTTATCTTTTTCGTAAAGAGATTTGGTCCCGTCACATTGTTCACAGCCGTCGCCGCGCCGATGCCACCGTTGCCGCCACTGTCGTCGTCGCCGTCGCCGTCGTTTTAACAAATTCATACGCTAGGTGCGCTTATAATGAAATTAATTAAGCTCTCGCCCATCTTGTTTCATTAGTACCACGGGGAACAAGATAAACCGCGCGCGGCACCGCTCGGACGAGGAATGCATGTAATAATTTCCGTATTCATAAAAATGCAAGTTTTAATATCGCCAGCTATGTAGCATTTACAATGGCCTTTATATGGTAATAAGTGGCGTTATAATTGTATATATCTAGGAAAACGCACGCAGAGTAACTTAGTTAATTGTATTTCAGGTTGAAGGAGAGAATTCGTTTGGTCTTTGAGGAGATTTCTCTGCAAAAAGGAGATCTCAGGTGAGTATTATTTTTGATTTTCTAACGTAATAAGAAAAACACGAAATACACATTGTATTGAGCGAGAGAAGTAATAATGAACAATAACGAAAAAGTAAAAAGTAAATAAACGCGAAGCTACAAATTAGAGATTGTTATCTCCGAGGCATTTTCTAAGTGCACCGTTTCAAAATTTCTTCTCATCATAAATGGTTTACAAATTTTTCCTTCCGGCGCATCTCGAAGTTGATAGATTTGCGGGAGCAACGTTCGGTGGGAAAAAGTTTGCCGTACGTTCTTCGCATATCCCGGTTAGAAATTGAGTTCCGTAAGTTGCGAAAGAGAAAAAGCTGGGGAGATTTAGCGGGAGGGATCAAAGTCGTGAATTCACCAAGTATAACCGCGGCTGCCTCGTCTATGTAAAAGATGCGCCATTAAGCCCCGTTGGCTGGTAGAATGACATTGGCGCGACCTGTCGATTTAAAACTTTGAAACTGTCATCCGTGCGGCGTGTTGAAAACAGCGCGTAATCGAAACCGCGACAGAGATGTCCGGATGGACATAAATGGAGTAGAAACATCGTCCAGATAACCAGCTTTTAAGTGATAAATAGAACTTTAGACATTATCAGTTTTCATATTGATTACTTTTATTCAACAATTAAAACGTGTTTCAAGAATTTACTTGTTACTGGGTTTTTATTTTACATTAATCTTAGTCTGATGTTATGTTACATAATGTTACATTACGAAAAATATCGAGCATTTTGTCATATGTGTGGTTTCTATATATATTTAGGATATTTCGAGATTCCTCTCAACTCCCACTACATTTTTCAGACCAATAATCTTACAACTCGAACGAAGCACGTAATGAAAGCCACAAGGTTGTTAAAAATTTTAAGACCCGTTGCGCACATTTACACGTACACGATCACCAAAAGCGCAACATCTGTTTGCACAATTTAAAAAAAAAAGATCCAAGTTGGAATTATGAAAATATTCCATTGTTAGTGCCGAAGATGGACATTTTTATATTTTTGGTAACAAATTTTATTACTTTTGTCAGCGTCACGACTTTATCTCTTTAATATTGCGAAATATGAAAATATATCTCTCACTGTGACAAAAAAATATTAAATATTATAATTTACCTAAAATTAATTATTTAATAAATAAATAAATCTCATAAATTAATTTATGTTGTTAAAAGCGAGAAAATTAATCAATTTTTTAACTTGAAAATAAAACTTATATAGGAAGTTTTCTTAAATTTTAACTTGGGGAGTACTCATCAGGATTTATTACATATAACATTGAAACTGGAGATACCTATTGTGAAGCAGTCTTTTTATTATTTATGTATAGCAGCAGAGGAGAATTTGTATATCACTGTGTCGTCCTAAATGGCGTTCTAATAACTTAAGCACGAAGCATTTTTTTTACAGATCATGAAGCTTTTGCATGTATTTTTATGATAAATTTTAAAGATTTGTTCCATGAAATTTCTGTTGTGCTATTGTGAATAACGATGTATCAATTATTAACATTTAAGAGTTAACGAAACGCAATAATGAATATCAGAATTACGGGAGGGCGTGAGCGAAACTTTTCTATTTAAACTTTCTCTCCTGATACAGCTTCGTGTATTTGATGTAGATTGAACGTCAGTCGATGTGCTGGCAATAGCAGATGGATTAATCACACAATGCAGATTTACGCGGAAAATAAAGTCACTCTTAATTTTATATTTGTTACTCTTAAATTTAATTCCGTAATTGATACCTATAATTAACTAACGAAAAAACATGCGTCGATACGTTGTCTGATCTGCTGTTCCGTCTATGGTATAATATCTATGGTATAATATCTGTGAGAATCAAACCCTTCAAATTGCTCTGGATTAATTCTGAGTAAAATTTCTCTCGTGGCAATCGTAAAAGTTACTCGTACTATCTGAGGATAGTCTTTTATTGACTAGGTGACGACACGAATAGATAATCGGCGATTGGTTCGGTCGGTTTGGTTAAAACATTCGAGTCGAGGTAGCGCGAGATAGAGATTCGACACTTAGGGAGGAGTAAAGCCAAACGAACCATTAAACTAATCAAACGAACTCGTTTGAATGTTTGCCGAGGAGCGGTAATGACGGTGGGTGTTGCGTCGTAAGCGTTATTCTCTGCTGCCAAGAAACGTTGAAATTAATTCACCCTGCCGATGAACGACACGCGAGAAACTCTGTAACAATTTCAAAGATCTCGTCTCATTTAATGTTTTCTTATTCTTTAGGATAATATAGGATATTTTTAGGATTCCTCCATCTTTTCTTTAATCTTTAGTTTTTCTTTTCCAAAATTTTTGCATGCACGTACTTTTGAGTACATTGTAGAACACGATAAGCCATATATTTGCAAAAGGATATGTAATAACTAGAGCAACACCGACAAGTAAAAATCACTCGTGTCGTTATGTACCATCGTTATGGTATTGACATCGATTTCGCAAATTAAAAAATAAAAACTTTCTAACATTTGAGATAAATTTAAAAAAGTTTTCTCCCTTTAAATAAATTTAATATTATTATTTAAACGTAGTTTAATATTATTGAACTTATATCAATTAATTTATTCGTAAGGTAAGAAGTCTTTTTTTCTTATATTATTAATAAAACTTATCATTACTGAAACTATGCATTAAAAATTTATACATAAAGAAAATGTTACATATGTGAATAAAAAGCTATTTTTTATATTTGGAGAGATACCCATAATTTAATTAATTTAAAATTTCAATGAAATAGCAATATTCAGTAAAGAGAGGTTGTTGCGTAGTAATGTTTTTCGCGTTGACCAATGAATGTATGAGTGAACGATCGATCGATAGACGAGTTTTACTGTAATTTGAACACTGCTGTACGTATTGAACTTTCTACGTTTTATGAGCGTTCCATGTGCGTGCCGAGAATAATCACGGTCGTTAGATATATCTCGTTACGCTGCGCGAGGAGCGTTCGTGAGTTGGTCTTTCGCGATCGGTACTGCTCCTGAGTACTTAGGGTATATACGCGGAGCTGTTCCGTGTACTTACGGCATGCAAATCAGCGGGAGACCAGATACATTTGCGCTCGCCGACCCGAAGGGATCTGATGTATTATCAGTCTATGAATGAAAGATAGCTTCTTCCCGTGCGCGACTCCAAATTTTACGATCACCAATACGTCAAATTGCTAATGCTTCAGATATTACTGATATAAATCTGCCAGGCAGTAATACTGCGAGCTTGACTACCGATCCTTTCAAGCTGGTTGCCATAGATCCTCCTGTCTCCTCGTTTTCCTCTTTAGTGCCATTGAAAACGCGACAAGCCTTCGTATGCACGTGCTGAAGATCAGAATATTTTTTCGAGCAAGTCCTATATATTTCACTTGAGCTGTATTTCACGTCGAGATCTCTTTCTCTCCCTCTCTCTCTATCTCTCTATCCCTATCTCTATATCTATCTCTCATGTTTCTTATATGTAGTAAACTTTGTATTCTGGTTATGAGCGTTACAAATACCCTACCAAGAAATTTACGACGAATTCTACCGAATTACATTCTCATTGGTCTTTGTTAAGGATTTAAAGTCAGCTGTACGAATTTCGCTACTCGTTGTAATTAACTTCGCCGCAATACGATCTCGACTTGACAGCGATAACGTACTTTTACGAGAATTTTCTCTTTTTAAATTTCGTAGTGTGTGCTGGTTACACCTGACCTCTAAATCCTTTGAATACAGTGTGGACCACGGTTCTACTTAACCCACATAAAGTTCCTCTCTGCACGAAGACTTGGAGCTGAGAATGGTGATTGGAAGGTCGACTTGGAGAAACGAGAGATGCCTGGGGACTTGCAGCGTGCAGGAGTTAATCCTTGATAAATCCTCAAACTCTGTCCTAATTTAGTATTGAGTTCCCTTAATTTCATTCCGTTAGTGATCTTTTAACTTTGAATTCTGAAATCAAAATCGATGATTTCGCGATTGAAAAAATTATGAGAATCTGAAAAAAATTGCTGAAGCAAAGAATTTTAAGATAAGACCGAGAAATTTTTACTTGGTTTTGTTATCAAACCATAATGTTTTATGCGTTTTATAAATTGTATAATTATCACAAAATAACTCAGTGAAGAAAATATGATTTCAAAAGACAATTTTTACAAATATAACACATTATGAGTATGAGAAATGACGCGTTCATGAAATTTGGGAAAATGTATACAAAAAAAATGGGGGCTAACTCAAATAATATGAAAACAAATGTAATTTTTACAGCAAATGCAACGAGATACGAATAAATAAGCAATTTTCAAATCGTATTATGCTATTACACAAATCTCAGTATGAAAACAACATAGCTGAAAATAGAAAGAAAATATCATTCTGAAAGTAACTAGCTTTTATATTTACCCGATTTTGGACGAAATACTTAAAATAATTTTTTATTTTTAATTTTTTAAAATCTACTTTTATACATACATATATACATATATAAAAAAGTTTTTAATGTTAATTGCTTTTTACCACATATTAAGCATACGTTCAATAGATCAACTATTGAACGTATGCTTAATATGTGGTAGAAAGTAATTAAAAACTTTTTTTTATATCTTAAAGAGGTATGTATACTTTCCCAGACACATATTATTGCCTAAATTTTTAAACTGTCTGCTTTATTTGGTGGTTATTTTGTGAGTATAAAACTGGTACCAAATCTCATTTAAACTTCACTCTATATTCTGTTTCGCACGTTCTATCGGGGTCCGGCTATAGCCTGTAGCGTAGTGATTCACGAGCAATTGACTGCCAATGCGGTAAAAACTGGGATTTATTTTTATGAGAAAATTTGCAATTTTTAAACAATTAATTTCCATAGCGCTATGTAATTTATTCACTACGAATATAGTGAAATATATGTATACATATATCTCTTAAGTAATTCATACATTTAATCTCATACATTTGTAATAAAGGCGTACTTTGAGAATATAATGTATCAAGAATAATAATGCATATAATGTATCACTCTGTATAAAAATAATATTTATGATTTTTTAATGTTACGTAAAAATTAATTGAATAATTAATTCATATTCTCACGTGAATGCTGACGGATCCAACGATAGTTATATAACGGAATAAATGGACTAAATATATAATATATTCTGCGCTAACGTATTGATGAAGTGGTTATGGCGGATGAATACTTTCATTGTGTAACGTTAAATCAGAGAAGAATATCCGAACCTGACCAAATAACATCAATTCATGCAATTATTCACTTTTCACGCTTTCATAAAACACCACTACGTATAGTTATAACTGGGGATTTTCGTTTAATCTACGTTTATCAAAACGTTTACGCGCCGCTAATTATTTTTTAGCGAATAAAATCGATAACGTGGTAACAAATAACTCGGAAAAGAGATTTTATTTTACATTTTGATTTTATTTTACATTTGCAGAGGATCAACTGGGTTGTACTTTCTACAACTTGGAGAGAAATTTGATAAATATGTCAACTCAACGAATGTTATAATCGCGATATCTTCCTTAATTAAACCTAGTGCGAGAATTGAAAGGCGATACGCGAAATACGGTCGACAAATCTGCGATCGATAGTATTAATTTATGTCATGGCCGATGGCACTTCCTCCAAGATTGGTGGTAAAAATCTGTAAGAGCTCGGGTAAGAGCTGAGAAATGCCTCCATATATCAACGTTAAGCCGCTCCGTCAGATGCACTCGGATATTATCGTGAATGGTGCTGATGGATACCGAGAGACTCCTCCATCCAGCACTCGATACACTCCCACTCTATACGAGTGCACGCTTATAGCACGCACATATGCCACTCGTTCACTCATATAAAGTTATAGTCGGCGAACTATCGACGGTATCAATATCGACAGTATCAATAATCCCTTCCTATGGATATAAGTAATGAATAATCCCTTACTGTATACGTTAACTTGTGAAAAGCTTAATAAAAAGAAAAAGAAAATGTAGAGCGGTTCTTTGTATCGCTATTCGATACTTCAACGTGCTTTCACGCTTGACTTCAAGTTTCCAAAGGTAAACGCTACTTTAACGATATTCATGGGATAGCCACTGAGACACAGTAGACGAAATACGAATAAAATCGACGAGAGTAAAATGGAGTCGGTGATCGCCCGAAGTAAATCTTGTTGGGCACTTGAAGAATTTCGTGTACACACTCCGATCGCGCGATACTACGCTAGATTAACTTTGATAGACGGATTTGTTTGCGTTGAGTTCACTTCGCGGTGAGTTCACTTACGCGCACCACTAACTTCATGATTAAACTTTTCAATTTGATTGTTTCAAACAGATTTGCGTCTACTTATTATAATGTTCAAATTGCGGCGATCGAAATTAGAGAAATAATCTCATGCTCTGTTGATTCTGCGGTATAAAATAGTATACATTATAGTATACATCAGCGAAAAACGACGCCATCGTGCGCGTGTAAGTAAGGTCAGAAGTCGCACGTGTAGGGTCAGAGGCAAGGAAGCGGAATGAACAGGCGGGACAGGGTTGGCTCTTTAATCTCTGGCTCTTCCGACGATAATCTTTCTCTGCCAACGTAATTGCTTAACCCGTGCAAGTAATAAGGTTATCCCGACTGCCATCATCGATCAAGCCTTTAAATCGATCGGATCGACGATCCCGTCGATGTAGTGCACGATTCCTAAGGCCGAAGGCACTAGTGATGTAATACTCTTCTTCGGTTCAATCTGAGAGAAGTAGTTCGCGTACACATATGGAATGAATCGTCGGTCGTCGAGATTCTCTCCTTACCGCTCGTCTTGTCGACGAAGCCATCCTTTGTCACTGTACACTCTTTAGAGTTTCACCTTCAACCCTACTGAACTATCTCGCTTTACCCCCACCTTTCATCCCTTTTGTCTTTTCTTTCGATCCCGTTTTCCGCGAGGGGAAACGGGATCGAAAGAAAAGAACGTGCGTTATCTAGACGAGCCGCAAGCACTCAAAACGAGCTTAACATACCTTCGTTGCCGAGAATCTCGAGACCTATCTCTTTATTCGCGCGTTTTATTACGAGAGCTAAATTTTTATGAAAGTAAACTTCTACTTTCTACAAAGTAAGAAGACTTTGACAGTTTTGACTTAGGGGTTAACATTGAGGCAACAAGATTACGTTAACATAGATTTTATCGATGGATTTTCTTTACTTTTTAACAACACAAGTGTCAATTAGTTTAACAGAGAATATTCCAATTTCTCAGAGCAGGGATTAGAGTCACGACTGAAGGTAATGTACCGATAAGTTGCCGACTTCTAACGAAAGGCACATCCTGTTACAGTTGCTTGAATAGGGCGGATTTAATCAGGGTGCACGACGGAACGGATTCAGGAGCGCCCACAATAGCTGTACTCTGCAACCAGGGAGCGGAAGTGGAGGTACTCAGCACGGGACCAGGTCTCTACATCGAGTTCGTCGCTAATTCCGAATGGCCGGGTCAGGGCTTCAAGGCAATGTTCCAATTCCAACCATTGGACGATACGCTGCATCCTGGTCAGTAACGAACGATGATTACTCGAAATCACGAAAGTCTATCCTTTCACCCTTCGATCCACGGCCACATTTCTCTTTCTTCGTCTCATCTCTTGTGAGATGTGTAAGACCGCGGCTATTGATAACATTTCCGTTAGGTGAATCCCTAAAGTGTCATGGGAGCCATTAAATTATCCATTGCTTTATATCGCGTATTAAGGAATAGTCATATTTTAGATTTCGCTCTGTATTCAGATTTATCTTTTCTACTTATTTGGCAATTTTGTATTCTTATGAAAATCAGCACAATCGCAATAATCAAATTTTCTGCTTTTTATAAATCTCTTCTGATCAATTATCAGATTATCAAGAAAATTTTTGTCTTAACAGAGGCTTTTGTATAATTTGTATCTTCATTAAAGTGTGACCCACATTCTTGCGATAGACACATAAAATATATAGTTTTAAATTTATTGAAAAATAATCATAAAGTCGAAAAGAAGTAGTTACTAAAAATTTTAGTTGATTACAATATATGCCAAGTTGCATATGTCTATTTGAAGTTACGCAGTCGGTATCATAGTTTCAAGAAGAAGAAGTTCAAAAGCTCAACATAACGCGTCGCTATGCTGAAGCACCATGAAAGCGCCATGAAACAGAGCTTTTACGAAGCTTTAGTAATGCTGGAGCTTTTCACAGTCGGCAAGGAAGATCGTGAAGCTTTCCAGCAAACTGTAACACCCAGAGGGAAAGCTTACAGATACTCTGGAAAATCTTCTTTGCTTACTTGGTAATCGGCCAAACTGTCCAACATTTTTCAGATACATTTGCATTGTTCTTTGAATGTACCCGTTGTTATCACTATATTTTTCGATATTGCCATTAACAGATATACAACAAAATGATAAATAAACACATCATAATATTGATTATCATATGATAACTGGGTTTCCGACATATTATATCGTATTATTACAAGGCATAATTGTCGATAATGTCTTTGCTCATATATGATCAATGTGCATTAAATTTGATCAATATCAACATTTAGTCATTATTTTGACAAAATTTAATAGGTAAACATATTCTCATTTTGAATAAGAACACCCTTGCAAGACAATGAATCACACGCGGGTAGATCCTTTGTGCTAAGGTAGATTGGCTGCGGTCCATTGCATACGCGACTCCCTGTTGTAATTAACGGCACTGTATATTCTGGGGATAATTACAATAATGTGTTTCAGAGCCGGACAAGGTCCCAGGGGCCGTTACGGGGAACCCCAAGTACTCGGTCATCGGACCAGCTGTCAGCGCTACTAGTAAGTATACATTGCATGCCGAGCACGCGATTTATCACCTTTCTTAATCAATAATTGCTTCACCACAATGTCTCGCTCCCATGGCACTACCTCCACAAAATTTGTTGCGAGCTAAAGTACTGTAAAATTAGGATTTTATCTAAAGGCTAACAGTTATCTCGACAGACGTTATCTCGGTTAAACGTACAAAAAAGTACAAGGATGCCGATAAATGATACGGCTTACCAACTTATATTATATAATAAATTTATCAGATCTGCTAGTTTTGTAAAAAAAAAGAAAAAAATTATCACACCCACACGGGACTTTTCGAACGACTGAAATGTAATCTGAGGAACGTGACGCACAGTCTAGGAAACAGGATACCTCGATGTAAAATAAAATTTTACTTTAGACGTAACATACTTTTATGAAGTCTGAAAGAATAAGGGTAACATCAGCCTCGAGGGTATCCTGGATGGTTCCTGTCGTTGTTTAAAAGGATTATTTTGATGTCTTCAACATGAATGTCGGCGAATACGTGTAGAAATATGATTTTCCCCAGAGCCCTCAACACATAACTTCTCCGTAACGTAGCGGCGTATAAACTTTGTGAGTACTTTACGCTTGTAGAATCATCACCCGTATGTTACGGACGATGGTGAAAGCTCGACGGACTCTGAACTTTACGGCTTTTTCATGAAAATAAGATGCTTGTCTTATGTCCTAAATATTTGTCATAAATTTAGTTGACAAGTAGCTTCTGTCGATAACTTGACTCTTGTCTGCCCATTCGTTTGTAGCTCTGAATTTAATATTTATTCCGTCTTTTATTAACAATTATTATACAGGCGTAATTTAGCAGCATTCGAATGTTGTGTGATTACGATATTATACAATTTCTATTATATACTATTGCGCAATGAAAAAAGACAAGTTAGATTTACAGATATAATTTTTTGTATTAAATTCAATACAATTAAGTCTCTTTCTCTTTTTATAAGTTATAGAAAGTTTTATAAAAAGTTAAATTTGTGTATACAAAAATCGCTTTTGACGCGCGTATATGCGCTCATCTAGTCCTTTAACATTTAATTAACATGCATTCAAATTATTCAAATACTCCCAAGCTTGACTCTAATCTCAATTTGCACGTGGAACTCTAGACCTCAACGTGTTTACTCATGTAAATCTATCTCTTAATACGGGTGAATAACAACAGCTGCGGCGTACGTAGGAATGCGTGACAATGAGAATCTTTACCAGTACAACGGAGTCATAAGGGTGCTTGAGGTTCGAATGGGAGAGTCATTCTATGAGACACCGAAGCTTATGAAGGTCGATCCTATCCTACTCAACTCTACTTCATGCAATACTTAAGGTTGCCGCAGAATATTATAGTTAAAACTGATAAGCGAATAAAAAAGCGCGATATCTACCTGTTTTTATTCTTTATTCGCCAAGTGCTTCAAATTATTATTAGTGCATGTGCAGTTGGTGTGCATTAATATATTTTTATTACATCTTTGAAAAAAGTCGATTGCATTTTAGCATAAGTAATATACAAAATGTAACAGAGTGAAAACGGAGCAGTTTTCTCAAATAGCATTGAGATCGTCAAGGGATGAATTAATGGCTACGAGAGGAAGATTGAAATGTGTTTTCAAAGCGATATTGGTAGATTTCGATCACGGATCCATGGCACTAACTAACGTTTGTGCACTAGCTGTAATTACGTAAAGTGAGAATGAGCAATGTCGTCGTAGAGAGAAGGTTTCATTTACGTAATTGGTTGGTTACGTGAAAATATCGTCAGTTCACACCGTGCAAACCTACCAATGGCTAACTTCTGCGTATTCTCGCCTTTTTCTTCGTCTTTCTTTTTTAATCGAACGGGGAAGCGAAACGGACGTCGATAAGGTAATTACCGCAGAAATTAAGTGCGCCGATAAATAGACGGAGGAAGCTGTTCTATCGGAAACGGATGGTCATAGGTCTCTAATTTTTTTTCACGTTTGACTGTGAGAGAAAGAACAAATTGCACCGACAATATACTCTGGGCGCAATAACACGTGCATCCAGGATTACTTTACATAGGTCTCTCGTACAAGCTACAGTACTGTTTACCGTACGACGGCGGAGTGAAGCGAATAAGCAATAAATAACGTCCGGACAAACTCGCATCAACGAGGGTAATGTTCTGCTAAACGCGTATATACGCGTTAGCTCCCCGAAAAATAACGCAGATAATGTCAGCCGCGAGACGGTAAATTGTGATGGCTGTGCCAGACCGTCGTACGGCGAGAAACCATACGGACGAGATCCGGGTCGAGAATGCGAGAGAGAAACGAAACGGGAATGTACGAATGATGGATCGAAATTCTACAATTTTCTCACTCCGTTCGAGAAAGTGCTATGTATGTGCTATGCTCGCACGATGCTAACTTTGCAAACGACGTAACGTTGTTTTCCCGGTATTTTACGCTCGTCTCCAAGCCGGAAAGTACGCTTTCCTGTGAAACTAATAATAACTTTCTGCAGTGCGCACGCTTTACACTTAAGATGTAAGTGTCGCAAACTTCCTACGACGTACCCAGCGATAACAAATTTCCTTTACTACTATTAGAGCGATTTAATTGCCGATGAAATATCGTTCCTTCTGTCAAGGGCTCGCGAATAAGAAGATTCTTCTTTTCCGCGATGATGATGAATGTTATCTAGACAGTAATATCTAGACGTATCGTGTTATAGTATAATTGTTGTACATATTTAAATTTCTTAAATTTATATCATATTGTATTTGTTTGCGATATGATTTTGTTCGTATGGTATATCGATACCGCGTTTGCCGAACAAATCTAAAGAATAACGGCTGTCAATGAGTTGATGCGTAATACGCTATTTCGTAATTGCGATAATGTACCACAGCAATATTGGTAAACTCTAGATTAATGTATCGTTATGGCTCATAATTTATGAACGGAATGACAAATTTACATGGCCGTAAGTGGAGCGCAAGCACTCCAATTTTATATTCTTGAATATTCACGTTATTCATCAGCTATGAATATGTACGCTCGTCTAGCGCATTGCACACGCATCTAGTTAAAAATATTCTAGCATGCTGATCAGGTATACAGGTGTATGCATAACGGTAAATTTGCTACATAATGAATGGCACATTGATGTCGCACGCTCCAATCGCAGATGTTGTTTGTTATACACTAATTTATTAATCAGGTAGCCACAAATATGTGTAAACGTTGCGTTGTACGTTGTAGAGAAAAGAAATACTCTCCCACATTTTTTGCGGAAGATTTGGATAATTGTAGCAATAACTGCTGTGACTTACCGACTTACTTCATTAATTGAACATTATCGTGGTGATAGTCAATTATTCAATGTTCTCAGTTAGGATTGTCATAAATGCAACATAATCGAGGGGAAGTTGTTGTTCTACGTGAAGCGTCGTGAGCCATTACATGCAAACGCGTCGTGATAAAACGGAAGAGACGATTACATCGTCAGTGTGATGAGAGAGAAAGAAACAGAGACATCGATGTTGCACGTAAGGGCAATATAATACGTGCTATCCCATCGCTAAGTTCTATCAACGATATTCAACACATCGAGGTTTGATCATAATAACGTCGGCCATAAAGTGTACCCATCTGCGTCTATGTGTCGGATGCAGAATGATCCACTAGAAACGAAACGACCTCGCGTGATGAAGTAGGTACTAAACCGGCCGTGGCGAAAAAAAAGACTTGTAGGATTCTATTATTGACACTTGTCTAGTGGACATTGCGTACGCGAAATCGCCGTATCGCCGAAATTTACAGCGGAGTATTTTATCTTTTATTCCCCTTTTCTCCTCAAAGAAAGTTTTTTCAAATTTTTCCCCCATCGTTACGGCAAAAATTATTACAATGTTTGTATGTAAACTAGGAAAAAAGATTTAGATGATATATGTAAAAGAATAAAATATTATATTTGCATAAAATTATACATTTCAAAAAAGTGATCAAGTGATAATTTATTGATTAGTAAATACTTCTTGCAGTCAATTAGCATATATATATATATGTAAATTGACTGCAAGGAATATATTTACCACTTATTAGAGATGAATGATTAGAAAAGTGACACTAGAATTATTTATTACTCTTTTCGAAGTGTTTAAATAAATGTGGTTAAATATTCTAAACAATTTAAATGTTGTACTTGAGTACATCAGTGTTCAAATTGATTGAGTTGTATTTATTTCCTTTTCGTTTCGATTTGGATAATTGCTGTGATTCTCGCGATTATAGTAGATACGCCGCAAAAGCTATTCATAAACATTAATGCCGTGATGAGCGACATTAACATGTAACTGGGAATGCTCGCGCACCTTACCGTAGGAATCATACAGGATGCCGATAAATCGCCGTGACGGTAAGCAGTGGATCTTTCGCTGGCGAGCCGTCGATTCGGCGACTGACTATCGATTTCTCCGGGTGTGCGGTCGGGATACCGAAATCGAGCGTTTCGAGGTAAGTCCCGGACTGTCGGAAATGTATAAGATCCATCTCGCGCGCTTTTCAGGGATTGACGTTGAAAGAGTCACGATTTACGTTAGCCCTTTTCTCCATGGAGAAAAGAGGAAGAGAGAGACGACAGAGACGACGGTGACCTCTCGGAAGCCGTAGAAATCTAATAGACCGCAAGCGAGGATGAGATATTGGCTCAGAGATCCGTCTCGATCAATGAAGTGTAACGGTACTTACCCTAGCGTTTCGTGAAATTCGTATTCAACCCGTTCTTGCGGATACGGGACTTTCTCGGTCGTTTTATCGCCTTGTCCGCGCGTCTTGACGATTGAATTAACAGCGTAAGCGAATCTAGCCTTTCACGCACCAATAGTACGTGTCTTTTTGATGTGTCTTTTGACGTGTCTTTTCTTCTTTTTGCGAATGAATGATAGAAGGATAGATCTAGCTAATTAAAATATCTATTAATACCACGATTCACGTAAAATTGCACTGATAAAAACGTTTACGCCACATTTATATGTTTAATGAACTGTGCATTAAATTGCTATGAGAGAAGTTTACTGCAGAGCTGTACGCCATTTGCTGCTGATAAAGACAAACGAGTTTTCCGATTTGCGAGTCTGGAATTGGTCGCGTAAGCGTAGTGGCTATTCAACACTCACCACATCGATCATATTTTTTTCAATACAAATTGTATAGTTGCTGATGACAAGTAAGTTTTCAGACAAGATGAAAACTTATTTATCCATAATGAATGTTAAACTTATATATACTCGTCTAAACAAATGATTCTCAAAATTATGATTATTATTGTTCGATTATATTCTCCATTATCGTAATGTGATTAATATAATGTGATTAATAAAATATTAGCGCTATTGCATAATTGATTTGAAAAAGAAACTCAGAAACACTTGTCGATCATCGAAAGAAAGAAGAAATCGTGAAAAGAAGGTAAACCCGTAAATAAATTTAGAAATGTAGAGACACACCTCGCAGAATCGTGGTCATGGATTATTCTGACTAATGCCTCACTCGAGACTTAACCATTTTAAATATTACCATCTAAATGATTATTTTATACCGCCATAGTCCATCCGACATGTGCTGGCAGTAAGTACGCGACATATTCCCGCATGTGTGGAGTGGAGCGACGAAGCTAGCGGACAATCAAAGGAACCCGTATTAATTTTTCAACCGCTCCGACCTTTGAAAAAGATTCTCTTGCGTTTGCGCCGAGGATTTAAAAAATTCTCTATGGACCGGCACGTTAAACAGTAAATAAATATTTCCTGCATGCGCGAGAGATAGAATTTGCGCGAATGATTTTGCTTAAAAAACAGATATTATGAGAACTCGAATCGTACCGGTAGAAATATTGATTATATTTATGCAGATATAACGCGACTATCTTAATTAGTATTCTAAATACATAGATAAATTGTATTTAGAACGTAGTGTTCCATTTGTCACAATCACATCTCTAATATATCTTTATTAATGCCGTTAACCAATAAAAAAGATCGGACAGATTAATGCAATCATAAAATCCGAGTTTTAGGACGAAACTTTCCGAAGTAATAAAGTCAATATTAGCTTCACTGTCCGCAGCAAATTTAGTTAATAATTTTTAATAATACGCGCGGTATATCAGTGTTAATCTTGTTCTGAACTTCCTAATCTGCGGAGAAACGCCGAGAAGAAGAAGCATCGATTGTGTGCCTTCGAGCACTGATAAAGCGTGCAGCCGTCCACTTCGTCGCACCTACTACCCTATAGCAACTTCGCGGCCACTTCATCTAATTGTAAGCGTTAGATTCAACGTCGAGATATGGTGCGAAGTTTCTCTTATTCTATAACGGAAATGAATATCGGATTTTGATGTGACATATACAGCGCGCTCTCTTAAATTTAAATAGATATTTTCGGCTTCCAAAAAATTTCTAACTCGAAGGAACTGCCTCCATCCCTCCGTCTGACGCGCGATAAAATATTTACGCTCGCGCTACACGATTTCTCGATCATGAAAAAATCAGACTCTCTCGCGGGTAAGCGGCGCAGGCGAACGGGAAGAAAGAGTTAGGAAGAAGACGAAGGCTCTCCGGAGAGGAAGTAAGGGTAGTAAGAAGCTCTCCGGAAGCTCGCGGATTTTACCGGCAGCTTTTTCCGCGAACGAATACATTTATTACGAGCGCTTGTATCCGCGAGTTATTGCCGCGTAATCTTCGTCTGTCTAAAGTTTGTGCTAAGGCTCGACGCTAACGTTTTTGCGGCGTTACCGCAGGAATGGTCCCGCAAAATAAAAGCCACCACCATGACGGTCGTAACAATTATCATTAGTTGCACTCGTAGCAGTTTCGACGCGAGAGGGTAACTTCACGGGGAGATGCAGCACAAAACGCGTTTGGTAGTTTCTTTCATCACGAAGTCGCCGTTCCGATAATTTCTCGACATAAGAAACTACTGCATTAAAGTACAGCGTTCGATAATCAAAAAGTGTTCCTTTTATCGTAAATACTATGTATTTGTCAAAGAATTTGAGTTGTACACATTACATCGATTTCACATTTTTTTGTGTATATAACAAAAGTGATTTACATATGGTAATGCATGTGTATTATTACCTTATTACTATTACTGTACTTCATGAATAGAAAATGTGTGAAGTTGAGAAATTCGTTACATTTGTAAATTAAAATATATTGTATCAATACATTGTATTAATAATATTATTGCATTTATAATTTATAAGGAGTTTTTTCATAATAGAGTTTTGAATGAGAGAAATATCTTTACGTTATTCGAATCAAAATTATGTTCTACATTTTTTTGAAAACTACAATTACAATATCGAATTTAACTAATTTTACAATATATATACTCGTATATATATTGTATAACGTAATTGTATAAAATTGGTTTATCGTTGAAATAAAAATGTTAAATGGATATTAAATGTAAAAATATTTAAAAAACGTTTTTTTGTTAATTTATGTTTTTAAAATCTGAAAAAAGTATTCGTTATTTTTTTCGTTTTTATTTAAACATTTATTTGATTATCAAAGTAAAATAAACTCTTGAAACAAAACGATGATTTCACCAGTCACAAGTTTTAATGAATATTTTTTAAGTATTAAAAAGAGCCTTTAAATTTTACAAAAAGGTCGATTCAATTCTGGTCAAAGAATCTATAGATGAAAAGAGGATTGGCCATAGTTTCGGGACATCTTATATATCGTGACATTTTCTTTCAACCATTTGCTCTTTCAATTGTGTTCTCAAACGTAGAGTTTTGTCGTGATTTTATGATCACTATTTTAAGTTAAGAGGAAGAGGAATAAAAGTGTATCCCCGCCATTATAAAAGTTGGTAAAAACCGGATATTGCGAAGTTTAGCGAGGATGGCAAACAATGTTACGCAAACAGACACGATTTCCGCGCACTTTTATTAAACACATACACATGCATCAGTAATAAACATTCACAGTTTTCTAGTAATTTTGAAGATTAACATTCTCTTCGATAGCTTATTTGCGTCCGTTATTTCTGTATCTTTTGTTATTCTAAATTGAAATTTCTCCGTTGTATAATACATTTCGAACGTAAATCATATCCTTGACACAAATTCTTGATTTTGCGTGATCCGATAAAGAGTAACTGTATGTAAATTATTATTTCCAAGGATATTGACTAAATAATACCGATCAATGTATAACACGTATTATCCCTTAAAGTCAGCTAGAACGACGGAAGGTAAGCGGAAACGTTCACGTGCACGACACGGCTTCGAAAACGGAAGTTTGAGGGATGGTAGGGTGTTCAGCTTCGACAATTTCGAGGAAGTTGTGACAGTTTGTCTATGTCGCGCGGGTATCGAGGAAACTTAGCGGCACGAATAAGTTGTTTCGCATGCGTTCTCATCAGTTTTACCTTTTCATCCGAGCGAAAAACTACAATGGCTAAACGAGCGTACTCAATATAAGAGCTTTCAAATCTGGATGTTACGCGCGCATGCAAAACGCTTAAAATACATAATGTATTCCTACATTACAACAAGCGTTTCGCCTCCGATATCTATTTTTTTTAAGCATAGGATTTATCGTTCGAAATAAGCTGCGCTCTGAGAGCAGTACAATCGTCCGCTTAACCTTTTACGACACGCTCGATAAAAGTGTCGAAAAATTTTTTTCTGAAATAATGTATACAAGGAAAATTATTAAAATAGCAGTACACTCTGAAAAGAGTTAACCGGAAACCATCAGCAGGTCGGCTTCGTTTTTCGGTACAGACCGCACCCGGCCTGTCGGAGCAGAGACGAATTTTGGACCGATGCGCGATGCGGGGAGGCGGTCTGCTGTGATTGCTTCGACCGGAAGTACTTTCTGGGAGCGTAGAATGGATAACAGTCCAATAAAATCTAATTTAACCGGGGAGTACAAACTAGGGGATGATACATTTTGCGGTTGACTGACTCGAAGTTGCGGTGTAGCAGACGGAAAATAGAAACGGCGATGGAGTTGCCTGTACACATTACGTGCTCCTCTGTAGTTATACGTGTCCGCACTCACACACACGCACATCCCGGATATGCGTGTATATTATACATATATTTACGATACGCGTGTATGTACACGACGATCGGATGTGTTGTATCCAGCGAGTGTATGGGCGCCGTTGGATAGAAACAGTCGGCGGCGACTGCAAGCCTCGTGGGAGCGCTAGCCGCTCGGATACGATTGTAATTGGCAAGCCCATATCCTCAACACGTAATATCCTCGCTCGCTATCCCATTCCCCGATCCGAGGTTCATTAATTCCTATTTCCGCCCGTCTACGTCCTTTCTATGAACTCGAGACTTCTGTCGATCGGTTTAACGGCGTTTTCCGTCGAAGCTCAAAAATATGTTTGCCGTTTTTCCCGTCAGCCTTTTCCCCTCATTTTTATCCCGACTTCTCCTTTCCATCCCCTCTTCCCCTCCCCCGCGTCTCTCGCTCGCGCAGTACTGGATGTCGTGAAAATGTCGTAAATCCGTTCTCGATGTTATTTCTCAAATATCACTTCCTCG
This sequence comes from Crematogaster levior, assembly GCA_901521435.1. Classification (NCBI taxonomy): domain Eukaryota; kingdom Metazoa; phylum Arthropoda; class Insecta; order Hymenoptera; family Formicidae; genus Crematogaster; species Crematogaster levior. The sequence goes on from CABEGB010000002.1 coordinate 146,162, forward strand.
GCTTGTCGTGTGTACTTCTCCGTCGCTCACGTCAAAACACGGTAAAGTCGTAAACCGTTTTCCGTCGTTTATTGGGCAGAGGACAGCGGAAGACTTAATCCGTTGAGCACTGAGAGAGATTCTCATTTAATCTGCAGATATGTATATTTTATGATATAGACGGATTTCTGATATGGCAATTTTCCAGTTCCCATCTAGTAAACTGTTTTTTGCTTATTAGTAATGCATTTTATAACGAATTACTTGTTTCTTTGTTGTGTCGTTAACAGCATTACACATCGATTAGCAATAATTAACGCACAATTAACATTTCGTTTGGAGTACGCTCATTTTGTACCATTTTTGTTTAGGGAAAATCGACACACGGACGCAAGCATCCGTAACGTTGCGATAGGCATCGATCGTTAATTACGCCAAAATTAATTTATACTCGATATTACACGAAATCCTCGTTGTCCTTCGCGAGGTCTCTTGTCGTCCGTAATACGTCATTAACACCGCGATATAGCTGAAATTCATTACTACGCGAAAGTTAAATTATTGCTGGGCCATAATTACTTCGTGGCACCTAAACTATGGATAGCAAAAGGATTACTCCAGGTTCCTGTGCCGACCTAGTTACAGCAAGACTGTGGTATATGTACATAATACTTAATCTTCCTTAATGTTTTTAATTACGCCATTATAATAATACCTGTGATCCAACAAGTTATTAAAGGAGAAGATAATCTTTTTAGATTTTATAAGACTTGTCTTGTCAAATAACTCTTAAAATTGGTTATGTGATTTGTGGAGATATGTCGACTTAAACGTGTGTTAAATTGCATTGACCATCAAGACCTAGATTGATATAAAACAGACATCCATAAGCAAAATCCGTAATGCGATCGACGAAGAGACATCGCGCCATATTTACGCATGATGTGTATCTAAACGGAAGTAGCTCTGCAGTGGTTGCTAATTCGCTGCTCTGGTAATTCGACAAGTAATTACGCACCAGCACGACGGAATACGACGAAGCAGGTTCAGCCAACGATTCCATTTTCGTCGAAGCTGACAATTACGAGAGTCGGACCTCCGCGGTGATAGGATTTTCATGACTTGGGAGAAACATGCGTGCGCTTCCATAACGTAGGATGGTGAATTGTGGGGATCCCCCTCCCTTCGTCGAGCCGCGTGCTTATCCTATACAGCCGTTACATAACGTTTTATATCCGTCGAAACGCCCTTAGACTCATGGAAAGCTACGTCTCGGAAGAGACGTAGAGGACACACGGAAGATCTCGCTAGCTGTCGCACAACGAATGAGGAAAAAAGAAGAAGAGAGGCTAAGGGTATAGGGAAAAGCGTAGCCTTAACAAGAAGGCAAAATAGAGTTATCGTAGGGCGTGGATGTAGAGAGGAACTTGAAGTAGGTTACGAGGAAGTGACTACTCGTCGCGCGTTTGAGGTACTTACGTTTGCCAACATATTCAAGTTACTGAAACAAGAAATATGTCTCTCTCGCACGTGGACATAACGAGAGCCATTGAAATCTCTCTCTATGTATCACGGTCACATTGTTTGTACATAATTGTCTGTGCTATATATTTGAATCGCAGAACAGTTCTATAATGGTTTCTCTTTAATTACGTAGTTCTATGTATTATGGTTTCTCTCTATTTAACGCTTCGAGATGCATAATTGAAGAGACAAGTTATATTAATAAAAGTTAATAAAGTATGATAAAATGAAAAACGTATGCGCCATGAAACGTGAATCAGCTGTGCGTCCATTATCGATTGGTTCTTATAAATAATGTAGAAGGCTTTAAGGGAAGTCGAATTACGCAAAAGTACATGGTGAAAATATTGGTCGCATTAGATAGTGGTCGAGCGAGACTTATTGCATGCACCATGGACGGAATCGCGAGTAGGTAGGTTGGTTTACTTTGAGAATGACACGCGCATTCGTCTTGCACGCGGAAGAAAAGCCACGGTCGTTCGGGTCATGGGGGTACTTGCAAAAAGTCTTGATTCTGGCATCCACGATTACGTGAACTGGAACATCACGGAAAGTTTCTCCCTGGACCCTAGCCACAGATATTTACCCGAGTGTTCACTCGAGTGTCGTCTCTTAACTTAAACTGGCCGACCGCTAAGTAGTCCCGAATTAACGCTAATGGATATCGCGCTATGAAGCACTGCCACCGATAAAATTATAAAGTTTGCCGGAGATGGCCGGCGAAATGAAAGGGGGGGAGGGGGAGATGGAAGAGTAGGAAAGTTCACTGAGCAATGAAAGGTCCGAGAAGTGTAAAGAGGGAGACTTATAAATTTTCTGGACGGCAGGGAGAGAACGACAACTACGGCGTCGCGTTGGCCTACGCGGCCTCAAGAGGTTTGGGTAGAAGAGGAGCGCAGCATCGCGGCTCGATGAGTACATCGGGAACGCGACTGTGATATGTGTATGCGCTTGGTGGCTGCAAATGCGGCGCGAGTGAACCAAGAAGAGCGAGACGAGGCGACACGACGCAAAGAAGGAGTGGCGAACGAAGAATCGCGCGGATGCGACGAAGGGAAGTTTCGTTAAGTGGTAAAGGGTGGTGATTCCGTGCACGAGAGGTAGAGAGGCGGAGAAATGGAAGGGGATTATGGGCCACGATGGCTCGACGTGTCACCCGACTGAAAATTATGATTCTTCATTTAACGCTGTGGTGCATTCTCGTTTCTTGCGGCACTTTTAAGGCTCTAGATCTGCGTTTACAGGACGTCTGCCGTATGTTGTTGTTACATGGACACGATTTACCAACCCTATAACGTATTAGCGAAAACAAAACATTTTCTTAGATAAGGAGATCTTTCATAACTCAAACAGAAAAATGAATAATTGACCAAATATATTTTTCATTTTTTTGTATTTGATATATAAATTAGTAAAAAAAGTATTATAAAAATGTAACTGTAATTATAAATGATATGAATATTTTAAAAGATAATTGAACAGATAAGTTTAAGAAGCAGAAAGGTCATCACGTGAATACAAGAGAGTATAACAGTTTTACGAAGAAGTTGATATCTGAAACTTGTAATAACGAGGTGAGGTAGAAACAACAGGGATTACGGCTTATAACGGAACGACGTGCAACCTGAATGAAAATTATAACCCCTCGTTTAACACTACAACGTTTTCACATCTCTATCGTCTTTAAAGCTTATAACCTGAAGTTTATCGCCAGTGTTCTTTCACGCAAGACAATTCGATGTATGCTTGATATACACAGCAGAAAGAGGTATAACTGCAGTATATCATATGTGTACTTTAAAAGTGTAAGGCACATTATTTGTTTTTTAATTTATCCTTTTGCATAACTGATTTTTATATAACTTATGATTAAATAATTTAACATCCTATATTTTAACGACAGAAAATTTACTTTAACTCTAAAAATTAAAATATAATCAATATAATGGAATGTATTTAAACTTTTAGGAACGTATAAATAAAATAAAACAACAGAATAAACGAAGCTTTGAAACGGATAATCGGATAATGATTTCCATTCGACTAGCATTTGAAAGCTCGACACTTATTCAAATTTCACAGAGAATTTACCAACGTAGTTGCGTCCGTTAATGAGCACTGGCATGCTAAAAAGGACCGCACGAACCGGTCGAATTCCTGCATCGTGTTGCCAAGACTACTTAGTGGGAAACTATGTGCCAGACTATATCGTTGCATTTTCTACTTACGCGAGGATCACGGTTTTACAACACAACGCTAGTCATAAAACTGTTCTACTCATGCTTGACACAAAAATATATAGCCATCTTTAAAATAAAAATTCCAAAATTGTCTTTTTTATATCTTTTATTATCGAAAAAATTATATATCGAAAAAACAATTGTGCACAATTACAACGTTGTTACGGTAAGCGATGATGAAATGTAGAAAAATTTAATTCTGTGCTGGACAGATTAATCAATAATTTTATGCGTGAATTTGATATATATGCGTGCAATACAATAGACTGCATCGTATCGTAGAGAAAATGTAAATAGTGTATTGTGAATGTTACATAAAGCTCGAACTCACAAAAGTTACCAAAATATCCTAAAAAAAATTAGGCTATGTTAAGATATGTATATTGAAAATAACATGTATTTAAATAATTTATAATGAATGATACACTTCAATGATACAACTTATTTTAAATTTCATACATCTTGCTATGTGTTTATTTATAACGAAAATTTTTTACATTAAAGAAATGGAAATATTATATGATAAAGGGAAACTATGTAAGACTGTGTATGGTAAAATGTGATAACATATGATAACATATAATACTTGGACAATATTTGTTATTAGTAAATAATTGAGCAACCATAATTAATATATCATAGAGATTTTATCATAGGAATAAAAATATATCACTTTTTGTTTTTATATTTTATTAAATAAACATTTCCCATGCGTGTATCCGGTACACGTTATGTAAATATTTATAAAGCTTCTCTTACAAATAGAAATTTTTTCTGTACTAAAAAAATCCGTTCGCTTCTTCTTTTGCGAGCCGATCGTAAACGCGAGTAACGAGTCGATCTATTAGCTCTCGCACGCAAAGAATAAAGTGTGCGCAGGTGTTTCTAGCGAAGCGTGAAAAGGTATTTTCGCTAATTGCCGCGGCTTGGATAAAATAGATGCGTCCATTACCAATTTACTGAACCAAAGTACTTCTGGTTACGCTTTTCTGCCACGTACGGATCAATTGACACGGTGGATGACGGTCTAACGGGAGTTGCACGCGTTTAGTCGCGAGACGCGTGCGTGCAAGCGCATTTTTGCTGTCGCGCAAAGAAACGTTAATTTGCATGCTAGTGGCAGGAAATTGCATCTACTCGTCGATACTGTGCGAACGTGCGACACGGGCGCGCGAAACGCGTTCGATCGAATTTTCTCGTGTTGCGTTTACGAGACGATCAATACCTGTCCCACTGTGATTTATAACTAATCAAAAGGATGCGGCTAATATAGGTGCGCGAACATCGTTGCTCTATCAAGCGATGATTTTTCTCTCAAAGATACTTACCTATAGTCTTTTTCTAGAGGAGTTCGTACTTCTAGAAAATACAATCGGTGTGCCAGGTCTACGGAAGGAAGACAAAGTTCGTCACTTTATGTGTTGTTTGAAAGTGGAGTAAAGTACGTCTCCGTACTCCTCTCCTTTCCTCTTTCATTTTGCACGTTCCAATCAGCTCGATACTTTCGAAAGAGGATACAACAAGGAGGAAAAGTGAATGAAAGCAGAACAGTAGATTTGATGTGATCCGTTGCAATATCTTAGATACGACTAAGCGAGAAATTTAACAATTTTTATTCGTGAAAAGGCGTTGCATTATCTGCATTTTAATATTAATTAAAATTTATTATCCATCTCTAATCTGAAACTTATATATCTTGCATTTTCACGCATAATTTTAGAATGTATGCGAATATATAAAAGTTTAATGATCACTCTATGTGCGACCAAAGTAATAAAGTACAGAATTAGATGCAAATTATGTAGTACATCTGACAGTTAATTTTGTCCATATCTTGAGAGGTATGTCTTTATAAAGGATTTTCTTTTATAATTTTTTTTTCTCAAGCAGGTAATTGAGTTTCCTTTTAATAAATAAAGAAAAATCAGAGAAGAGAACAAATTTTATTTTGTGATTAAAATACATATTTTAACTAAGGAATATATCGATAATAGATCAAGATACGTCAAAATGGCTTGTAGCGTAATTTTTAAAAAAGCATGAGCATTCGAGAGTCAACAACCTTTAAACCAAATCTCCATTTATTCTTTGCTTTCGAGATCGACAGGCAATTTTTCCTATTAATCCATCGATAACTACGTCTCGTTATTATTCCTCCGCGACGGAACCGCGCGACTTCGTTTCCCTTTAGAAATGACTTTCCGACGTGTCCGTCGTCGTTGATGTTGCTGGTAAGAAGGAAGGTGTCAAACACTCCGTCGTGTTTAACGACAAGACTCTCTAGCGGTCGCGAACACGATAATTGCCATTCGGCAATCAACGTTCGGCCGAGTTGATTAAATTCCTGGCAAATTCTCTTCTCGCGCATTAAGCGGCTTAAAACGCAAATGCCGCGCCTGGAAATTACTATCCACGATAGAACCACAGAGGAGAACCGATGTGGAATTTGCGGACTGATCGTAGCTCGCGTGAAAAAGCATTCTTTTTTCTTGGATACTGACCCAGCGTCAGTATCAGTGAAAGAAATTGAACCCGACCTGTCGCGACACGTTAAATATAAAATATCGTTCAGATACACACGCGTGATCCATAATCGGATTTCATATTGGAAGATATAAATGGTTACATAGTGATTGCGCATGATTAATTAATGCTTTATGCATGTTAATCGTAAACCCTGTAAACCCTGACGAATGAAACGAAGGGATTGTTATAATAAGCACGTAGTTTGGAACTTGTGAAGAAGGAATACAGATTGATATAAGATTATCACATAATCTCTCTATTACTCTTTATAATTATATAATTTTTATTCTCTCTCTTTTTATTTCACAATAGTTCAGAGAAGAATTCTCAATTACTAAATGTTTATTTTATTTACTACGAGCGTGTAGCGCTCTTATTGATGAAAAAAATTAATAGTATTAGCGTTGAATAGCTATGCTAAATCATAGCTCGAAAAACAGGTGCGAGTTACTGTTCCGACTCAGTTATAACACTATACGAAGTTAATCCTCTGACATAATTAAAGTCCTTTCAAGCTTCTGTATGTCACCTTATTGCTTTGTGGTAGACAAAGCCCTTTATGCGGCCAAGTATAGTTCATGGACGTGTGCCCACTGACACACAGGAAACACATTTAGAGACAACAACAACATAGTAGTGCTTAATATTTCCTTCTTGTCTTTATAATTCTTTTTTCAAGTAGTGCTTTTCGTCTCAGGACCTCGAAATGGCGTTCTCGCTTTTGAAGTACGAGCTCCGTCGCGTAAACTATTGGCACTTTCGATGGAGTGCTATTATCTGTCGATGTAAAATACATGTAAGTATCAGGTGCGAAGAAAAATCGAGTTTGGAGTTTGCTGAAATATTTATAGATATTTAAACATCTCTGTAGAGAGTCTGCTTTTGAAAAAAAAAGAATAATTTTCTATGCCCTTTAAATCTTTCCACGCTGATTTTCTCAGTCACCCTGAGGCAATTTGAAATTGAAAGCAATCGCGACTCTCCTACGTTTCTGAAAGCACGACAAAAGTTGATAAGAATAGTTCTAGTAGAAAAAAGTTTGAGGTAAATGGCAAAGCGCTCTTCCAATTATCTTTTGCCTTTTCTTTTTGTCCAGGTGAAAATTTCGTTTGTTACGTTCAAGTTTGATCGAGATTCGTCGATATAACGGTAATTTAAATTGACGATGGTAACTCGAAATTAGCCGAGCACTAACGACCAACCGCACAAGCTTCACGCAGCGAGCGCCTGGTTGTGGTGCGCGACGTGGAGCCCAGGATGGTTGCTCCGAAATAGTTGTTGCAACTACATTACCTCGTTAGGCTAGCCGATAGTGGGATGATGTGCGGAACCATTATACATGTATACACGTCGTTGATATTAACGGGTACTTAGCGAAAGCGCATATCCGTCGTATTGCTGCCTATCGATACGTATCCACCTGGCAGAATAGTAAAGCGTTGCGATTATCCCATTTAATTGTCACACATTTTGACGTTCACCAACATCAAATGATTCCAATTAATTCCATTAAGCGCTTAAGTCTGAAATTTTTGATTGAAAAGAATTCGCTCCAAGCTTGCGAAAAGACACGTTCTGGAAGTTTATCACGTTATTCATGGAATACCCTATATTTCACGAACATCCTATGGCTCTTCTGCCCCGTTGGCCGAATCGTTACCGCCGGCGACCGCACGAGTCTCTCGTCTTTCTTCGTCTTTTCTAGCTTGTTCATCGGTATCGTTCTCTCTTTATCGGTTCTCCCCGGCTGTATTTTTCGATCGTTCGTCTCTCGTCCTCACTTATTTCCCGTCTCTTCCACTTGCACGTATACTTGCGAGGCATGCCAACAGGCGCCCATTCACTATCCCCAACTTTTACTTCCGTTTTATTCTCTACGCTTAAAGAATATTTCCCGCGATAAAGAGATCGGGTTATAGAGCACAAAGGCGGGAAGCTTTCATTCTGTTTGTTCCGGGGCGCTTCGGAAGAGACCGCAACGTGAGCTGTATACGTATCCTTCGATGTTTTTTCATTCTCGCTTCTCATCCTCGTCGTTATCCTCTTTCTTGGCAAATTGATGCAGACCGGCCTCTCACATCCTCTTTGTCAGCCAATTATAGGTAATCCGACATTTAATGAGAGAGTGTCGAAGGGATTCTTTTTATGTGCGGGAAAGTGCGCTGAGCTACGATTTAGTTACTTTCTACAACACTTTTTACGCGACGCTTCTCCACGCTTTTCTCCGTAGTCGAATCGATAAAGATCACCGAGAAAGAAAGAGAAGAAGCTCGATGGTTCACGGACCTCTAAGTCTGATAATAATATGCGGCCGATTCCAGAACTACCCGCGGAAAAAGTTTCTCGTCATCGTAGCGACTATTCAAATTATTTCCGTTTCAAGAAAGAAAAAGTTTCGAGCCTCGATGGTTTTCATGGTTGCCATTCAATCCAGAGCCTCTTTGGCCGAGGATATGAGAGCAGGAACTTTAACTCCGCATTTGACGCCTGAGCGGTGTAAAAAACAATAATTGCCAGCACGGAACGTTTCTGCGAGTATTTTATCATTCATCATGTAAACTAATTTTGACCAAAGATAAAGCTCTTGGGGGAGATAATTGGTGTTCATAAAGGTTTTTACAAGTCGCGGGTAGGAGAATACTAAAATAATGTATTAAATATTTTATCATACTTTTGACTACTTGATCTTCCAGTCGAAAATCCAATAACCGGTAATATTGTTTTACATAGAGTACAAACAACATATTTTATTATTCTCTCGCTAATGCTTATTTATCCTTCGACCTACTTCCTCGAAGCCGTTTGGACGCAGTTCAACATCGATAATATCTTCCTGCGCGAATGCAGACCATATCCGTGTTCATCCGGGGCGATACATCTGTGAGAATAGTTGTGGGATTTAATATGATGCATTATATTTGCAATATACACGAGATAACCTGCAAATTTAATTAGCTAAAAGTATAACTACAATATAATTAAGTCTTGTTAATATACAATTTTTGAAGGATAAAGCATATGATTTTAAAGCGAATATTATATATATTCTTTAGTATATCAACAAGACTCAATTATTTGAATATAATTACAATAATGTTCTAATAAAATTGATATAGTCTAACTGATTATAGCATGAACCAATATTTACATCGTTTCAAATAATTTAGAAGGTATGGTTTGATGCTGCTTGAGTTATATTATTGACATACCGACGACGAACGTTTGTATAGATATATGTATTATGGAGAGGACAGGGGACTGCTTCGAAATTGTGATCGGCGATGACACTGGGAACGACGTGCGAAACGTTTCTCGATTCGATTTAACGGAAACGCTCGATCGATCACGGGCGGAACGTTAATTTTTTTCACATAATGGTTTAATGGAACGCTTTTTGGCATTGCCGCGCGTGCATAACAATAATGCATGGATAGCGTAATCAATCATTTTTTCCTGCGTGACGTGACCGTATCGGGGACCAGGCACTATCAATCGTGACAAATTCGATGTATCGTGTACACGGGCCGAACGATTCTAGCTGGCCGTGGCTAATCGAATTTATTATACACCCTGTTTGAAAACAGCCAAACGAAGTTCGAATGCGAGTATCACCGGCCACCACCCATTGCTACTCGTTCGCTGTCGTTCGTCGTTCAGCTCACATTCGCGCTCTCATCAGCGACCGACCGACCAACCAACCGACCGACCGATCGATCGATCGGCAATCGATTTAGCATAGTCGGCTACACGGGTCTACTCGTGATGCCGGAAGTAAATTATAACGGACGGTTGCTAGAATTCTGTGTCAAGAGCCTCTGTTGAAGGAACACACGCAATTGTAGGTCAGATCGATCATCGCAGGTATGCCGAAAGAGTAACGCGATCAAATACAACAATGAGCTTTAACGCGATATGACGTATTGGTATCAATACATTTATCTGTTACTTTTCACTTTTTTGAGGGACAGGAGGAAGGAGGAGAACGTGCGAAATCGAGTCTCGCGATACTGGATCTTCGTTGAAAAACTGTACGCAAATCGAGTTTTACGAAATGCATTCGGCATTATGGTGAGTTACAGCAAAAATCGAGTTTAGGTTTCAGAAACTGATCTAAGTTCAAGCGTGAACCATTTGCCGAGTGCAATGATGGCAAATATTATTTTCTAAGTAAAAGAGCACATTGCGTTACGTATTCACGTAGATCTGGTCGGCTTTTATAACGAATGCGTTGTTAACACTGCCCCGAGCATCAAAATGCATCGTGACTTACTCTACCTAGTCGTGTACAAAGCAAAATCCTTTAAGACCCAACGTTATTACGCTACTAGAAATTCATAGTATCTTACGTTTATATTTTATGTTCCATCGCGTCTTATCTGCATCCGAAAGAAGTTAACGCTCGAATCCTCTGGGGAACCTCGTTTCCGTAAGACGCGATAATGGAGGCAGAAAGCAGGCTATCTGATTCATTTCGCGAAAAATTTAAAAGCAGTCTTCGTGAAATTTTAGCGCATCTCAAAGAAACACGCGTGGGTAAAAAGTTTTTACGAAAACTCCAATGGACCTCTCTTTTTTCCTCCCCTAGTTCACTTATTTTTCTCTACGGCTCTTACGCGCTATTTGGATCAAAAACCTAAATCTATCGCGATCATTTTGGCAAAAAGCTTCGTATTTCACAATTTCGCGATTGGTTATCGCCGAAAGACATCGTAAACATACACACGTGTGTATTGGGCGGCCTACGCGTGTTATACCGACCGGTATCCAAGAACGCGGCCACGTCGCACGGGCGATCTCGATTTATGACCAGTCCGAGCATCAGCGAGACGTTGAATTTATCACAGCTTACTCCGTGATCTCGCGTAATGCCTCCGGTTTGGTTCCGTACGGAACGTTTTGAGAGAAATGAAAGACGAGCGGACGCGATAAATCATCCGGTCCGACGATTCACCCACCAGTATTTAATTAACGCTATCTATTGGGTTGCGTTATATTTGCTGCCATTCTTGAAAGAAGAAGCCAAGTTTCTGCTGTTTTTACGCCGCAATCGGGAACTCACGAGAAGATTCTGTAAAGACAGAGGCTCCCAACGGGAGTCGTTGTTTTAGAAGGTGACAGAGAGGTCGAGGATCTGCCCACGAGAGCCAGTAAAAATCTGAAGTCATCGAGCTCACGCGACGTAAATGGTTTTGTGTTGGCGGATGGCTTTGTCAAGCGAAATCTCGGTCATGTTGTTCGATAGTCCGAAGTACTCGGTTGCTCGAACGTACATAGTCCACTCGTTTTGAAGAGAAGAACATGGCTCTTTGTTCACATCCTTTCAGGCTGAAGAATTGTTTGAACAATATCTTATGTCATTAATGAAAATAAATGATATTTCTCTATTAATAGCGAGACGCGCAAATTAAGTTGATAATCCTGGTGATGGTGAACGATACGTGCGCGACAGCCAAAACTTTGCGTCCTTCGTACAATCGGGACTTTTAATTTTCTTTGTATTTTACAATTGTAGAATATTTTTATAAGCGGAAAATTAGTTATTTTCACTCTTTTGTTGATTTTTGATGGATGACTCGATATATTCTTATTTCTCATCGATCGTATCGAGAGAGGAAAAAGAAGATTCCAACGACACAGCAACACGCGTTCTGTGTCTCGGAAAATTTTGGCGAGTTCCAAGGTTGTAAAAGCTGTCCGTAATACATAAAATAGGAAAGCATAAATCGATCTTCACGTTCGCGTGACAAAATGACCCAAGAACGATGTTATCGGGTCACGTTTCCACTCGAATCTTCTTTGAGAGTTTTCTTGCTGAGAAGGCAACGAGTGTGCACAACTGAGATATAGGAATCCGGAATTCTTTATAGTGACGTGGATGGAAAACATCTAGTATGTAAAGAGATCCATTTTATTTACAGTATACAAAATGTCTAAAACTTACCGCATTGTCTTTCTAGCAACGGAATCTAGCAACGGATTCTAACAAATTTCATATTCGATTTTTTTTTAACAAAGATGTTTAGAATCTTACGGCAAACGTGTGAAAAATCAAATCATCTAATCGGGTTAAACATACATGAGAGGAATCTCTTAATGATTTTTGTTGTATATAACGAAATTTAGAAATGTAGAATCCATAAAAAGTTAAGTTGATTAGGCGAGAAATCTTCCGCGATATATGTTACTCGATCACAGCAGCACATGTCGCTTCACCTATCAAAGCTCACGACAAACGATCAAGAGTCCAGGTCGCTAGTTCGCACACTGCACACGTTTCTAGAATCCCGATCACTTGACCAGCTGAATTTATCGAGTGTCGAGTTACTACCGTATGTTCTTTTTACTTCCAGATATGTAAAAACAAATTATGTATTAATGATGATTGTTTTAAAGTTAAAATATTAATTATAACGTATAAATAATCCAAATAACGTGTTAGAGAATAATTATCTAGATACACCGAATAGTTGGAAGATTAAAGTGAAATAAAAAGAATTGCATGTACAATAGTTAGCGTTTAAACTGAAAAAGCTCCAATTATCTATCACACAGATTTTAAATCATCGGCCTTTCATGAAAGCCGTGATGCTAGCATGGAAAATATGATAATTTTATATTTCTGATTTATTACATAATTCTATGTAATATATATTCATATATAGGGAATTGAAACAGCACGCAGTTATCTGATAGTACCAAGTATATATTACGATATCGGGCGGAAAAGATATGGATATTATTCTCATCAACGTCATTATAAAAACAATATTCACGTTAATAACGTTATTAATTATTTCGATAGCGTTTTGTGCATATGTTATATGTATCATGTAGTGTATTTTTTTTAACGATGATGGAACGTGAAAATTCTTTATATTAAATTAATCGTATAAACATATACGATTAATGTCAACAATGCTTGACACATGATCGTATTTATGATAGGAATGCAAATATATTCATATTTTTCTCACATACCTCTCTACATTGGTTTATCACTTACTATATAAAAAAAATTCTGTAACATTTATTCAAGAATTTCTAATGTTAAAATAAAATTATTACCATATGGAAACTTTTTGCTTTTTTGTAATTTAAGTTTTAATTAAAAGTAATATATTTTCAAAATCAATAATGGGTATACCCAGGGAAAATAATCGTATATAAAAAAACACGATATTAGTTCGTACCATCCTGAAGAATGTAATCTCACAGGCCGCGAGGCCGAGTGCGCTCGGTTTGTATCTCGGTCAGCTACAGAAATCTGGAATTATCGAGGAGGAAGGGTAACGAGAGGAGAGAGAGGGTGGATATTGCACTCTCGAGGTAAGTCAGGGGCGGTGGCGGTCTCGGTCGCAGGGGAAAGGGGGTTAGCGCACGGCAAGGGGTGCCGCCGGTAGCGGGAGAACGGGCGTTTAGGGAGAGAGGGAAGGAGTGTACGTGTATTATGGAGAAACGTTGGAGGGCGCAGTCTCGGCTTGCACGCCGGGCATTCGCGTTCGCGCGCCGCATGTTCATCGCTCAGTTTCGGTCCAGACGGAATTGCACGCGCATACATCTGCACTCGTATTCGTAATCAGTGCTGGATATACATAAGCGCGTACATACACGTATACACGTATACAAGCGTACACATACGTACATATATTATATATAACACGTACCGACACCGCGCTGTTCGTCGTCGGTCATCGGTCCAGTTAACTGCCCAAGTTCGGAAGGTTCACCGATTAACGCGAGGAGTGAATCAAAGAGCAACGATTTTCGCTCGTTATCGTGAAGCGAAAAAGACGTAGCTTCGTGACTTCCCCGTTGATTTCTTAGATTTTTCTCCCTAAAAAATCCGCATACGTTACTTTTTTCCTGCACTAATTTCAACGCGCGAATTCCTTGGTAATTACGGAACTTATTGATAGATCATATTTCAAATATTGTCATTACTAATCGAAACATTTAATATTAATAAATAATTTCGGATTTTTGGTCTCGTAATTTTTTCCCTCGCTGTTAGTGCGCCTGCAGCAGCGAATCATAATAAGAAGCACAATCGACCAAGAACTTGTACGATTGCTCCTCTTTGCTGGGTACCCGCAAGGGAGCTCTATTCTTTCTCTCTCTTTTCTTCCCTCTCCCTCTCTCTCTCTCCTTTCCTGTCTTGAGGAACGTCGATTTTATTAAGGTTCCCTAGGTCGATAGAGTTCGTGGCTAGGTCGGTGGCTCGTATACAAGACCCTCGTCACTGTGGTCAAAGTTTAAATAACACCTGACCAGAAAGTTCAGTCTAAGTGCTGACTACCTGCACTATCGACGAGCCAATTTCTTCGAGCGCAGGATGAGAGAAATCGGACATTTCTGATCTGTAAGAGGATTTGACGAAAACGGATTTGATTAGTACGAGTCTTTATAAAACTTGTTTACACAAAAAAGACGCGTCTGTAAAAGGAAAGAAAAAAAGAAAGTTCAAGTTGGAAGTATCGAAGATATTAATTTGAATCAATAAAATAAGTACATCATTAATCTCGTAGTGATTCGTTCTTCCTGATAGTTGACGCGGTGATTTTCTTCAAGTCAAAGAATTTAATTACACTCTTCGACTATCGACGATAGTCCGATTCAGCAACTTTCGCGTTCATCTTGTTTGCCGTCTGATCATAAGCCGCCTACTCGATAAACAATGTATATTTCTGTAACACGTGCACTTGTTACAATAGCCTTTTGAGTTCGCACAGATGATCGACACTGAGATTACACATCTTTATCGCCCTTCACGCCTAGCAGAACGTCGAAACTCCGAATGGTAAAAGCGCGACGCGTTCTGTAAGACACACAAGCACAAAGAGAACAGTAACAAAGCACATCTTTCGGTAAACATAATATCTACGGTAATAAAGTGATAATGATGTTGCTGCGTACGTTTTGGTGGCTGGTTTGTGCCTCTTCCGTGACACTCGGGGCGCAGCGTGCGAAAGAACTCGGTGACGGCAAAGGTAAGCTGTAGAAACCTTTTTCATTTTTTCTTCCCTGCATTGCACGCGTCTCTAGATGCACGCGCGTTCTTTGCTTCAATGATTGAGAGGCGAACGAGAAATTATTCCTTGATTACGTGCCGAAGATGCAACAGTATATAATTTGAGCCAATAATACACTACAATTGTTAACCGAGAGGGTTTCCGGATGGATGCCACGTGCGTGTTGGGCACTTTGCCGACGTTTCGCAAACATTGCAGCTTGCATCATCAGGGTTAGGAGCTCCGATTCTATATATGTATAGATTCTATGGCCACGAAAGCCTTAAAACTAGAATAGACTACAATTATTGCAGTCACTTTTTAGGAATATGTCTCGAGATACTGGGACGAGAGAAGATATGCGTTGGCAGGAGGGAGAGTCCGTGGGACACTGGGGATAGAGTTACGAGTTCCGACCGCGCGGAATTTGCACTTTATTAAAACGAGTCGCGCAAACAGACCGCAGTAAAACCAGGGCGGGGAATTATATTCACGTTAAACCCGTTGCGGGTGATTGTACCCTGCTCTGTAATTGCATTCAGGACTTTGCCGTGTAAGGAAACGATAATCACAATGACGTTCGAGTCCATTTGCTCCACCGTAAAAGGGACCGTAGTTACCGCAGCCTATACGTATACAATCCGTCGCGGATTTCCTCCGATTTCTGGTCGGATGGCAAAAGCTCTTCCGATTCCATCCACCGTGGATTCCCGTAACGGCAATCTCTGCAATCAATCGGATTCCGGGGTTACATTTTGATATTTCTTTTTGTGTGTTAGCGCTAGTCCTGGTGTAGTCGAGCTCGCAAGCACAGGCACCGGCGGATACACGCGCGGGCGATAGTGCTGTTTATCGAGCGTGAAATTTGGACTCGCAGTGAACTATAATGGCCAGGCCACGTTTACGAGGTTTACGAAACACGTCCCGGTCGGTCCTTGTTCCGAGCGCGTAAGAGCCGGTAGCCCCATCATCCTGTTCGTTACGCGATTAAATTGTACGCCAAGATGATTAAAGAGCCGTCCGTAATAATACTCCACCAATGTTTTAGCCAAACATCTCTCACGCGGCGGAAGCGTCCACTTTCTCTCTTACCGTGTGCGCTCTGTCACAGTATTCACCGATTAAAATTAAAAGTAATACCACGCGCAATGGTTTTATATAAATGTATAACCTTTTGCGAAGCAATATTTAAAAAGGTGATATTATCCTTTTTACGTAAAACGTCGCAAATGTTAAAGTATCAGTATATATAATAGTTACACGCACAATGAATTCATATTTTATCTCGTTACCAGAGAATAATTATTAAATTAATTTGACTCTAATTGCTGATGAAATCATGGTATTGCGGAATACGGCTTAAAATATCTATCTTTCGAACGAATAATTGTATTTTGCGAAAGAAGGACACAATGCATGTCCTTTAGATTTAATTAATGTCTGTTGAACCGTACAATAAATTGGATAATTTAATGTGATCGGACTACAAGCGCGTTTTTGAAAGAATTACACTCCAAACGTATATCGTGTGTAAACAGCTTTAATAGCAATATTACAGGTATCAATACTTCGGTTTATTAGCAACGTTTAATTTTACGGTATAAAGAATGTCGTTAATCGGACCATAATTAATCTCGTAATCGGATTACTCTTGGTTAAACACGTTTCGTTAGGGCGATCGTATATAATAGCACGATTCACACAAGTCGTTATCATGTGCCAGATGCATAGGGCTAAACATACTAGAAAGGCGAACGGCGTGTACAACAAGCTGTTACAGAACGCTAATATACCGTGCACGCGCGCGCCTAACTGCTCGCGCTACTCTAATTACAACATTTATCGTTACAACGGGACAGTAAACGTTACTATTAATTATGGCACTAAAGTACCACTTAGTTACCGCCATTTGGCACGAGCGTTGTGTGCCGGAAGTTAAACTTACCCCGACTTTGCAGCTCCTACGATCGAAGGCTCGAGTCTTTTAATGAACTCACCGCGCGGAAGAGTATTCCAATTGTCGTTTTAGGGTACGTGAAGCGTGTCGCATCAATCCTACACAGACTGTATTGCGAGAACTCTAGAAACATGCAGTAATGTCATTCTAATAGTACAATAAAATACAAATCCCGTCTGACCGTGAAAGTATTTGTCACAGTGGACAACGGTACGATAATCTTGCATACGCTTACGGCACCGGCGTGTGCAGATTCAACGGAAGCAATTTTCCGCTAATCCATTTCGGAGTCGCGAAACGCCTAATCGACTGTGTACCCATAGCCTCGTTCAATCGTAGCTATAACTTTTAATCTAACGACTTTTTCCACTCACGGATAATTGCCATTTAAATTGAAGCAGCACCGGGAATACTCGATGAAGGGGATCGATACGGGGAGTCTCTTTGCGAGTGATCCGTGCAAGACAGGCGACGTCGTCGCGTACACTCCGTAAGCCGTCTTAAACCGATTTAAGCTCGATTAGGATCGCGCGATATTTCTTCACGAGATGAAATTGAAATGAGCAGTGGCAGTGGGACGTAGCTAAATGAAATACTCGCCAAGTGAACGTTGGACAATCAGGCACCTGACGCGCATTGTCTGACGAAAACTCATTTTGACGTATCTGTGTGAGATCGCGCGAATTTTATTTTACTTTATTTACAAGCGAAACATATCGAGAAAAATTTTCGTCTGAACATAGCGAGCGTTATAACCGTAATCTTGAAGAGCTTTTTACACACGTGGTAACAAACCCGCACGGAAAACGCCGTTGTGAATCGCGAAGAGCACGAGAGATTGCGTCGTGTTCTCCTGTTATTTAGCGTTCGTCGCTCGGCGGCATTTTCTGGATGGTTGTGTCATGCAAGTACGTATTCGCGATGCGCCATTTCGACACGCTTCTTATTACGGATTGTGGCATGGTATCTTTTTTCAATTCGTGCACCGGAGGATGTATCATGGGAAGGACACGAAGCTGGAATTTTGGGTCCTCTGCGAGAGTTTCCTTGGTGACGCGACGCGTCTCCCGCGGGCTTCCGCCCATTTTCACGCTTTGCGTGCGGCAAGGAGCGAAGCTCTTGCGTCTTCAATTTTTCTCAGGCGCGTGCCAAAACGTAATTTCAACTTGAGGCTCCGCTACGAAATGTTAAAAATATATATAAGTTGCGACGTGACATCAACGCGATACGATATAAAAAGTTAATATTCGCTACTCACTTTTGTCGAATCAGAATTCCGAATTATCGGACCATCGGGATAATCTCTAATGAGATCAGTTAAATTTTAGAGAGCGCGCATAATGCATAATAATTTTATTCGTTATAAGCGAGTTGATAATGACAACCTATGAATAATAACGATGCTAATGAGTTGCAGCTATGGTGTATAATACGTTATAAACTCTTGCATTATTTTGCGCTTTAAAATATACCGCAATTTAATCGATAATGTTTGTGTTATAAAATATACATCGTTTAAAAGAGTTAAAAAGTAACAAACACATTTAAAATATTAAACCAGAGAATTTTTCCATCCAAACTGATATCTCTTTACAAAAACATGCAGAATGTATCAATTACAGCCGTGGGTTACGCTGTAATCGATACATTTGTTGTCTCGAGTGATTCAGTCTAACCCATTTATCTCGTTAACTAATGTAATGGCGAAATCGTCGAAAGAGATATGTATACGTGTCATTTTCTACTCCGTCGGCCCTACCATGAAATTCCAGAGAATCACATGTCTCGCTTCGTAGCGAGATATTCGTAAGCAAAATGCGATGTGATGATAGTGCAGCAGTTAGCGAACGAGCCAACGAGCGCACTGTGACAGCACGCGCTCGCAAGCTACTTTCATGACCTCCGGCGCCCGCAAAGCGCATCCTGACTATCTTGTTTCTGGGCGTTCCTTGGTACATATTCTCATTACCTTGGCATATACATGTCGTATACGTATACGTGTACAGGCTGTTGCAAGTCCCGTGCAATCTTTCGGCCATGAATTCTTAGATGTATCGATTTTTTGGCGAAAACAGGCATTATATCTTACTACAATTTTTTTTGCTTGCACTTGAAAAATTTCTGCAAAATTAAATTAATTTGGAGAATATTAATATCACGACTTTGTGAAACGACCGCTAGTCTTCTTGGCGCAGAATGTACTGTCTGTAGGTGAAAGGTTACAAGAGAGGGACGTCCCGGACATCTTGCGCATATATATGTATATATGTATGTATGTAAACCCTGCACGTGTATATATGTACGTACTCACGAACAATGTTCAAGAGCGTAAAGATGAAACCACAAGAACGAAGTATAGTTGCCACATGAATAACAGTGATAAGCATCCGGTCCCTTTTTCCATTTGATATTTGCGAATAAGAAAGAAAGAGCGCGATCGATGGATTCTATCGAAATCATTGCGTTAAAAACTTGATGATTGGTACGAGTAATTTAGTGTCTTTACTTTGGCTCGGAAACAAGTTAAGGAGTTGGTCTCCCAGAGAGTTTTGTTAGCTGCCAAGTCTTCGCAAATTTTTACTGGAAGTCACTGCCAAAGCCAAGCACAGACTTTTTGGAGTGTGAAACGAGAACGAAAGTGTTTCGAGTGTTTTACTTCGATATTCGTCGAAGCGATAAATACACGCCACGAATGCCAGCCATTACCTTCCGTTTAATTGAGACTCGATGTAATGACGCGCGCGTTCGCGTCATTACACTCAAAACATTTGCTCTCCTTCTTTTCGCTCTCGTTTAATTCCTACGAATAGACACTGAGTCAACTTCCGTGATAACCGCTGCGGCGGAAAAGAGTCGCAGTTAAAAACAACTTTAATTATTTTAATAGAGAGATGACAAGAGTTGTTTTAGTTCATGCGAGTTCGTTAGTGAATTTAGTCGTGAGTACATCAAGAGTCCGCGCCCATTACAAAGCACATTCTGAACGAATCAAAACTTTCGTTCCGTGAAATGAATATTTTTTCACCGACGAGAGTGGAAATGCGTTAGCGCCGAAACTAACTTCTATTTCGGCTTCGACTTTATTTTATTTCGTCGTAGATACTTTTTTATGCGTCACTTGTCTAATTGATCTCCAGCATAGCTATGTGCTTACGGACAGTAATCCTATACCGTGGGATTCGCGATCGTGCCGCACGGATGGAAATTGTCGATGGGACAATTTGTCGAGGAGTTTTTCGCTGACAAAGTCGGACTACATTTACCTTTGACCGCTTGCATGCGTCGTGATCACGAGCGGTATCGAATCAGCTTTTCGAGAAATAAAACCCAACGTTTTTACTTTAGCGCGGCCCCTCTCGTCCCCCGCATAAGTCGGTCGCGGGGTTGATATAAATCGAGAGTTCATCCGATGTTTCGTTCATTCGCGAAAATCTTTAGCTCATTGGGGATGCTCAGTGATACATATCTCGCGCGGACATGAGGGAGAATCTCAAATAAACGTGCTCGGACAGTATTTGCATTCATAGACGTACCTATTCATCGTTTTCTCGTAAAGATGAGTGCGCGACTCGGAACGTAAAAGCGACAGCATAAATTGCTCCGATATCGGGACGCTAGTTACCTTGATACCTCCACCGAGTCATCGGCCACGATCCGATGAGAGGTCACGTACGAATCTTCATTTACACCTTCGTAATCGGAATAATCCATAATCAGATCGCTTAACTGTGATTTGTGCGATTCTCCTTGCACGACGGATTTACATCACAAACTTGGGAAAGCGCCTACCTACACCGGTACAGTGATTGCTATTGTCATTGATTTACGCAAATGAACGAAAATGTCATCATTCCTGTTCGACGATGTTGTACGAATACGCGTAATTCCGCTAAAGCATCATGTTATCGACGTATTGTCTCGTGTTTGAGATTTCTTCGACATCATTAGCATCGAGGAAGGGGAAATAATTGCGGTATACTGTAGGAGGCTGTTTCGAATTGATTGTTAACAACGTAATTAAACTATCCGTTACCGCAGAAATGTCGGATAGTACAGCTAGCCTGGCACCGTCTCTGTATAATCCGAATCGTCTACGGGCCGTCGCGGTTCACGTCGATATGACGCTGTAATGAGCGGTACGTTGATTAGAGCCACTCGTCATTCAAGTAGAACTGTAGCCGTCGTTGCTCGTGCATATTCCCAAACATCGATTCACGACGTACACGGCACGCGGCTCTCTCTCTCTCTCTCTCATGACATCATACTACAGATGCAGTCACTATCGGCATACCGTTACAACGTTGGATACATGGTGAAAATTCGGCGAGAAGGGAGACGTCTACCTATTGTTCCTATTTCAACGACAATGCCTCATACGGTGCGCGACGTGGAGATTGCATTCTGAATCCGCGTCGAAGTGACACGAACAGTATGTAAGGCTATAGATCTCACGAGCAAGGATACCAAGGCCCGTTGATCATTCATGCGCTCGTTACCCGCAAATCACAGACGACAAGGCTACATTCGTTATCTCCATAATTATTCTTCGCGACCGACTAGTCGTCTACCGAAATAGGAATCTGTCGAGAATCTCTAGTCTCTGATGAGCGAAGCGGCTAACTACATTTTATTAAACGTTATGAGATAATCAAAAATTGAACAGCTTTTGCGCGGAATGGAAGCATGAACGCGATATGACAGGAGATAGGGAATATAATTACCATCTATTGACATGTATGGTAAACATATAATCAACAACAACACATTGTTACTGGGAAAATTGACTCTTCGCACTTTAACCACCACCAATGATCCGAAGCTTTACATGCGGGGAACCACGCAAATTAAATCAATTCGGAAATCACGCAGGGACATGCAATACGTTAATGCATGGATTCTTCTCCACCTTGCACTCAAGTCTGTGACTCGTGCCACATGTTAATCGTTGCAAAAACCATTCTACGAATTTTTGAAGATTAGCACGTGCAATCTCTGATTTAGAAATATTATTTATTTGGACGTTGTAATTATGTGTCTTCATATTTAGCACGACATAATACGGTTATTATACGGAGTGTCAGATGCGGTTATCGTTGAACAGCACATTGCGCTGTTCGTGCTTACGCATTATAACCATTTCATAGTCGTATAATTTTAAGGCACGCAATTACAGTCTCGTATATATACGGCAGATATATGCAAATTAACGTTACTTTAGTTTTTTTGAAAGATATATTTGGAACATATCATTGCCCAATCATCAGGGATTTTTTTCGATTGAATTTTCACTTGTAATTTTCATTTGTAAACATTTTCTGTCTTTGTGCAAAAAGATCTGGATATTATATATCTGTGTTTTTTACTTTATATACTTTAATACCTTAATGCATAGTAGATAATATGGAATTCAGATTTTCGAGATATATGTATGCAGCAATCCACTCGACAGCTCTAATTATATTTCTGCATACACATTCATCCGTGATTCCGCAATATCTTATCTACCATGATTATGCCGATTTACATAGATTAAACATCATTAAGGCATTTGATGAATAGTGAATCTTCTCCGAAAGGTTGTTAGAGTCTCTATATTCGCCGGCTTTCCTTCTGCATACCTCCAAATTCTGGATTTCTATCGATCTCTGCGATGTCGAATAATAGCAAGATAGAGGGACATCGCGAAATGTGTGCGGCAACGAATCACAATAACATTCACGTTTACGATTCTACTTGATCTGTTTCTCTCTCGCTGACGGTAACTTTCAGTGTATGAAAAGCTAAAGTTTCGATTTCTCTTTCATTGCTTGAGTTCTCGAACAACGAAATCTGTAACTCAAAACGATTACTATATTGCAAGAAAACGATAAACTTAGTCTCTGATATAAATTTTCCAAATTTTAAGCGTAAAAAAATTTGACAAAAATATATCTGTATTAAGAATGTAATTTTATCTTGCATGTAATTAGTGTTTCACGTTGTAATTATATTCTACTCTATTTCACAATATATTCGAGCGTAAATGTAAGCGAAAGTATCGACCGATTGCATTTATCCGTCGACTAATTTCGAACACGAGTCCTCGTTCACGTATATCGAGTCAAAGTTTATCTATGCGCTCGAATAATCGCCCGAGGGTTCTCAGAACCTCCTTCCCCTCGTACTCTCTAAGTACAAAGTTCGCATGTCGAATGCGAAATCGCGTTTACGCCTGATAGAACCCGTTAGAATGTTTGACGAACAGCGTGTCAACACCGCGGGAAACTGTCAGCGCATTCACGGGTATTGTCTTCATTCAAGCGGCAGGCCTCGCATACAAGAAGAGAGTAAGGAAGAGAGAGAGAGAGAGAGAGAGAAAGGTAGTGCAAAGAGCGTTGGGGAGTGTGGAAGTGCAATGGAACAAGAGGTTACGGGAGGGGACCACCCGAATCGATCTCACCTCTTGGGTGGCGCACTTCGAGAGCAATAGCAGCTACGAGCCAGCCACGAAAATGCGATTCTGCCCGAGGCTCCGCAACATGCGGCTTTCAGACGACGAATTTCCTGTTTTTGCACGGCGCGTTCTCCGTGGCCGGTTTAGTTCTCGGTTCAGCTCCGCCACGTCTTAGATTGAAGGCGAATAGCAACCGACCTACCTACCTATGTCCTGCATCCTAGAATCGGTTGGTCCATTTCGCAGCCGGTCTCGTTCAGCACAAGTAATCTCCGCCGTTGCGAAATTACACCGGATATCTAGCAACGAAGCCATGGAATTAAGCGACGATCGAGGATACGGTTCGACGGTCGCCTCGTGGCTTTTCCACGTCGCAATGCCGAGCACTGCGGGATTTATGGCCGATAATTAAGTATAAATCGCCGTCGGTCTCGCACATTAAATATTGATTTTCGATATCGGTACCGCGAGCGTCAAGAATACGGTACCGTATCGTTTTCCAGCATTCCTTCGTTGCTTGTTAGATGGCTTTCCGGATAGTGATGGACACGGTTTTAAACCGTAAGAGAAAGCCGGCGCAGGAAGAAAACCGTATCGTAAGTTCAGGAAACAAAATATATCGAGGTAGTTCGTAAACTCTAGAACTAACAGAAGAAAAGCGCAATTTAGTTCCGAAGCAGATTCGAGAAAATAGCTGAAAGTTTTTAATGAAGAGATAAAATCTGATGTCTACAAAAAGGTGGTAAGAGTCCTGGAAAACCGATCTATCGGCCTTTCTCCGGTAAACGTAGCGTTATAAAAGTAAAGCGATATCATCGACCACCTCTCGTGTTTCGGCTTCCTCGTCCGTCATTTCCTTCTCTTCCTCGGAATCATATCGGTAAATCACCGAAGCCGTAGCTTCTAAAGTTGAGAAGGAAA
The DNA here is from genome assembly GCA_901521435.1 of Crematogaster levior. NCBI lineage: Eukaryota > Metazoa > Arthropoda > Insecta > Hymenoptera > Formicidae > Crematogaster > Crematogaster levior. The sequence continues at coordinate 170,750 of CABEGB010000002.1, forward strand.
ATAAATTCCATTTCTGGAGGCTGTGGAATTGCCGTAGCGGATGTTAGGAAGTAAAAGAGTGGCTCACCCTGCTCGGACCAGCCGAGCGGGAGTGAGGAAATCGTCGGAATGGTAGTGGAGGAAGCCGACGAGAGAAAAGAATAAACGCTTGGGGGAACGTTATTTGAGAGACTCGGAGGAGAAGACTCGTCTCCGGGTTTCGCGATTCTAAGATTATTTTATGACGAACGACATTGTCAAAGGCATTTTCATTACCGTCACCGCGGAGCGACTGTTTACATGTCGACCAGTGTTCTACCCTCCAGTAAAACAGATAAAAGTTCCTCCAGCATAATCGTTGTATGGCGCATCCGAACGCGAAATCGTGATAGATATAAATCCCGTAGATTTAATTTTAATTTTTACCCCGTTGATATCATAATCTATAATTTTTCGATTGCTTTGATTTGCTTTTTCAAAATTGTTTTGTAATTACTTTAACTGATAACTTGAGTTAGTTTTTAGCGAGAATAAAAATCTATTATCTCAATATATCCTACAATATAATATTATTCATTGGAGCTAACAAAATTTTTCTTAGAAAAGTGCATTAAAAAATGTTGGAAAAAATTATTTCAAAGTTTCTTAAAACCCATCTTTTTAATACTTTAACGATTTCATAACAAAAAATTTAACATTATCTACAGCTTATTCTGTAAAGTTACGTAAAGTTGTATAAAAGAATATTTCCTTCTATTTAAACTTATTTTTCATATTTGACAGTAAAAAAATTCGCTCTTTACTATGTTTTTCATCGCTCACTGTTTAAACGATAATTTTCACGAATAGACCGTTACGGAATTTGTTACGTCGTACTTCTTTACATTAGCAACAATAATTATAAAAAAATACGTACCCCAAGTCAACAAATTTATCCCCTTTCGGAATTGTCGTATAATTTATATGACGCGATTGTTTTCGCTCCTTCTTCTACTATACAAGTAAATCCCAGCGTTTGTACTTATCGCGATAAGCGCCGGGTTCGTTGGACGACACTATGTCGCACTCGTAATATCGACCGCATTTTATTGTCTAACCCGATCCAGCCGATGCGAAGCCAGCAGCGTAACTTTCTCCTCCGACTGGTCCGCATGCAGCGGAAAGCCTCGGGGAAACTCTGAAAGAGAAACGCCACTCGAGCTAAACGCATCTAATTAATTGACGGAACGCGTGGGAGCGAAAGAAAACTTTTGAGAAACGAAAGTTCGCGCGTGCAACCTCTGCCTGACTGTTCCGACGTTGATTGGTTTTGCCAAGTTTGGGAGAACGGAGATAGAGATATAATAATCGATGAATGATGGTGCTATACATCTCCAGTATCGCGGTTCTTGTTTTATACCTTAACTCGCGAGAAGAACGATTATAGTGTTTTACGACAAAACATTATTTCGATTAGCGCGAGAGGGATAAGAGAGTTATGTACAATACGATCCTCAAATCATGTCGTAGATAAATCGATAATTTTTTATACAATATTTGATTTTTCATATCGTATCATATGGGAAATCATACAATGTTTTGTTTAGAGAGTTATATTGATTACAATTTAATTTTATTACATCTTTTTTACATCTTTTATTACATCTTTTTTCGTTAAACTTTTATTCTATAGTTTTTGTGTTTCGTGACTTCCAATTGAGAGTTTGCAATCTTACATGTAATATTCGATATAATGACAGATATTTTGCGAGAGACTTTACGCAATATATTGTAACAGGAAGGCATAATCGCATTGATATCAACTTCAACGTCTAGCAGGAGCATTAACAAAATTGCGAAAACCATTTAACGGAATCTCATTTAGTAATGATGAGATTATTTTGAAAAATTACGCCGGCGTGCAGTAAACTTATTTTTAAAGTAGATGTAAGAACGATCTTTTGAAACTATAAGCTTTTGTCCCTGCTTTGCCGGCACGACTCGGTAAGACCGATGAAAGTTCTAATCCTCTTGACGTCGCCGACCAAAGCACTTTGCCCAACAAGCTAAGGGCAACGAGTAAGAAGATAGGAATGTAACTGCTTTAAGTCACGTATATAAAATCGTAGTGTCCAGTTATGAATTACGACTGTTGCAGTTGTATTGTCTGCACGAAGAAATAATCTGGTGTCTTGCACGCGACTTCTCGTACTTTTTTTTCCTCCCGTCACCCCGGTAACTTTTTTTATTGTTTTGGCTGCTCGATTACTTAACGCGTTAACGCTTTCCTCATTTGCCGAGCTGCTTCGTGACAACTCTCAAGGATTATTGGACTAAAGTTTTCCGCGTTGTTGGGAAATAAAGTTGTCGGCAGAAGGATAAGCCGATCTGTAAAAAGCGATGATATTTTGTCGATATTTTATAAATTTCAATTTTTTAATATTAATAAATTGAAAAACGCGAGTTTTTGTGTTCGTTTCTGAAATGTGGCACAAAAATTTGCGTTTGATGAATTAATTTTATTTCGCGAAATAATTTTCTCGTGTCTTTCCCAAACTTCATTACTTTATAAAAGAGAAAGTTTCGGGTATCTCGTGTCAGCGAGACGTATATAATTAAACAGCGAATGAATTTATTAATGACGTCAGCCTTCACGGTATTCGTACACGAAGGAACGGCGAAATGGCCGTTTATTGAAAATATTCTGGGCTCGAGCTGCGAAAGTGCTAGAAATTTATAACTGTACCTCTCGGGGGACACATTCCACGGTGGAGCCGTTGCCACGTTTCACATAAGTAATGCAGATGGAAAGATAATTAAGAGGAAACAAATTAAAACTTATCGTGCCGGTTTCAATGAATAATTTATCGCATATACACTTACAATCTGCCATTTTCAAAACGAAACCTTAATAATACAGTTACATGCACACATTATTGCTATCGAATAATCATTACTTTTTAATGAATATGTACTTATTCTCCGTATTTTATGCTGAATCTTTGTTTTAGTAACGATAATAACCTCGATAATTGTACGATTTTTCATTAGATTTGCGAAATACGCGAATATTAATATGAATATTAATGTATGTTACGATGCAATTCGCATTAATGACCAAAGAAGGGGAACCGTGAGCGGTGCGCGGTCAAGCATATAATACACTATTGAATTTAATTTAATTCAACGCTCGTCAGTTAAATTTCTGTTTATAAACGTAAAAACCAGTGCGTAAAATTCATCTTCTGTTTCGTATTGTTCATCACGCCCAATTTTATTACGCTGAATGATACTGGCTTCCATGGCGCGTGACAGCTCGAAGCAATGCGGAACCGCCATTGTCGGTACACAGCTACAAAAAAAAAGACCAATGTACATGGAATGAAATATATCGCAAAGTACATATCGACTGTCTCGCGCAGCTTCGTGAGTAAAGTATACACGTGATCTTTTTCCCTTTGGTATATATGCTGTGATGTGCTTTGCCAACACCGTGCGACATCTTGAACTGATGACTTTAATTACCAGGACGTTTCCTACTAAGAGGCCAATTTAGTTCCTCGACAAACTTTGCCTCGATCTGAGGCGGCATAAATAAAAATAAAGTAGACGTTCGCGCAACCTTTGGATAACGATTCGCCTCTATTCATTTCGCGAACGATGCCGGATCATCCTGATCTGATTTACTGGAATCTTGCCCTCGAGAAAATTGTATATTTATTAGAAGAAGAATGTTACGCGTTTATTCCTTAATTGTTCGCGCAAATTCTCGTCGCCTAACGTGCACACGGGAGCATTAATGTTGTATGATGTATGCGCGCTTAGCAGCCAAATTTCTATGTAATATGTAAAGAACGCTTTGCTTACATTGTTTATACATTTCTTTTACGTAGTTAATAGTACAGCTCAAATGCTTATTGTGCGAAACAATAGAAAGAATTAGCGAACCGCATGTCGAAATTCCCTTTGTGAATACAGACACATTGGACAACATTTCTATTGCTGATTGCGCTATTGTATACTAATTTTGAAAATTATCTTTGCGTGTGTGCTATTTTCAAAATATTTCTTAAATATAATAATAACGATGCAACGTGGGTAACGTTTAGGTAAGAAAACGATTACTTACCATAAATGGAGATACTTTAGAGATATGGCAAACTAGACACATAAAATGCGGTGCTACACATTATTACGAATAAATAATAGTTAATAACTGAGACAAGATAATTTAACCTTGTATATTTTGTCGCAGTCAGTAATCCCGGAGAGAGATACGGAGTACGAAAAAGAGACGAATACGAGATTAACTCGCCTAACAGGAGGTCGAATGTAGTCTCGCTTACAGGGTCAGTGTACGCGATTCGCTTAAGTTACCATTTTGTAGCATGTAATTTATGCGACCAGGGAGGATCGATGCGTTCAACCTTCTCTCGACGTTGACATTAATTAATTATGGAATCAGACTTTTTCGCGTCGGTTTATAGCAGCGAGGGCGATTCAGCTGATCATCATGGCAGCCGGTGGTACACGCTCGCTGGTGGTATCAATGTGTTAAGTAGCAGGAAATGTAGGACGAGCTGTGGGCAAAAAACTTAGCAAAGAGGAAGCGCGCGAAGTCTGGCGCGCGGCTACAAATTACTCCCCGGCCCCCAACGATATATAGCGCCTGGTCGCGCGCATTTACCGGGCGCCGCGACGATTTTATACGCGACCTTAAACGCCGGTGCACCTATTTTCAGCTCTTTATCGCCCACAACCGCCTACTTCAGCCATGAGGCTTTATTTACGCGACAATGTAAAAAAAAAGCGTTATCACGACGTTTTCGGGTGATTAATCACGCGCGTACGTTAACCGCTGATTATAACGCGATCGTAGTGTCACTTAATTAGTTGCTTTCCTACGCGTGCCACGTTTCTCGTCGCTCAAAACTGATGAATCGACCCTCGGCAGCTTCTACTTCTGACAACTAACGAGCGTTTCGATATTGCGATTGGCAATTAAGGCAACCGCCATATAATAGTATCTCTTTGATGGATACCAGATGTTAAATTATAGTAGGTCACGCCCGTCACTATTACTTGTCGATGTGGTGTAACCCCTTCCTGTGTCCTTTTAACTGAAACATTTACTGGATACCTCTATCATTACGTATCACGCAACGCTCCATTCTTCGTGACATTTAAATAACTGCTTTTGCTTGATTTTTATGTAGTCAGTCATACTTTAGTGATATAGTATCTCGTTAAGAAGAAAGATAAAAACAGGAAATTGATATCTTCAGAACTAGTCGATAGAGAAGCGTGTTTGATAAAAGAAAAAGATTTCGTTTTGTCGAGTGTAATAGAACGATCGGTCCGAAACGACGTACCGATCTTATCTAAAATTCTTTCTCCATTTCGATGCATACCGATTCGCTACGTATCAGCGGCGAGGAGCACGCGCGCGCTAGACCGACGATGGTTCGCCTCTGGGATCGTTGTAAGGGCTCCACCGAGTTTCACCGCATGACATAATGGTTAATGATTTAACTAGTCGATAGATAGTGCTACGAAGGATGCGGGCAATTCAAGTAGTGCGATAGATGGTGTCAATAATAATGCGGATGAGATCAGGGTTGACAAGGAGGAAAATTCAGTTCACGTCAAAGGACAGATTACATATCGTCAGGAAATAACCCAAATGTAATGAAGAGCAGGAATGGAATATACGCGATAAGAATACAAGATACTATTATAAATTCACAATGTGATCGATAACAAATAAAAATAGATCATGAATTAAGAGAAAAAACATCTAGAGATCTCGTACAGAAATTTCTGCGCGAAGGATTCTCTCGAGTGTTGCTTTGGAGAATCTCCTTTTTGCTGATTTTTCAAATCAACATCGCACCAACTTTCATTCTCCACGCCGGTCCTCGCAATCTCATTGTATACTCGAATGGAACTTAATACGAAACAACGTATTATGTAAATGACAGAGATGCCCAAGAGAATAACGCGTGACAAGAAATTACCGTGTTTGACGAGCCTATCGTAGTTGAACCTGACGCGCCCGTATCATCCTCGTTCCTCAAAGGCAGATTTGTGTGGCGTTACACGATCCGGAAGCAATATACACGCACGCATGTATCCGCTGCTATTTTGCAACAATGCGGCTTACGCAGGAACGATTCGAAACAATCGATCGCGCAATACGACCAATTCGTACCCGAGAGGATTTTAACAGAAATTTTTCGTTTTTTTTCCATCCACATAGAGAAAACTTTTCGCTCATATTTTTCTTTTCTCATTTTTTTCTCGAAGGACGTTCGATCTCGGACTTGACATTCATTCGGAGGGAGGAAAAAAGAGCTATATTGCACCGTGCATTATGAAATGCATTAATCTTACTGTCATTTATCTATGATTCATCTGTTATATCTGCCACAAATGGAGGAAATAGTTATTATTTTAGATTCTGAGAATCAGGTCTCGATAACGGAACCGTACAATTGTGGTTTTCATGATAGGAAAGGATTACCGCGTTATAAACGAGTTTAACAACAAGTTTGTTCTTCCGAGAACAGCTCTCGTTCTCGATGATAAAACCAAACACCTCCCGACGCTATATTTACAGTAGCAAGCAGATAATGACAATTTCTTATTCAATTAATCTTTGTTTTAATTAACATTATTGTAGACCTTTCTTTACCACGTGGTCGTTTTTTTGTATATCTCCATTTTATTAACTGGGATGAAAATAAAGTATACAGTTTATTTTCTATTTTTTATGTTATATAAGATCCTTATCAATTTTCTTTTCACGATTTAACGATCGGGGATATTAGAGAGATTTTACAATTGTTTTGCGTCTTATATATATATATATATATATATATATATATATATATATATATATATATATATATATAAAATCTATACTCTATAGATACTAGTTCTATTGAATCGAAGAGATGTTTCTCTCTCTAAAACTTGCTCGAAATCGAAACTCGATTTTAGTTGAAACTTGGGTCGAACGAAGAAATGTGAATTCATGCTCCGCTATAAAATTTCTTATTTCATTTCATAGAACGACTCTGTCAATCGATTGTCTGCTTACTATTTGTCCACAATTCGAAAGCACATAATTGGATGATATTGTACTATATCGCTACAACTATAATAGAGAAATGTGGTACACTATCGATTGGCAAGAAATCTTAGTATTAAACGAGCATTCTCCCTTAGGGTTTGGAGTATTGTACATATATATGTATATTACACATTCTACGCTAAATGTAATTCATAATAAGATTAAATCTTCGCATTATACAAATGAAATGGCTATAACCATAAACAGTCACAGCTATAGATTCTCTATTCAGTGCTTAATCTAATCAATAATTGCAGAATTATTACTTTATGCATGTGAAATCGATGAATAATAGAATCACTATTGGACGATTAGTTCGTGTGTATGTGAAATAGACACACAAATTTGAATTTCAAATTCAATAGCATTTAAGAAGATTTAAAAATCTTGATTGATATATGTGACATGAGTATGGTACAAAAATAATATTTCTTTCTTTTGTGAGCCCTACATCGCAATTTTCGCCTGTCTCGTAATTTTCCTCAGCTCGTGGAATCGTACGTAAGATATCCCACGTTTATAAAGGACGATCTACGACATTAGAGTGTCTGTGGACACGCAAGTAGGTCGCAAGATAAGTGACCCTTAGAGAGAATCGGAAGATTCGTAAAGAGCTCCGAGTGCTCACGTGACTGAATGTCGTAGAGGACCGTTGTCACCATTGAACCGTCTGGCTCGTTAAACTGATAGTTTCAGGACCGTAATTTTATTGTAAGAATCTATCTGCTACACAAGATGGATATAGAAAGAGAAAGAAAGAATTTCTATGATTGTTTAAGAACTGCTTGTATTCTCTCTGAGGCATGTTCTATTATAATTATACTACGTTAATTATACAATAATTGACAACAAATGATTACAATAAAATGTATACGCAATAATCTATAACTACAGTAAATCTAATTTGCTCGTCGAATATGTAGGGTGTAACGACATTTACGAAATTTTAACGTATAGCATGTTTTTTTAACACTTCCATGTTTCGACAAATTCATCTGCCAATACTCATCGCAATTTGCCCTTTTGAAGCAAAAGCAATTTCTAAATAATATCTACCTTTATGTTATATCTACGTAGTGCGCGCCGTTAATTAAGATCGATCGATATTTTCGGCCTTGACACAGTTCATTCCGATGGTATCGCGGGTTCATTAATTACACGCGATTAATACGAAGTATATCGTCGAATTCACGATAACCTTCGTCAAAAAGTCGCTTCGACGTTCCGTTAACCCAATGATATGAGTCCGTTTGAAATAAATCATTCCCCGACTACGAAGAAGGGGATCGAGAGAGAGAGAGGAGAGACGACAGCTCTCATAGATTTCAACGGATGCGCGAAACGCGGTGGCTCTTAAGAAGTAGCGCGCCATCCGTCTTGTCGTTCCCGCATGGATAAGAATGGGAACGTAAAAATCTCCGTAACCGGATATATCCTCTCGTACTACTCCCGGCGCTCCTCGTGGTTTCTGTCGCGTGGAATTTCTCAAGACAGCTCGAATCCGTTGCCTCATAATTTCCTCGAATACTGAGGACACCGGGATACCGGGGAGATACGGGAGGATACGGAGAAGAGCATGGAAAGGGCGCGCACGTTCGGGAGTTAGGGAGGGTAGAGGGTGAGGAGAGGAAAAGACGGGGAAAAAAGGGCACGCCGCGCGCGCCCCGTTTAGGGAGCTCATTTCTCACGAGCGTGCGAAAGCCGGGCGCACATCCGCCGCTCGCTACGCGATACTTTTGAATTACGACTCGCCGCGGTGCGGTGGCACGAATGTATCATGCGGGCGCGTCCCCACGATCTTCTTATCTCCCTAGCGAGGAGCGAGGAATTGCATCGCGTTCGGAAACCGTCGGAGGCGGAGCTCCGCGGGACGCGTCGCTCTATTCCCGGAAACCACCCGATACAACGCGATGCTTTCGCGAACGAAATATGCTCCCGCCGTGATTGGGAAAATAGGACAGCGAATCGCTATTATATAGCGGAACACTTGTTACTACGATAAATCATGTGTAAGGAAACTGATCATTTTGGAGGAAGATGGTATCGCCAACTGACCGAATTGAATGCTCCTCCTGTTCGAGGATGAAAGAAGGAAGTAGCATTTGACTCGATCTCTCTGTCGTGATGTAGTAAGTTTTGACACCAAAAAATGGTGCTTATATGTTACATGTGTATTATGATTGCGTATGTAATCGTACTCACAATCAGATGAACCACACCACACCACACATTTGCCAGTCATTTGATATACCTCGATAATTGGTCATAACCCTTCCGTTACAACAGAAATTCGCTCCAAGTCTTTACAGGGTCGTTTCTCAACACAGCGTGCACGCTCGTTGGAAATAATTCCTATTTTTTATGAGGCCCCTCTGCACTTTTTTCACGTATATTACACCTCGCCAGCAGCGTAATTTCGCACGGAAAATTGCAACCGTATACACAGCAACGCGAAGAACGGATACGGTGACTGCTGTTTACGATATCCAAAGCTATTTCGGCTTTAATATTATAGTGCTCCCGCATGTCTGTCGTTGTTTTTGCGATATGGTATCTGTCTTTTTTACGTCAATAATCATCGCAATTTTGACAACCATCCCCATCGAAATTCACTCGACCGTTTATCAAGAATCACGATCATTCGAACTGAAACCTGTCTATCAGGTCACATCTGGTATTAGTGAAATAATATCGTGATATGGAGCGCGTACGTATGTGTATATGGTATATCTAATAATTGTAAGCATACATTTTACATTATTAGTAATTATTAATAATTATTAATTATCTATGTTCGTATTATCTAATTTTCCACTCGAATATAAGCTTACAATACAAGCTTACAATTTTATTGACTTGCAACCGTATCGGAAGTTTCGTTATTTAACTGTTATTATTGCATGCGGAAAAATCAGTTTATCTACCTACGCTTAATAGAGGTTGCTTATATACATCACGCTACGATTCACGGAATTATCGTTGTTACATTTTTTTCGGAGGCCGAAGATTCAAGCTCGCACTTTGCACGGATTACCGGAAGATAGCGTACACCACGATGAGTGTTGCTGGCCTAGCTTGGCACGTCGGACGGCGATTGTACTCATATATTAATGCCAGGAGATGCCGTGTGGTGCCTCGTTAATAATTCTACCGTTCCCTTCATACCCTTCAGCTCTCGAGTATCTACCTTGCTTGGGTCGTAACACGAGCTACTTAGATGCAGTCTGCAGATGCTAGACCGGCGGCGCTGTTTGCTCTTGCTCCGCGTAAATAAAAATTTTGATACTATTATTAGCAACATGATAACAAGTATTTTTAGAAAAAGCGAGGAAAATAATTAAGTGCTCCTCTAAGAAAAATTATATTTTATGAAATGTTAATGTAATATAAAAATTTTGCGATTGTGTAATGTAGACGAACAATTCGATGATAACGGTAGGTTGAAAGGGGATAGCAATTTAAAAGAAATTTTAATTCGAGTTTTGGAATGACGAGAATTGGAGGTACTGTCGGGGAAACGGACGTATTAGAGCCTCACTTACCCCCGATTGCCCCGGAAACGAACGGACGCGGACGGTAAGGCACCATCGTGGAAAGATAACGCAGGGAAGCGTAATCCCTCGCAGAGACCGGCATCTCTCTCCTCATCTCTCTTTCCACCGTTACGAACGCGAAAGCTCTGATTCCACCTTCCGGTCGAGATATCCTGCTATAATGGCGCCGCCCTTATACACTCACAAGAGTGTTACTTTTGGAGGTTCTGTCGATTTTTCATTATCGCACTTTCTTCTTTCTCGAATACGAGAAAACCAATTAAATGCAAAAGGCAAGCTTTATCACGAAGTAGTTTTATCACAAAAAACAAATAATATTTATGGATTGCTTGCGTATATAAATACGTATTGCGTGTATAAATACGTTGCAATTTTCGACTGAATTTTCCGTGTTTAGATTGTTAAATTTTAATTTTTATAGCAACGCAATGAATTTCGAATAACATAGAAAAAAACGTGAATGCAAAGAATATAGATAAGATGAAATAATGTTGGATCCATGTAGCAGATATTGTGAATGCGAAATGTGCTTGAAATGCACGAGATAGATCGAATTGAATCAAATGCACAATATCTCTAGCATCTACACTCACTTTTACGCGATCAGTATTTTCATTCAATAATGCTTTGTTTTTTATCAGAAAGTTAAAATCAAACCCACTCGATTATTCAATTACGGGATGCATTCTTGTGTATATTGTATATACAGGAAAATTTTAATCCATATTCTAAAAAATATATATATATGGAAAATTAAAAAGATGAATTAGTTTCTCTCTTGTATATACTGCATTATATTATAATACAATTTGATTTCTATAATTATGAAACACACATATTACGAAATCTTATACTTAAATTCATTCGTTCCGCAATTAGCTATTGTAAGTTTTTGTGTGGTCAATTTCAAAACCTTGTCGAGATGAATTCAAACTGTAATCCATAGGCGGCTTTCAGACTTTCAATTAAATCGAGAAAGCCTGTTCGCAGTCCATCTCGCTGTCTTTTTTTCAATTAAATTACGCTTTTTCTGTCCTTTTTGAACGTGTGGCGTATCATATCGAATGAAGTAAATACGATTAAAATAAATTGTAAAAATTATTTTTAGTGTAAAGTGTTATGATTATAAAAAAATTAAGTTGATTATAAAAAAATTAAGAGCTAAAAACAAAAGGCTCACAATCAGTTTTTCTTCCCTTTTACGCTCCATCGATAAAAAAACTTGATTTGAATTTACATTAACCACTAAATAATTTAGTGGGCTGTGGTCTCTGCATTAAAAGAAGCACAGTTTTCTTCATTACGGATTATAAGACTTTAAGATTAAAAAAGTAGGTAGATGAGTACATAAATATCAAAAGGAGCGGCAGCTTCTCGCGCGCCAAGTGTATTTGTATAATAAACTTCCTTCAAAGAAATACTGTGCATCTTTTCTCGAGCGAAATGGTACTCTTTGAGAAATAACTTGTTATATGTTTTAAAAATGCACATTTATAATAATATTTTATACACGTTCCAAAGCCAAAGAAAAAAGTTGAACTTGTATCACCACTAGCTAGACATTAGATTAAATTTAGATATGGATTCGAGATAATATCTCCACGTTGTTAAAATTTGCTATGCAGCTCAGAAACCACGCACAACCTCGTTGACACGATTGCGTATTTCTTCGTGCACTGCAGAGAATTATTGTTGAAACAGTGTCCGATGTATTCATTCATTCACCGTATATTGATTAATAATTTCTCACTGCTGATTTGTTATTTTCCATATTAATTAACATATTCATGTATATTACTGGAAATTCCCGTGAGAAATCTGTACGTACGTCTTTGACGAGAGGCTCGCAATGGACGCTAGTCTCAAGTCGCATAGGATGGCCAGGAATCAAATTAGTTTCAGGACGATGAATTCGTGCACAGACACGGTCTCATGTGACCTACGTGCCATTATGGATAAAGAACGAATTTCACAAGAGATATTACGAGCGTAATAAATTGCGTAATGAAAGTGCGTGATACGTGAGGCAAAAATGTCGCACAAACATGGAATTTCAATGAAGCTTAAATTTCAAGTCTCGCCGTTCCGAGCGAATGAAACGTGTGCTATTTTTGAAGATATTTCTGATCAACGAATGCCATGATCAACGAGCGCAATGGGCGACCTTGCGAGAACCTTTGCCCGCAGTCAGCCCTCGGCAGCTTGCGCTTTCGATCGTGACGGGAATGGATACTGGTCGAATGCGCCTGAATGCACGGAAACACGGGACACGCATAATTAGCGACAGAAAGGCGGAAACGCGGCCGGCGTACGAGATTGTGAAGGAGGGTGATTGCATTGTGTGTGACGACGTGTGTGACAACAGGTCGGTCTATATGCGTTTGCGGAAAAGTGATATCGCTTGCGAGTATCGCGACGCGACTGCCTGCCAGGATGCTTCGTTAGAGTTCTGGAAAGCGGTAGTGCGATGCAGAGGCGAAGAGACATCGTCGGAGGTCAAAAGTGTGCTTGAACAAGATGAGCGCCGGCATGTGGCAGGCAAAGGAAATTAATCAAGCGCCTCTCTGTGTACGTGGGAAGAGCATGCTACACCTGAACTGACTGAAATTGAAATACCGAGGTTGGACTGGGCGCTTGCTCGAATATTATGAGGATTACCTGCGCCGCGTCTGAAAGTGGGAATTCCTCTTGGTTTAACCTGCCAAGTCGATTCCAGGCGCTTCGTCTGATATACAGGCCGATTTATCTGTGTGATAATGTCTAAGTCTACGTAGCATCGAGATGCTGACCAAACTTCTGGCGTTACGGGGATTACTGAGCGATCTTTACATTTCACGTATTCTCGTTGAGAACAGGATTAAATGCGCAGTTCGCGGAATGTTCGTTTTGCATGCAACGATCGACCGCACGCGTCGCAATCATTGTTATGCACGTTATGAGATTCAACATGATCCTATAGAGGTGCAATACGAATTGTTCGATAATGCTTTTCTCAGCTTTAGCCTGGCTTTTACTTAACTTGAATGTCCTCGATTTGCGTAATAGTGATTACGTGGTCATAACGTTGAAAGTCAATGGCTCGCGTAGAATGAATTACTTTACAGGTCAGGTAAATTCAGAAGAAAAATAGCCAATGAGAAGAGAAAATCGATCGCCATGATTTTTCACAGGAAATCATCGTTGACCTGGCATCTTACCTCGAACCTAAAGAGCAGTGATTTCAACGCAACCTAAGCGCGAAGCCATCACACGGAGCTGTGAAAGATTGCGAAATAAGTTTGTGATCCATCGCCGAAGGAAATTAGTTGCGCTTCATTAAGCAGCGTGCACGATAACTCGCGCATTTCTGTCGCAAGCTCGGAACGAATTTTAAGATTCGGGATTGTAAAGATAGGAATTTTCTCGACAAGTTTCCATATAGTAGAATTTTATCGACAGTTGCCTTTCCGCGCTACTTAGCGATACACAATTTATCTGTCTGTACATTTGAAAATAAATTTAGGTGACAAGCATGATTCCAGTATATGCATACGATATTCGTATTCGCAATAACGTATCATCCTTCGTGTGGAATGCGCTGAGGAGGAAAGATTTTTCAATGGAAAAGCCGAGTGCTCGAGGGCTCAAAATGCTTTTCAACTTCTTCCAGTATGCACTTGTCACGCACAACACGACTCTCGCATGGTTATTGTTCAAAGCACGGCGATCAAAAAGACGGGGAAAGATGTGCGAAAGTATGATTACTCGCGGCATAATGCGCGTAGACGCCTGAAAGGTGTCAAAGTGTATTTCACAGAGTCCAATGGAGCGAATATCTTTAGGAATGTACACGTCCGGTGAGGATGCACCAACGAACGTACACGGACTTTCGCTATCCGTTGTATTTGCGCTCTTCGAGCGAGATGCCGTTTGTGCTCTTCTGGTATCCTCTTTGAATATTTTTCCTCCTGCCTATGCAAACAGGAATTTACGGTACTGACGATGCGACGTGCTGCACGCTACGGTGTTCGCGATTGCGTTTTCACCTGTATGCGGTGGTTAAAAAGCGGAGCTTCCACACGCCGCTGAAGTCATTACGGTTTAAAACGTGCCGCACAGATTTTTCGTTTCTTCTATGCCGTTTCTGTGAAAAGCACATAATCATCACTAATGCTGTATGTGTGCACACGTTGCACACGCGCGTGTGTTTGTGTATGTGCTTATGAACGTTGTATCAACATCGTTTCCATTTAAAAGTCGCAAAGGGTCAATCCTTTGTGCAACAGCTTTCACAGCGTTGTCCATTAAATTCGTTTCTGATAACGTAATGTTTTTACTGATTTTTCGCACGCATCGAGCAATTGGTACGAACGACACATTTCGATACAGACGGAGCTTTGAAATGCGAACGCAGTACGCCTCTGACAACGTTATCGTCGCGTTTTATCGCAATTTCTATATTTCAAAGCCATTTGATTAAAAAATTATTTCTTTCAGGCATTGATACGGGAGAATATTTAATTAATCGCGACAATACTTGATTTCTAGCAAAAATCAGCAATATTCGAATACTGTTGTACTTTGATAGGAAAAACAAATAAAGCGTAACCAATTTAAAAAATTCTAGAAAATAATTGAAAATGATTGTTCATCAAAGACGTAATACATATCGACTTCTCCACCCTTTCGTTTCGAAGAAAAGTCGAAGAAAATATGAAACAGCTAAAATGGATTTGCGCGGTCGACAGACCTCGCTTTTTACTCTTGGCTACCAACGTAAAGAGAAAGTTGGTTACCGGGCATTATTGGATTTACCTTCCATTCATGGCAGACTTTATTCCAAATGCTTATTGTGACTGTATTCTAAGTGGTTCATTTGATAAATAAGACGCAAAATGTCCTAGCTATCCGCATTGCAGACGCAATGCATTTTTATTCATCATTATGCGTTTTGGTTTGCGTTACAACCGAAGGAAAGGCGCTTGCGGATTATTATTTCTAATAATACACGCGACGAGTCGCATTAAATGATGAAATAATGTTTTTTCCACATACACGCTCAAGCACGTTCGAAACGTCATTTCGCGACTCGCGAAGAACGATGAAGCGAAATTCAACTTGGCTCGAGAGTTATTACACGTGGTAATCGATCTTGAACTGCAACGAAGAAAGTCATCTTACAGCCAAAGGCTTTCCTGATCCCGGCTAGAGGATAGAAAGGCCTTTAGCTGTGCCGTGCAAGCCGCAGGACGTACCAAAGGCTCTTCGATGGCTAGTGCGAGTCTGCCTTGAACGATAGAGCGCTACACTAGGGGAGGTAGAGAACGCAGGTAAAGCCGGCCGGTATTTCCCAGGAGAGCGTGGCAACGGGATTCGGTCTGCTTCGGGTCGTCTACATCGTCGTCAATACAAGCGGCGTGCAAGCGTGTCACGTGAGGGTTGTGTGTATTAATGTTAACGTTAACGTTAACACCAAGGCATGACACAGCGACCCACAGAGAGCCCTTGCGCGTTAACTGGTTGGGCGACGTTATCCGCAAGGCTGAATTCTTTATGCGAAAATAATGACGGTCTCGTAATGCCTCTCGACCGACATGCAACGATGCAAATTCAACCTGCAGGCTGTGCTGTTTCTCTCTGCCGTTACTACCATGCCGCGCGCTGATATGGGAAATGTAATTTTTTTGTTCAATAACCAATGCGCTTCGTTGATTTCTATTTCGCCGCAATATCAGATCGGGTATTTACCGCTGAGCCGAGATTCATGTCCGGAAATAATCACGAATTATTTTCAATCTCCGGTCGAAAGCATAATTATTTATAAATGTTTACAAGCCCGCGCGTATCACAAATGTTTATTTCGCTAATTTGAATAAAACTCACAGTATCGTAGTATGAAGTTAATTCTTCTATTTTTCCATCATTAACATCGACCAATTTCGATATGCATATATCGATCCACTCAATCCTTTGGTATAAAACAAAATACATTTTCAGAGAAACCTGTAAATATATTAAATTTGATTCTGGCAGATTCTACTTTGATGAGATTAAACACGTAGCGAACCTCTATTATCCAACAAGTTCTATTCACAGCTGTGATACCGATAATATATTGACTTCATACAGCACGCGAGATGATTTCCGATTAAACTGTTTCCTCGTGAATGCTAAATGTGCACATCAATGACCACAAAACATTTGCATCAGCATTATGTGGCTCGATTGACAGGGCAAATTTCAGACACTTTCCGTTTTAATGATAGCGTATGATTATTGCGCTACATAGGAGAAAAGCAATTTCGAATTGAATTTTTAAATAACTTGGAATTGGCACGACGAATAATATGCAGGTTGTATACAACACAAATGTAAAGGAGTCTTTACGTGGCCATAATGATTTGCCGAGCGTAGCTCGTTCGAAAGGGTTTTCGTCCTCTTGTAATTAAAGCGATCAGCGCAAAGCTCTCAGGGAATATATTAAAAGTACTACTTCGAGGAGCGGTTTCTTATGCCGCCCGGCCAGGCAGCCGCTCTTAGTTATAATTACCTTGTTTGCATCCCCGAGTCCGTTTGAGTTCTCATTGTTGGTCGGATAGGATTGCGAGCGGGGCGATCAAAGCGAGTTCACCAGAATCGCTTTCGTAAGAAGATGCGCTTCCGAAGGTATATAAGTCAATGTAAGGCAACATTGCGCGGTCACGAAGTTTCCGTTTTGCCCTTCTCGACCGGGCAGGGCAAGTATAAAATCGAAACGAGAAAAGATAGAGGTGTCGGAATACGGGAAAGAGAAACGCGACGCGGACAGACGTGTTATTTCGCGAAAATCACGTGAAATAGTAGAAGTCACCGGGTGGGCAGCGCCAGTGAAATATACGTAGTTCGTAAAATACATCTGTCAGCACACTGGACGCTACAACTGTTACCGGATTTTTAGCGTAGCTCACAAACGTGCCCTCGTTACTCATCCGCGCTACGAGGATCCAGCGACATCAAATCAACGCGCGAAATTACGCATTACGCCGAACAAATTCTTCTTTCCGGCACGGCAAGGTCGTCTCTAGCCTCTGGTTGGGGCGTAACGACGAAAATTTCCGTAATGTAAACTCGCAACCGCGAAATGACAAATAAACGGATCGCGGCAGCATGTCGCGAAGGAACGTGGAAGACAGTTCTTGCCGCAACGAAGTAACGCGCGCGTAGCTTCTACCGATGGAGAAAAGTCGAGTTCTCCATAAAATACGACAATGCGCGCGCTCCAAGAGGTATTAACGTGATCTGTGTAAGCCACGTGAGGCTGCCTGGCAGTGGCGGCGGCGGGGTGCACTCTCGTGTGCATGTACCGCCGAGACATAAATAATGCAGAATACTCCTAAAGCCGTCCGTTCACGTACGACCAATATGTTCCTCGGCGCAGAGCTGCAAACTGGATGCGCGGTTGGAAGAGTGCAACACAATTTTAAAGGTTTCGCCGATGCAACGTTTACTCCCTGCCTGCCAGACTGCTTGCTGGAATAAAATTTCTGTCTCACGACGGACGATTTCACTTCGCAGCCGTCGTTTAAGTTGCAATCGATCGACCCGTATCGTATATTTAAGCGGACTTTCCTGCTCGATTTACGCATTTATCTTATGGCTATCGATGATTATCAAACTCTGGCCGAGTTTTGTACGATTAATGGATTTCTCAGTGACGCGGCGATTTCTGCTGCGAAAATATAATAGGGAAATGATATTAATTAGAAAAAAGAAACTTGCTGCAGTGAGAAACCTTTGTTCAGATAGTTGATGAACTTGAGATGGTTACGTGTAAAGTTTTGAGGTGACGGAGGCTCACGAGCTGCTCGAAGTGTCTTCCTATCCACTAAAGCTTTAGCTTTATAGGCCTTTCGAACGGTAAATACTCGAGGCTCTTTAACCTTGATAAAATGTCATTAAATGTCGCTAAATCTCGTCGATATATTTTTGAAAAAATTCTAGGAATTAAAGTAACAAATTCTAGTGGTTATATAGTTAACGAAGAAGAAAAAACTCTCATCAAGTCGCAGGTGCTATCAAAGTTTTGGAATCTACACTCGAATGTATTTAACTAAGACGCGAACTTGCAAAACTCCAACAGCCGCGTAGTAAGTTTTAGCACTACGAGTATAATCTAACTTTGTACGCGTGTCAAGATTGTACCATGTATTATTAGGGATATATAGGTGGGCTTACTTATTTTATTATTGATGATAGTAGCAGACTAGGGCGGTAAGCGCCGCGAGTTCATCATCTCGCGAAAGAGATTCAGGAGTGCGAGTTGAGGAGGCAATCGTGAAATATAAAGTAACCACGGCGAGAAAATGTTCCGCATTGCATTTGAAGCACGCACAGAGGGGTAGAATGGGGCTTAAGTGTGCTAACTATAAGTAACGCCATGTATACAACTCTGACACAAATTTATCTGGCCAAGTAGAATATATGATATCAAGGTATATGCAACTCACATTGTACCTTTCCGCACAGCTGTCGCCGTTAAAGTTCGCGTGACATTCACGCATACTTCTCCCCATTTGCGATACATATATTATATGTATATTATTACGTACATGTGAAAATGTAGAACGAAGAGTCGAAACATGATGTCGAGTTTAAAATATTAAAAATTGATAAAAATAATACCGATTATCTCCAATCACAAAAATCGTCTTTATTTAATTAGAATCTCTAGCTATATACACGGAAATAGACTTTACTTGTTAACAATGAAGAACCTTATGCTTGATGACATGTACTGTGTCAAATCGCTGGTTAAGGCATTTCACAAATGTAAGAACCATCGCAAAATATCAGCGCAATTTAAAAGAAAACAACCATAAAAGAACGTAAAGTTTCGTACGTGTGTAACGGGAGTTTTAAAGGCGCGCCAAGAATGGCACGGGTAAATGCTCCAGAGTCTGGTGGGAAATAAAGCTTCCGCTCAAGCGAAGTAAGAAGAGAGTCCGTAAACGGGAACGCGAATGGAGCACGTAATCCACGTCCGTGGTTTTATATCCATATCCATATCCGTGTAGAGAGCGCGATGTTTTACGAATCACCGCGAGAGCACACGCAGCAAACAGCTCGAGAAAATTGCAATTTGCCACGTAGCAGCTGTTGTCGTAAGTGGTCCCATAGCAACAGTGTATTTGCTAAGCAAATGGCCAATCATGCATATCTAAGGAGGGTCGCGTCTGCATCTCATGCATTATAGAGACGGGCTCTTCGCTCGGGTGCTCTTACGGGCGCAGTTGCGCCTATTCCCAACAGCTAGACACTAACTTTGCCCCGACGCCTCTTCTAATATTCTATTATCAACGACATTTCGCCTGCAAGGCTCGTTCACGATACGCCACGAATTCCGAATAGTGAAAAGATGGACGCGTGTCGGCATATCGAGGCGAATTTCGCTAATATATACCGGGCTCCGCACCTGGGGGCGCACACGCGTGACCTTTCGTCGAAATTCACTTTGAAGCCCGCTCTTTAACGCCATTTTAACGTGATGACAGGGCAGCTTGATGCATAAGCCTATTTTACACACGACAACGAAGCAATTTCGTCGAGTATTATGCGCGAAGGTAATCGATTTTAATCGCCGGACTGACGTTCATTTGCTTACTTTTACTTGAGCGGCGGATGTTTCGACAGCAAGAGGCTTCCTTTAGCTACGGAAAGTTCATGCAAAAAACATTTGCTGTAATGCCACAAAGAAGTGCCGGGGGAGTTTCAAACTTATATAGGAACGAGCCTCTTCATCGTTTTCCTCGATGCCGCCGTGCGCTCTTTTGTATTCGCGTAATCCGCTTCACCGTAGAAACGTAACTCCGTCTCAAGATTGTTTCGCAACAGCGAAGCCGCGCGTTTGTCGTTTATCAGCGGCGAAAAATTCCCACGAACTATGCGAATGTCAACAACAATGAATCGTCGACGTTTCTGAATAACCTTGTTACCAGCGGAAGAGCATAAAGGTCGCGGAAACGATACGGGAGAGCGATAGGGGCACCTCCTTCGCTTGAAACCTCGTCGCCGACGTTACTTCCTTCCTTCTGTATATTCCGTGTAATTATATTACTCTTTGGTACTCTGTGTATTCGTGTCCTTAGGACAGAGAACCACTACCGATGCGCTGCGCCGACTAGAGAATTACGGTACGTTTCGACCGTTATCGTGTCATATTTTCCTACCAACTGTACCTTTGAGCGTACTTTAGATACTTCAAAACTTGCAGGATTCGTCGGTGAGACGTTGCTTCTCTCACAGGGAAAGATTCAAATGAATCGCAAGAAGTATCGAGTAAAAATGTACGGACGTTTTGTAAGGAAGAAGCATAAAAGTCTTTTTCCTGACGAAACAAGTCAGCAAATGTCACGATGACGGCAAAAGAATCTAAATGCATACATCCAGTATATTAAACGAAATTAGAAAAAATATTGTTCCGTCGCAAATATTTTTTGAATTTTGAAATGCGTTTTCACGTGAAAGTCCCCAATTAGTTAGTGGTCCTATCTATATTCTATTGAAGTGTACGCAGCGTCAAATCCATCGCTTGTCAAGAGTTTTTGATTTATCATCGTTTTCACAATAGTAACCATTTTGAGTATAAAATAAAATAACAGTCAATGGCTTTATGTTTTTCGAACGTACGTTTTGATGAAAATTATTATTAATCACCGAACCAAGTTATATGATGGACATCCAATATTCTGTAGAGTAATTGAGCATATCAGAGTCCGTTCTGATCATGATACGTTTAATGGCTTTTATAAATAATCCTACTGACATTTAAAATGTATTACTAATGATGACGTAGTCGCAATTAGATTGTCAAGTTTATCTCATATTTACATTTAATTGAAATTAAGTGAAATTTAAAAATCGATTCAAGATCGACGAAAACTGAACGAAAGTTTCTCTGATCACGTAGAGAGAAGTGTCATAATTAAACAATCAAACATTAATTTCTTACATCCAAGTATCGATAAAATACCTCTGTTTTCGGGTGATCTGTCATTCGGCTGGCTAAATAAGCACATTGTATGAGTGCTATAAAAATCTGATATCTCATCGCAGTGAAACTTGCATGATATTTTGCGCGTGTCGACGTAATTTTAACGGATTGTGTCCCTCCCAACAATGACGGGCCAACCTGTACAGGCGACAAATGTAACCTGCCAACCGCTCGTCGTTCACGGGCCACCGCATCACAGTGTGTACGCGACTTTATTGGATTAAAATACAATAAAACTCAATTACAACTTCATCAACTACAAATTACCTGCTCTCACTTTGCCGGCATCATAATCTACTTATGGGATGTGTCACGCGAACGAAGCATGAAATCACGTCCGCGTGACGAGCAGCATGCTTGTGTGTAACGAAATGTGTACTTGCGAATTATTAACGTTACGATAAAACAATTTTCGAACGAGAAAAGTAATTATTTTCGAGAATAAAGGATTTTATTTTATTTGTAGCTCTTAAATAGGACGAACTATTATATACTTTTGGCTAATACGAGAGATACGCTGCTACGAATTTTGTGAAACATTTATAATAGCAACATTATATATTCCTTTGAAAACTCTGGATAGTGCCGTTACGTCATTTTTAGTGACCTCGCTGCAAAGTCTTTTTTCCCTTTCAAAAGTGTAGCCTAGCGTCGAACCCGCGCACGCGTAGAAAATTTCATTCGCATCCGTTCCGTTTGCAACCACGGCATAGTGGCATGTATCCGCAGTATTATATTATGCAACGACCTATGTATGCATTATTTAGTCCACACCTGGAAAGTCAGAAGCGGCAAGAGATCGCTCTACTTCTGTTTAATGGGCTCCTCCACAGAATTTTCTGCCCTTGTCATGACTGCACGTAGTAGGACGACGGTCTTCGCCGAGATAGCCGGCGTTAATAAATTAAAAACATTGTAATCATCTTAGCTTCTTTTATAACAAAGATGTAACTTTCTCCAATTTAAAGCATAGTGGCTCATATTGGTCGGAAGCGATAGCGTGCGGTGAATTCCTCGGTAATGAATGCATGTGGTAACCTTGCTTGTGGCTAACCAGCATCTCTAACTTTACGACGTGAATGAGAATGTTAATCAGGAGCAATTTTGGACGATTGCCAATGATTCCTCAGCAATCAACAAGGAAGAAAGTGACGAATGTAGGACTCTTAAACAATTCCGACACTTTCTCTCTTGTTCTTCCAAAATGTATCACAAAATCGGCAAAATTATATATATTTGTCGAAATAGAATCTTTAAAATGAAAATGATAATGTTGATCAATCTCGCCGTTATTAAACTACGAGAAGTACTACTCTTTTTAAGAATATTTTGAATTTTGCAAGCTACACTGGCTACGGTGGTTACAAGCAGCCGAGATTATGTAATATTTAATGACACAAGATTTAATTATTTCAGGAATTTTGGGGAGTATTTAATTGCTCTGTAACCTGAAAAAAGAACAATAAAAACAGATATCACGCACGTAATTAAATTCCTGATGGCGAGCTGTCGCAAAAACGAAACGAGTCGATTACACACATTATTATTTATTATCACTCCTCGTAATTTGCCAATGCTGGAAACGTTTTTATTCTGTTTAAATGTTCGATTGTGGCTTTCAAAATCATTCCTCATGTTTTTAATTAACATTGCTACGACAAGGTACCTATTATATCAGCGTTTACGATACTATCGTCATGCATGAAACGGATTCAAATTTAGTCGGAATATGAAATAGGTAGAGATATCGGTTGCGCTATGTATTACTATGTAAATGCGATCCATACGGAAGGGCTTTTATGGACGTGTTTCCATCAGGTGCATCCGTAACCGCATAGTGAGGATTAAATAAATTCGATTGCGCGATGTGTATTCCGTCGTCGTAGTCTCATCTATTGTCTGCAAACGCAAGTTCGAGGAACAAACGCTATCGGAGTCGAGGTTTAAAGGCACGACGTTAAAGGCGAAACGTTTCACAGTCATTGACCATTGCCGTTTCAGCGAATCCCGCGGCTCGTAACAACGATTATCGGAGTTGTAGATACCATCGCCAAATCGCATCCATCTTTTCCGCCCTGGCAACGCACCCGCGCCTCGTTTAAATACGCATTCGGTTGCAGGACGCGCGGCGCGGCGCGGCGCGGGCCGGGGCACGTTTTCCTCTTAATCCCTCTATTAAAACGTAAATTACCGAGTAAGACAAACGCGGGTACGGCAATTCGGTCTCCTTCGGACGAACGAATTGTCTCCCACCTGCCTTGCCTTTTTCTCTCAAAGAGGTTGCGTCGAATAATGCGCAATTAAAGTTTTAATCGAAAACTCGAAAGGCTGAATAAGAACGACGTTAGCACGACGATAGTCGTACGGAGGGAGCTACCGCGTCGGAGTTCGCCTTTCCGCCTGGGTTCCGGTGGGCTGGCGGTGTAGTTACGTCGTTAAGGGCGGTGGGAAAACTGAAAGGGTCGACGATGGTGACGCGACGAAACAACCGCGGAAACGAGAACGACGATGACGACGACGATGACGACGACGAGCAACCGATAAACCGCTGCGGTCCCCAGGCATACAATACCCGGAGTTTAGGTCCCGTAAGCAACCGCCTATGCAGCCTATAAACTCGTCGTAGTTGGGTGCAAGCATCAAGTTTGTACACCGTGCGTATAATAGCGTTATCGAGAATTCTATTGGGTCGACGCACCGCACGGTACAGCGAGTTCGCTTCCGAGATAATCGCCGAGGTCAAAGTGCATGCCGCTTGTGCTCCCCAGTCACGGGTTCTCCGATGCACAACCGTCGTCCTGGTACAACGAGCGTTCACGATGAACGTTGTTTTAACGCTTTAATGAGCAACGATTTCCACACCGATCATCCGAGTTTCTCTCGATGCTAATGAGATTTTTTTTTTATTTCTCTACATTTAATACAGCGTTCTCTTTAGCATGAAATAAAAGAGATAGCGGAAGGCACGATATTCAAAAGTCTTAAAAATGCCCTTTCCATTCGTATAGTCTTTTCAAATGTGATCGTCTACTACACGTTTATAAGTATTTAACTAGTCACTATTCGAGTTAGTTTTGAACGGAAGTAATCTGTAATGAACAATTTTATGTCGATAATAGCTATATAGGATTCTTTATCATACAAACTTTCCGTTTGAATAAAAAAGATATCTCGATAAACGAAGATGCAATTAATCTAAATAGTCAAGTTGTCGATTTAAATTACCAATTCTCCCCTTTTTATAGGATTTTCATCGTAGAGCAGAAATTAATTATCGTCGTAATGAACAGGCTTTAATTAATAGCTTTTAATGCCGCAAGTTTTCTTTACGGGGAAAAGTGCTTGTCGTAAAGCAGACATCCTTAAATACATATATTGAATAAATATAAGTGTACCGTCGTTTTGTTTTTTGTACGCACCGTACACCGATTCTTCCTGTAATAACACGAACGAAAATACTCGGCGAATAGTATTATTATCTTGGTGTTACGGATACGGAGCGCGTTATAATATCACAGCTTATTTTTTGAAATCACGACAACGAGGAACCAACGTGGAACACACAAAAAATAACGTTACAATGCGCGAATATTTAAGGCTAGGCGTTATCCTTTCGAGCTACTCCGCTATTACGCGGATTCATTTTAATCACGGCGGTCCATTTGTGTACCGTATAAGAATTGCGCTATACGCTATTATTGTGCGCTCGCATTTTTGCATATCTCGTGCATTTTTTAAGTAGATTATATATACAGTCGATATCAACTATCACGTAATTTATCCGATAGAAAAGAGGCGCTAATAACATTACGATACTATCGACCCGTTGATGCATAGTCCGATATTTCGATATTCTAACAACGACGTATCTCTATTGTAATACGAAATCAATTAAATTGTTGATGCAATGATAATCAATAATTTATATCAATATAGTAAAAGGGAGATGATGTATCTAACATGTACTTAAGCAATAATACAATCGCGGCCGGACTCCCCGGCCACCTTTAATTAAAATCAGTTCGGCATATTTAATTCGCGCTCGAGTCGTTAATTGATTCAATTAACTCGCTGAACTTGCTCGGAGTAGAGGCGGGGGGAGGGGCGTAAACGGGGGACATTTATAATGTTAGCAACATAAACACGGGGGATATCCCTTCACTCTCTTCGATTATCCCGTACCTCCCACGTTACCCGCGACTTTCGCTCCGCGCTCGTTGCGTTTATAAATAATTTAATTCACGCCCAGCTCAGCACGACGCGGAAATTTCCGACTACGTCTGCCGCTCGCGGACGACACTCATCCTCTGTTATTCGGCCATAGCTACAATGGCACCATGCACGAAGAATCACGGTAACGAGGTGTCCGTGCGCTCGGAAGTTCGGATAGTTAACTCGCGGACGGTAGCGATTATAATTGGAAAACGATCGGGCGCACGGCCGTCCGGCGCGAGAGATATATCGATGTACCGATAACGAGTGCGCCGGATCGTTCTGCCACGTGCGACAGGTATTGCCACACGTTACGCGATAGTCGTGACACTTGGAGCTATTTCTACGGATTACGCGCTCGGCGCGTGTTCCACCGTTGGCAATTTTTAACCGAAAATTTTTATTGCATTTTCTCGGCTGAACGTAGGAAGAAACCTGGCCGTTGGTGAAATTAAAGGAAATTGACTACGTCTAACTTGATATAAACAAAATTAAGTTGGTATATTAAAAAGTATTAAAAACCAGGTAGACGCACGGAGAAAGCAAAATTTCAAAAACAGGATATAACATGTTCTCGTTGACATCGTTTAAAAGTTGCGAAACATACAGAAATTGTTGGTAGACGAAACAGAAGCGCTTATTAAACTTTCCATGATGTCATGAACAGAATGCAGTTAAAGGTAACGTAAAAAAATGGATACCAAAATATTGAATTTTTTGATGACACTAAAATTCACTTGTAAAATACAGAAGTAATTCAAACGATAGCAACTACAATTCGATGATGCTTGTGATTGCTCGCGATTAAAAGTGTGCGTTGATGATGCTGTAAAAATTGTTGTACTCTCTTTAAATAAAAGATCCTCATTTCTTCGTTCACAGCTTGTCTCGAGTACGAAGCAGTTGTATCAAAATCGATACACGCCTGATATTGGATATTAGCGCGCGACGAATCTGAGAGTTGTCAAACTCTTTTTACCGCTCGACTCGGCTGTAATCTTTGAAAAAGGGAATCAGGCACACGAAAAATTTTTTGTGAAGAGAAATTTATATTCAACGGGGCGCTTTAATCCATCTATATTGTCACTGACATCGCGCGTATGCGGTACGTGTGTTACCGAACCGGTGCAACGGATGAAACGCTCGGACATACGCGATGCGTTATCCAGCCTAAAAGTGACAAAACATTGCCAACGGCCAGTGCCATCGTAACATAAATGTCGAAAACTGTCGCTCTTGCGGGTCATTCAGCGCACAGGATGTCTCGATAGTTGCATATTTTCTTTCGGCTTTAGATTTTCTGATGAGTTTGAAATTGATTTTTCGTTGGAATTTTGACAGGATTATATGTCAACATTTTTTCTTTTCAGCATTAAATATTGTGCCATCGCGCTTCGTCGTCGCCGTGTCGCAGATACGTGATTTCACGACCGTTTCAGTTTATCAGAGTACTGACATGAATATTCATAGAGCGACACTGGAGTGAGAAATCGACTCTCGCGAGAAAGAACTTTAAGACGAATGCCTTGTCGACGCTCGAGAAAACACGGAGTCGAGGGGGACATTAAGTGTCAACGGTCTCCATTAATGATTAATGCAACCTAACGACCATGTTCCTCGCGACTCGAGGGTCTCGGCGACTCTTCTGTGCAGGGGACAGCTAGCCGGCCTATCGTAAGAGAAGGAGCTTAGGCAAACGACGCGCGCGCCATTCGCACTCCCACTTATCTCGGCGTTGCAGAAACAAGAAAGCTCCCCAAGGCTCAAAGGCTGCTGTAGCAATGAACCTGACTTTATGAATACACGTCTCTCGCGCTGAGAGACGACGACTGGCACCGCATATTTCTCGCCTCTATGTATCGTCATCCGTCATCGAAATAACTCGGTCGTCTTTTATGCGACACGATTTCTTTATCCCGATACCTGTATGCTTAGTCTTTAATTTTTTCCTTTTTGTTCGTAACTAGGCGATAGGAAAAAAAAACGGTGGATGAAGCGTCGCGGCTCGATATCCTAGCCGCGGATGCGTAGTCGATCCGTCCGGATAAAACGTCGACAGATTCGACAACGAGGAGAGACGAGCTATATCGTTCAACGGATTACTACTCGCCGTTATCGCCGGCTCGCGGAAACTCTTGACGACGGCATCGCTCGATCATTCTTCCCATGGGCAAAGCTATCGATAATGCAAACGGCTGCGCTCTGGGAAATCGGCTTAACGAATGTCTACAGGAGTCGAGTGTGCGAGAACCGTTTTAACACCGTCCTGACATATTACTAGTGCTCAGTTGAGCGAGACATAACTTCTGCATTCCCGGGAGATCCGATTCAAGGTTATCATAGAAATCTTTTTTTTGCGGATTCCCCGTACCTGTCATACGCGCAATATATCCGATATCTCTTATTTTTAAGTAATCAAAGGAAATCTTGCTGTAGGATAAACTTCAATTAAATGTACCAAAACCTACCTCTGTAACGGGGAAAAAACCATTCGTTTGAACTATTCGCGACACTACTTCCAACTAGTCGCGTCACGCATTGACTATGAGGAGGTTGACGCCAGACACATGCCCGGGAAAACAATGTCGGGTGCTTGCTATCGCGAGCAATAAAAATAGGAAAAATGAAAAACGCCACAGGGGGACCGACTCTATACGTTCCTCATACTACCTATTATACCGTGTAATATTGGCTGCGTCAAGCGTGCAGTTCGTGTCGAAACACGATGCTATGCCTGCGACGAATGCATATTGCGCGATGCAAACACTTTTATTGCTGCAATCAAAGTTTAAGTTCTTGATAGATAGATTCCCGCGAGAGCGAGAATAGAGCGTTTTTTTTTCAAATAAATATTTCGATGGAGATGCTATTACGAATATATACACGTATTTCCGCGCTGAATTGTGAATAGTCTCTTCCAAAGAGTAACGTTCAATGCTATTATATTAGGATTGCAGAAAGTAATTATTCTTTTTCTTAGTAACAATACCGGTTTAATTTTAGAACAAGCACCTTTGTTACGTTATTACGCTGCCCCTTTTTTCAAGCGATATGCAATTCACAAATTAATTTGAGGTAGAAAAGCGGTGGTTGAATTATTTCTAATAATAATACACGAGTTTAACCGAATAAAATGGAATATGAAATTGAACGTCGGAGCTTTTTAGGGGAATACATGTATCGTTAATTCACAGAGTGGCCGATTGAGCGGCCGCATCTCTCTCGTTCCGCTCGTTCGTTCTCTTCAACGAGAGAAGACTCGTTATTCCTCCCTTCAATGTTTCAACAGCCTCGTTCGAAATTTCTCCCGCATGCCCCACCACATTATTAAACAGCGCGACGTTTAACTGAAAGCATTTGTCAGTGAAATATACGCGTATTTAACTCGGCACAATGCGAGATTCAATCCCATTGAGCTCGGCTACCTGTAATTGTCCCGTGGTATCAGGCAAAGGAGTTAAATCCTTCCGCGTTAGTTTGGAATTTCGCCACGTATTCGCGTTAAAATTTCAAAGCCCGGGCTGCACGCGGTTGCCGCGTAAGCTCCCGCTCGGTGCCGCCGCTCTTAAACTTCACGGACGCATTATGCACTTTCGCCGAGTGTAAGCGCGAGCATTTAAATTAACGATAATTTCAGTCACAGGTTTGCAAACCACCGACGTGTAATTCCGCAGGTTGTGCGCGCAATCATACCGAGGCTCCACCCCGTTCTGACGCGTACTTTCGCGGCGATACCGAGAGGGCCGCTTACGTACTTTACCGTAGTTGCCAACGATTCGGAAATTCAATGTATTTAGATTGTCAAGCAAGGATTTTATTTACGTGTCACGGCTCGCAGCAATATGTCGTCGGCGTCTGCGACGACGTGAGAGCGTTCGCTATATAACGATTTTCTCCCCGGTATCGATACCTAATGTTAAAAATAAATAAAGGCGAAACTTGTACCGTGAAATATACATAGAGATACCACGATCGTATTGTGTCTATGTATCGTGAATGTTTTAATACCATCATAATCGCGTAAAATACATATTTCATAGACTAATGATGAAAACTTATTATAAAACTACGGACGGATGTGAAATTTTCGATTTGCCTTTTATACCTTTGCAGACTGAATATACGCTAAGAACGTACGTAGATACGGATGCAGCTGTAATAGGTACTTCTGCAAAGCTTGAATTATTTCAGCTCTCGTTAAAGTAAATAAGGTTCTTTCGCGTAGGAATAAAATAACGCGAAGAAAGACGCAAGTACGCTCGTACAAGAGTAAAGGGTGTTACGTTAATAAACGAGTGTAATTAGACACCTCATTTCGACGCTCCTCCAGTCACCGATCGTCCAGCTTGCTCTTCGCTATTCTATCGTCGTTTTCATTCCTGTTCTTTCTACTTCCCTTATTTGTCTCTTTCGCATACAATGTATATAGCTGCATTATGCGAGGAAAAATGGCCGGAAAAGCCCAAGCGCTAATGAGGAAAAACATGTACGAGTTCCAACGTCCTTCACTGTGCTTTCATACCGAATGGCGATTAACATTCGGATAGTTGGTTTTACACTCGAGTCTTTTAACAATGTTTATAAATTGTCTTACGTATTACGATCCGTAAACATACCTCTTCGCACTTATTTCTCTCTCTCTCTCTCTCTCATTTATATCTCATTATCTCTCACCGCCGTAGTTTCATTGTGTAAATTGCTCAAATTACAATTTAATATCATTTAACTTAAATGCCACCGTGGAAAGAAATATTTGGTCAACGATTCGGATCAGATAACACAACAGAGAAAAGTTGTGCAAAGAGATGTGGCTTATCTTTCCAAGTAAAGCTACTTTCTTTTAATGCATCCCAGAATTCTATCTTTCGCAGTTTAGAGAGGAATTATTCCGAACAAAAAAAGAAAGCTGTGTACACTCTTGAAATAGAAGTTAGCAAACTTTGGAAGGAATGCTGGTCGTTTGGTTTAAAAATGTATCTGTTAAAGAAATTTTCTTAAAAATGAAACTTAAATATCACGCCGCATGATACTTGACGTACAATATCACAGATAATATCACCTCTTCATGTATGATACGCATACATGGATACTTGGAGGCGATACATTCGTTGTTCTATCCGATACACTGTATTCGATAACACAAGTATCGCGTGCAAACTCAGCATCGATTTATTGCCTACGTTCGTTTCGCGCGAGCATCGGTGAAACTTCAAAAGCTAAAACTATCAGACTTTCATGCCCGAGATGCAAGGTATCAACTAGAAACAATAGTATATATTTAGTGCATGTGCCGTATGTTTGCGCATAAAGGAAATTGTAATACCTAATAACGTAGCGTTTCAATTGCTACGTGAGATAGATTTGAATACGTCCTCACATAAGATTGAAGAAAGAGGGAGGGAGAGAGTTAAAATGGCGGCGAATGGGTATAGAGAGGATAGCAGAGGGTGGTTCTCTACGTCGATTGTAGCAGCTCGAGGGTAAGAAAAGGAACCCTTGGTGCTCTGTACTAGGTCGCTAGAACATGCACGAACGAATAGCAGAGGTGGTGCGTTGGCAACTGGCCAGCTCAAGTATCTCTCATGTGTTTGGCAGAATTTGTCGTTCTTGGATCACCCTCACCTCCACCCCTCTCCCACTCTTCCTCCGTCGTACAACGTAACCTCCCTACGTACCCTCTGCCTCAGTCTAGACACTCGGCGTGTCCGGGTACGTATGTTTGGTTACGCGAAATGCTCTCGTGCATCTCAAGTCGAATGTTTGATGGCGCTCTTCTGTGTTTGAACACGGACCTAGACACCACGGCTGAGCGGCGTCTACGAATCTGCATACATTCGCCCGCGGCACCCACCACGTGCCTGCTTATTTCTCGGATACGCCAGCAAGCTGTCCTTGCGTGAGCATTTCACGTTGAATTACATCAAAGAACTCCGTCTCCGGTTTTACGCGAGCTCAAGATGTGATTCGGCTTTTCAAAGATCCAGGGCCAGTCGGGGTACGTCACAGATGAAGTTTACGCGCGACGGCACGTCCATGTGATTACATCGTGTGAATTGACTGGATCGTTTTGAAGCGATACGAGTCAAATGGAGAGCCAATTTAATTAGATGGCGGAGAAAGAGACGCAAGATGAGAAGAAAGGTGTAGTTTTATTAGATATAAGAATATATATGTTGTACTTAAGGTCGGGATTAGATGAAATGTAGTCAATTGAATCTGTTCGTTCGTTCGAATTTAGGAATATTTCTCAGGAACCATTGAATGTGACAAATCGAGCAGCGCTACTTCTCAATTATACGATGTCTGAAAATTCTTGGATCGCGTTACCTCTACCATCCTCGCTCTTGTGAGCGTTATTCCCTGAGCTTTGCTCTTGCGAAAGCTCGACTGTTCGCGCTCGCATAATTTTCTACCGAGAGCTCCCGATGGTAGAATTTCACCGAGTCGCGTGGGTTATTAAGTTCGACGGTATCGAATTTACCGCTGGCACGGCCCGCGCCTAAAGGCTCTCGCGCCAGAGGAGGGATAATAAATTATCGCATAATGTTTCCGCGCGAGGTACCCGTTTTAAGAAAGTTCTGCCAAGTCGGCGCAATAGAAAAACATCGTAAATTCATATCGATTCCGAGAGACATCGTCATCGTGCGCGTAGACGACAATAGAGCTGCCTCGACGATGTCGTCGTCGACGACTACTACTATCACGACCACCGCTACGATGGCGACGAAAACGAAGACGACGACGACGACGACGACGACGATGGCGACGACCGTCTATAAATATTCTCTTGAGCAGTTGGCGTTTTGTACCCATGCTGTGCGATCGCGGAAAAATCCGGGTATAATGCACCCTCCTCAGTTGGGCGCGTTTCTCTTTTCGCGCGATGACAGATTTCCGCGTTGCAGCGACGGATTTACAACGGGGACCATTTTTAACCTTTCTGTCTCGCAGTTTTTTTCTCTCCGTCGCAGTTTTCGGCCGTGTGCCCTCCTATGCCCGAGTTTCCGCCGTAATTCAATTTGTCACGCAGACGGAAGTTTTGATAACATCCTTCCGCTTGATTTGTACGTTTCGCAAAATGAAAAAATAAACTCGCCGGCCGTCCCAGCACAATGGTCCTCGTCGATCGATTTTTGTTACTCGATTTGGCGTCCGCTCGCCCGTTTTTCCGTGCCAGTAACCGAATTGTAACCTCGATTTTAACGAACCCCCTTTCCCTCGGTGCTCGGGACTAAAATAATATCAGCAGTACCACCTAACATAAATACGATACATGTACATTTATTTTCCTTGCCTGTTGCAAAGTAATTTAATATCACCAGGTAACCACGATCGCAATAATAACAACTAGTAATAACACAATTGTCCTGGAAAAAAGTTTATTGAAAATCGCAACTTTGCCGTCGTTTAAAACGGCAATAGCAGTTTTCACATAGTCGTTGAACTTATTTGGCGACGAGGGGAGGATCGTAAATATCGCTAAAAGGATTCATCTCCCGTAATCCACCGGCGAAAGTTCAGTGCTGATCAATAATACGGGATTATCTGGTTCGTGCGAACGGCACGGCCGGCAGAATTGAGGCGCGACAGCACAGTAGAGCAGTCACATGTTCGAACACTTAATTACGGCTAAAAACGCCGAGCAGGATTTAATGAATGAGCGAAATCCAACGTTATATTATGCGCGACAGAAGTTAAACGCAAGCGACAAACGGGAAGAGACAAGCGCGAGAGGAACGAAGAATAGGGGGTCGAAAGAGACGCTGAGTGAGCGACCGTCGCGTCTGCCACATTGATCAACAAATCGCCACTGTTTATATAAAAGGCAAAGAATCCTCACGCTCGGCCGGCGTGCGGCACCCCCGAGTCCACCGGAAACTTTTTCGATATCCCACGCTATTCTGTATCCACTGGATGAACAGGATGAACGTATATACATACATGCGCATGTATGTGTGTGTGTGATTACAGACGGCACCATCTGTTACGCACAATACATCTTTGTGGCTTCGTACACGTTTCCACGTGCATCGCAATGTGCCGTGGCCTGTCAATACGCGCCAGATGAATATCGGCCGACGTTTTGCGGACCCCATTCGAAAGTTAGTCCCGCTCGTGCGTATCCGTGCAATCTGGTTTATTTGCGGATCGTGTTTATTCGCGTCTCTACGATTAATTGGCCGTTGGAAGCTTTAAAGTCGCGTCGATCGCGCACGCTGACGATTTAGAGGTGAAATTTTATCTCATTGGAAGTGTTGCATCAATAGAGGTAATTTAATGATACACGACTAATTACGTTGAAAGCCCCCCGATCGATCCTCAACCATGGAGTACGACAATTTCTCTGACTGTATTACATTTCCTCTGCTTCTCACTTTCTCTCTTTGCTTCATTTTAGTATTATCATTGAGTGAAATATCTACGCGGAAATTTTCGGACGTACATAATTGTTATCGAATTTTCTCCCGCATTTCATTACTTCGTCCGCCCATGCGTGCATCCATTCTGCAACGGAAAGCAAATATAATAGCGCGACTTTACGACGGAATGACAACGAGCGCGTATACATCGTATATGTATACGGATACTTCTCCAGATCCGTTCCGCAAGCACACATTCAGATTGGAATTTCAACTGGTGCCTGCCCCACGCGACGCGGATCTCTTACACATCGCCACCTCCGCTCGTAAATGTCGCTGTGAGAACGTAAAACAAAGTCTCGCGAAAGTGGAGTAGATCGTGTGAACACCATCTGAATTTTTCATCCTATTCTTGTTCTATATATCCAGCCGTTTTCGCCGCCTTCATAAAATGGAGCAGAACAACCGCAGAGCAAAATTTGGAAAAAGGGATTATTTGTACGTATTTGTCCATGCACGAAGATGATGTAAATTTTTTTGAAGTGCACACGTTATTTTTCTTTCAAATAAGAGATACAAGGCAATCTGCATTGCCCGGGATTCATTTTACTGTTCCTCGCATCGCACACCATATTCTGCAGCTTTTTTCAAGTCGTAAAGGAGGTACAGAAAAGGGGTGGATAAAATCGACGACGGAATTTGACGAAAAACAACCTATCCGATGCCGCACCTCTGGATTACTGACGCAGTGAAAGAGAGCACGTGCACTCAAGCACCTTGAAGAGGTGCATTTACGGCGTACCGGAGATAACTCTTGAGACGCGCGCGGATGTGAATCAATTGGGTGCTCTTCTTCGTCGAATATTCTCAAACGACACAACGCGAAAGTAGGAGGTATCCATGGCAAAGGACACGTAAAATGAAATCTCATGAAAATAGGCTACAAGGTAACGGCGCAATCTGAATCTTTCTCCATTTGATGTTGCTCTTTCGTAACGATAAAATACTCGAAGACTTTATTGTCATTGGCAAATTCTTGACGCTCTCGAAGACCCTCACACGTATTTGTACAATAAAAGAATGTTTTTTACTACCTTTCTTCATTACATTCGCAGTTTGTTTCATCACACAAGAAGCGCTAATTATCGCGAAGGTTCTACAGGCTTATACTGAAAGATGCAACCTGAAACCCTATCGATCGTAACAGAATCGCTCGTTCGTTAGAAGCCTACGCGTGCCGAAATTGCACTCAAAATTGCACTAAACAGCCGATAGCTCGTACTATCGAGTTACTTTCAATGTTACAACGTGGTTGCATGCGAATGCGTTGTTATACCTTGTTACACGAATACTCGAACAATAAATAGAACACGATACTTGGTTAAATTCTGCTTTTATAATTTAGTGACGTTTTTTTAAATATCTTTATTTCTTACGATGAAATATCTAAACCTTTCCAAAATATATGCGTTTGGCTTACTCTACTTTCGTAATTTCGAAGACGCACATAACTTCGCTTTCGGATGCATGATTCCGTTCTACACATTGTGCCACTTTAAAAGCGTGCTTGTTTGGACACTATCAAGAAAATGCGCTCACAGAATTACAGGAAATAATTCGTAATGGAAATGCGTGAGCGTCCGCGCATCGGGTTTCTTGTCGAGCCATTTAAACAATTCGAATAGTGCAGCACAGTAGTACAGATGAGTATATACATGCCCGCGTGCTCTCGAGGCAGTACGTGGCAATTCCCAGAGAGAGCGTAATCCCGAATGTTCGACGGTTCTCCGATTCGCACGATCGCGCAATTTGGTCTCGCGAAATGCGTCACATGTACAGGTACATACGGGTGGGTCCGTACATTTGTATAGGACGCACACGAGGCAGAGAGAGAGAGAGAGAGAGAGAGTCATCGCCCGCATAAATTTAAAGTCTTCCCAATTTCAATTCTTGCAGGACATCTTTGTCCGATACGAGCACGAATTTCTTTGTATAGACAATGAATTGTTTTAAACTATTATAATTGAATTACATGCTCGATTGCACGTTCCGATAGTTGTTTGAAAAGTTAATAGCGTCTACAATATCTATAAAAGGAGGACCTTTCTTTTGAAGGAGAACGCGAACGTGATAGAGGTCGTCAGAAGGAAAAGTAGATATAAATAAATCATTAGCCAAGCGGCCTTGCGTGATATTGACCCGAAGAAAAAATTCTTTGTGCAACCGATGTTACACTAAACCTAGCGTATATCTGTATACAGGCACGCAAAGGCGACGTTTTAATGTTGCGCGTGGTTGCACGGTTTCTGTCGCGGAATTCAATTTCCGCTTTTCCGCGCGTCATTTGGTTATAACCACGCGCGCATCCGCGGCACAAAGTTCGTCTTGTCTTTTAACGCAAAGCGACGGAGCTAATTCCAAATTCCGCGAGCTGCTGCACAGCAGACAGCTCTATAGGAATTTTAATAAATCCCTTGCACCGCGCATATATGCACGCTACTCGCGCGGTGATTCTCGCTCTGAAGATCGTCGTGGAACGAAACGGTGTTATGTGCCGGAGATATGCCGAGGATAATTACACCGAACTCTCTGTGTGTAACTGCGATTATATCTTACCCTGAGGAAATATTTAATACGTCTACATTCAATATGCTATAAGCCATCGTCTTATTTCAGTATTAAATTCCGTTACTTAATTATTAATTTTCACGTACGATCGTATTTGTAAGATATCAAGGATCATCGCGATAAGGTTCAAGAGAATTAATTTATTAAAGATTTGCTATCAACCTTTCAAAAAAGATCAAACAAGCGTCTACGTCATGTTCCATCCTTATGTTCCAATCTGCATCATCTAATCCAAATGCAAAGGGCCGGACAGATAGTCAAGCTAGCTTCGGCGTTGGTGGACAGTGTCCTGAGGGATAAGCCGGGAGTGGCTGGTGCCGCTAACCACGTTCGATAAGCGGTCAGGTCAGAACCCACGAATCCTCTTCCTTCTCCCTTGACCTCTCGCGCTTTCGTATTCCAGCATCTCTACCGGCGGTTACCTTCTCCTATCTGGAAAGCTGGAACTTGGTCGGACTGGAAGGAACCGTAGCGTACTCGTGCTTTCCTGACACATCTGACATACGAAACGCTTGATCATTTCGAATCTTCGTCGAGCGTATCAAATAGTAATAAGTGCATACATGTATGTGTGTATGTTTGTGTGTGTGTGTGCGTGTGCGCGCGCGCGCGTGGTAACAATGCTTTTTAAATATATTTTACTTGCTTTTATCTCTAAAAACCTCCTATCTAGAATTTTTTTTTAAGATATAAGTTATATTAATTAAAACAAATTTTAAATATCGAATAAAAACACAAAAGATAGAATATCTTTTGTAATCAATTAACAACCGTGTACACGGCACCAGTTATACTTGACGAAAAATTTTTTTGCGTTCTCTATATACGTACATATTACCGCGTGCAGACGGTCATTCGTCGTCTATCTCGCAAAGCCACACATAACGTCACGAGACGTCGCCGGCGACAAATGGGATTCGTGCCGCGCCATTGACTGCGTCCGATGTACGGATAGATTAGTGTTAATGTGTTTTGTTGTCTCCCTTCGCGAGTCGTCTGCCATGAAGCCGTTCGGATATCGAGGAGATCCTCCAGCACAAGAGTACATCTCTGAACGACCTCGATGTCAGTGGATCTTGGTACTGGCAATTCTAGAGCCGAGGAATTACGCGAACCGAGGATTTCGTGGTGAGCGTTGTTCCAACGGCTCCAGGAATCTTATCTTCACGAGAGTAACACGCTATCTGGGATAAGTCCGAGTTTGCCATGGTGCACGCGTGTTGTCCTGCGCGAGAGGGTTTCAGCTTGTTGGAAGAAAAATCGCGAAGCTACAGTGGTTATCCGCGGTTGTAGAAACTCTTCTCGTTGCATTATTATACTCGGTCTTTCGATTTTCTCTTATTTTCGTCCCGTCACTTTTCTCTTGTGGTATTAAGGGAGAAAGACACCAATGCCGGCAGTTTCGAGTCGGAGAGAGAGTCGCCGATACGGTACTCTCGTTTCCATCTGCTATCCTCTCATCTGGGGACTTTATAACAAGATAGAAGGCAACGATAAAGTAATTTATCCGGGGAGCGAGCTAAGTGAGGCACGAATGTCTCCACTGTATACACCGGTGGTCGTGCCAAGGTAGCATTCACCGACGAGAATTTTCATTCAACTTTTCGTTTCTTTGAGAGTCCGCGCCACTGCCGATATCTAATTTTTCTTCTCTCCTTTGAGTAGGGTACAAATTTCTGTTTTCTGCCTTTTCCCCGCCGCAATTCGATCGACGAAAACGCTTTAACAACATTGGCTAGTGCATGCCACTCCGCGATAATAAAAACTTTTACGCGCGCGCGTGTGTGCGTGTATGTGTGTGTGCGAAGTGGAAGAGTTGCAGCGTCGAATTGCTTTCAATATACAAATCACAACGTTAGCATGCTCGACTGCGCGTCATTTCTCTCTTCTCTTTTCTTCTTTTTTTATGAAAGTAATCTCTTCAGCGTTTTGTATTTTTCTCTCTCTGTCCTCGCTGGCTAATCTAGTTGTTAGACGCGACCGAGCAAACGAAAGAAGATAAGACGCAATACGAGCGCGACGCATGAGTCCTACAGATTACTCGACAGATATCACCATCCCGGTTTTCCCTTCATTTCTAACATACGATTTCCTTCCTTTTGAAGATACCACTGACTACCATCGCGAGTCTTCTCTCACACCTTTTTGCACCTTGCAACTCACGGGAATTCCATAACGAGCCGCGATATATACGAATGACATAATACAACAGCGAGCGCGGATGCGAACCTCGAATTTTTCCTCTGAATTTACAAAGACGACAACCAGGAGTTAATCTTACGCGAAGCGGAACGAGAACGAACTCGCATACTACCTGAAGCGCCGCATTATCTTGTTCTCTTTCTCTCTCTTTCCTCCTCGGAGATATCTCAACGCGAAAAGAAATCACCAACAAGACACCGCTCGTTAGTTTGTAGGGGCGATAATTTTCACGCTATATTTCTGCGGAATTTTTTGAAGACTCATGCCTGTACACCGCACACACTCGGGACTCCGATTTACAGATTAATTTATGAGCAGCATACATTATTTATCAGCGGAAAAGAAGGTATGACCAGGAAATTTAAGTTCATCTTCTGCAAAGAACCTCGTTCTCTAGCCTGTCACGGTTCGTAGAATCTATATGAGCTTGCACGGGAATTGCGTTTAAATAAAGCATTTTATAGAGCTGTACACGCTATCATAGATTTCTGACTTTCTTGTGGGGAAATAAGGTATAAAGATTCGGACGTGTGGAAGCG
Organism: Crematogaster levior; assembly: GCA_901521435.1. Taxonomy (NCBI): domain Eukaryota; kingdom Metazoa; phylum Arthropoda; class Insecta; order Hymenoptera; family Formicidae; genus Crematogaster; species Crematogaster levior. Next base: position 210,346 of record CABEGB010000002.1, read on the forward strand.
AGACTCTCAGAAGTCGGAAGTACGTGACGGTTTTTCGAAAATTTATTGCGGGCTAAACAATTGTTATCCAAACTCAATCGTTATGATATAGATGCAAATTAAAAAATGTAAAAAAGTAAATACTAATTCTCATAAGCATGTACTACAATTCGTATGGGGACAAAAAGTCCAAATGTTAATCCTGCATCAGCAGGTATAACTGTTTGTAGCGGATATACATGCAAATATATTGTATTATTCCTACGGTTGTGGACGAGAAAACAGAGAACAGGACGTCATTAACTATCCCGTGGGACTTGATTTTATATGTGCAACTGCATAAAATGTGCAATGGAAGCTTTGCACGCAATAACATGGCCCCGAGCCAAATATAACAAAATATAGTTAAATAATGCCGTGGCTGAAAAGCGTGTCGTTACAATGGCAATAATTTCAATAGTGGAAATGGAGAGGGATAAACAGTTTGGGGATTAAGCATATTTGCGACATGACAAAGCTTCGGATAAAAAGAATGCGTTTTCGGAATAATGAAAATCGATGAAATGAAATTTTTCCTCAGCAAGCGTCGACAGAACGCGTCTCTTGTGACCAGAGTACAAGCGAAAGTGTATTTGGATGTAACCATGCGCGCTTCCAACCGATTACACGAATTTCCGATTAACCGTTGTACGCTATTAGGAAAGTTCGTACTTCCATATTCATCGATGGTCGCATCTGGAAATGGAAATTGGATTTCCTGCAAAAACCGTTATCGCGTTGCTTTTGATCAAAGAACACTCGTATGATATGGGTTGACATATGTATCGAATTAAATTCCAGGAGTATATTTGCTAGTTTGCATTTTTACAAATTACTCTTTTAATCCAATTAAATTTGATTAATCGGATTGCGTTGCATAAGAAAGTTTTTCGGAATAACGAAATTTTTTAACTGTTAATATTAACAAGAAGTGTCCATTACGCATATTATAATCCATTAAGAAAGTGTGCGCATATACATTTTGCATTCAGCGGCGCCTTTACAGATATGACAAGTGTACATTAGAGAATATTTACGACTCGATCTAAAATGGTGCATCGAGTCGAATTCGACACATCTGTGTCGTATCTATTAGTTACACGGGAAATAATGAACTGCAGACACATGTCGACTCAGTGATAATTTATGGTATAGAATCTATATTACAGATGGTAGCTTACATGACGAGAAACAATATGAGTTTTGCAGTATGCATTTAGAATCGCGATAACATCACAATATGAATCGCGTATTATAATGAAAAGTTGTGACACAATAGCTTTAATATATAATGATCTTTTTGATAGAATTTTATTTTATTTTGATTTTATTCATTCACATGCATTGTAAGCTAGATAAATGAGCAAAATTAATTTGTAAATAACACTGAAAGTCTACTGTGTTTCTGGTTTTTAATATATTCGCACGAGGACGCAAATAACAGAAGAAAATACAGTCGGTAAAGCAAAATCTAACTTGTTAATTTGATAAATTTCATGAATTTTCAAATGACATTTTGGTTGATTGCTACGATACACCGCGTTTACGTTTTTATGTCCGTGGTTTATCGACATTTCGGATATTATGCAGTTAAACAACAAAATGCGAATAGCAAATTTTTATTTTGCTGCGAAAATCGGAACGTATCGGGGAGTATCTACCTGCGTCGGTGATATATTGTCACCGGCTACGCGAACAGCTGCGTTCTCTGCGAGTCAACAGGGAAAGAACTCCGGTGATCAATGTGAAATATATCGCCGAAACGGCGACATTGCTCGAAATCGAGGATTCGAAGGATCCTCCGCAAGTATGCGTGAGTGTGCAAGGATCTATTTACGTTTCTAGGAGAATGTAACCGCAATCCGGACATAGACGAGGGAATACTTGGTCGGAGTGTAGTGACGGAGTAGTAGCACTTCAGATGTGGAATATGTTCAAAGGAAGATGGGAAAAAAGAAAAAGTACGAGGAGAGAAACGATCTCGTTTGTTAAATTGGGACGCGTTTAGTGACCGAGATATTTAATACTCTAACTTCATAACTCGCGTTCTATTACCGAACAGTTTTTAACTAAAAACTCGGCGTCATATCGCTTTAATACGGCGTTTACACATCCACACTGATGATATAAAACTTCCGTAGCGCGAAAAAAACGGGCCGAAAAAAAAACGCGAGCTCGTGTTCTGTTACATCTCGCGTTAATATAAGCGCCGTCTCGGTGGCATAAGCTCCTCATACACTGAATGGTCGACGATTCTTCATCCCGTCTGAAAGCGCGAGTGACACTTAATTGCCAGTTTCTTCGACTTGCGCCCTACGTGAGCCTCCTCACGCCGTGCAGAACCACAGCGAATCGTGCGGGTATTCGCATGATGAATGACCTAGACTCGTCCTCTGACCACGCGAATTCCGCGGATTCGCAGAATTCTCCGGGCAACCGCAAAATTTCACGTTTCACCGTAGACACTTGGGAAACGCGTTAATCATTGCCACCTGTCTCGTCCTCTCTGGGATGTAAGAGAGGCACGAAGAGGAAACAGGAGAGATAGAGAGGGAAAAAAGCAAGAAAGAGAGAGAGGAGCGAGCGAGAGAAAGAGAGCTCCTCACGGAACTCGTTGTCCTCCAGCTGAATTCCGGAAGAGCGATCGGCTGTCACGATTACCGATCGTCTCGGGTCCGTCCGACGAACGTGAGAAAAAAATAAAAGGACGAAGGTACCTTCTCCGCGTGAAGAATGGTCGTCGTTTCGCGCCGAGTCTGAATCCCGTTAGCTTGTGGTTTTAACGGATGTCTGGCGAAGATACGTGTCCGCAGAAGCTGTGTTCCACAATTGCCGAAACGTTTACATGGGATGAGAATTTAATCGTTTAAAAGATCGTTCGGAAAATATATTGACGATTACATTGATCAGCGAGAAATTAGATCGGCAGGAATAGAGATTATCTCGAAAGCGCGTCTTTCAAACTCGCTCTTAATCCTTCTGCAGTTTTTTAAGATAAATTACATTCTCGGATAGCTACGGCTGGCTGAAAAAGGCGAAATTAGAGAAAGAGAAGATTTTATATATCCCAGACTTAATACTTTTTCATAGAGTAATTCTTTTCATGGTAATTAGTCCAGTCTGACCTCCTCTTGGGAGGACGACCACGATGTGTCACTGCGGAACACCAGTGCACTTCTCTGTACTTTTCTTCCGTGTTAAATCTTGTCATCGCTAAAGAATCGTTCTTGATTGCACTTCCAAACGCTGCGTCCGTGATGCGCGCGACTATCCTGCACATGCTGCTTAGTCGGAGCTTTCGCGTCATTTGACTACATTGAGCACATCGTGTAACGACTATTTTGCATCGGCTTAGCGCTGAAAGGATTAAGTTTATAACCGAGTTTGAGGATTACGAAGTTGCGATGCGGTCCGTTGATGCAGACGGTTCATTCATACTACGAGCTTTATCGTCGCTAATTGAGATCTCGATGGACGAACTCCGCGCTTGAACGTGAGCTTGTTGGCATTGATAGATGATGGATGCTTCACCTATGGAATCACATATCGAGGTCAATGGTCCGATCTCAAGCATTCCACGAATATCGATTTGGTCAGAAAAAAGCTAAATTTTATAATTTTCATTGAGATTCTCTGACAAAGTCCAAGTTGCAAATTCGTGTTACTCGTCGATGAAGCCAAGACCAATGGTCTGCAAAATTCCATTTTGCAATGAATTTGTAAACCAGATCTTTCAGATTCTCCGGAATTTATGGCGAGACGCATCGATGCGAGAGGAATAAGCGAGGCGCCAAGAATTAAGTATTTCATTGACTTTAACGTGCTTGCGTTGACACAGCCTGTCGCACAAAGCACAAGTTTATCTCTTTCTCTACGGCGCAGCATAGTTCCTGCACCATTTGTCCACGAGCTTTTTCTATTCTTTTCCGGTCGCGCGCGAGAGGAGTTCATCAGCTAATGGAAATGGCGATCGAACGTTGGAAACGATATCGATCAAAATATTCGACCGTTGCGAAATGAGCAGAAAACTGGCCGCGACAGCGATGAAAAAAGAAAACGGCGACGGCGGCGAACACGTGCGAAAAACATAACTCAGGAGTGAGATGGAGGGATCTGCCTTATACTTGCAAAGGCAGAAAATAATGTAATTATAATTTACGAGACGCAAACAACACAATAGGCAGACGCGCGAGCGGGATCGTGTTGAACGACGAATCAGCGGGAGAGGCAGAGACAGAGAAGGGAAAGACGGCGAGACAAGTCGGGCGGAGTCATCGAGAAAGCAGCGACAAAGTGCGACGACGCGGTGCGAAAAGCCGATAAATCAGCCGACCTAGTCGGAATTAGTTACCGTTCCATTTTGTAGCAACGTTAAGTAAGTTGCCTTCCGCTCCGTTCTCCTGCTCGCCCCGCGCGTCCCAGCCTTCCTTCCGCACCTGGCTCCGCAACTCTCTCTTGCTCATTCACTTACTCATTCTCTCTGTCTCTCTCTTTCTCCCTCCCCTCTCATTTCCTTACTCATCCCCAGTACCCTTATCGCTTCTCTGGGATGGCGGAGAAGCTAGTCCGTCCGCCTCCATGTCTCGTTTCCTCCTTGTTTCTTTAACGAGGAATCCGACATGTTCTACAGACTCGTTCTGAGACAAAACCGCCAGTACATCCGCATCGCGACAATCTCACAAAATTCTCCGGTAAAGACCGCGCCGGTCTGTTTCCGGCGTGCGTCATGCTCAGCTTAACTGTCATGTCTTATCGATGACATTAAATATCACCGGAGAACGCTGGAACCAGCCGCCGAATTGTCGATTGTGTCTGCACTGGACATTGTCGATCGCGTTTCGAACGAAATTCATTGTAGCCTTCGGCGAGTTTTACTTTGAACTTTCGTCACCCGCAAGATTCGAGGGCTTTTGATTATCGGTTTTGGCAAAGCTTCGAGAAATTGAAAAAAGTTTTACGCAAAGACCCCAATACAACAGTAGATTTTTAGGACATTGAATTCCGTTGAAACATTCAACGATTTATTTCCTACGATAAATGGATTTGCGAGTTAAATTTTTTTTATTATTTCCGTCAATTACAAAGTATTTTTTTTTCATTTTGCCATCAAAATAGAAATCGCACTTTTACGAAATTTCGTTATCCTGATTATTAAAAAAAAGATTCATACAATAAAGATCAATATGATGTTAAATTAAATGCATATTTATCCATACATATTTATCCATAGTTTATTGTAAGAGATAAAATTAACGCTGAACTATTGACCTTTGCCAAATAATAAAGTATGCTGAACTTGCGAGATTTCAAAGGTCACTTAACGTGCCTGCAAACGATAAACGAGCTGCTCGCTAGCCAGTAAAGTAGGTGATAACCTTTTTCTAGGCCACAGGCTACGTCTTTTTTATCTTCATCTATTCGTAGCAGCTATCTTCATCTATTCGCATCGCTCGAAAAAGAATGCAAAAAAGGAAAAAAGCACGCATTAAAGAGCACTTAGTAACGCTTATGCAATGAAACGCTATTGTCTGGAAAGCTCTGCAATTAATCAATTATCTTACGTACGTGCGACATTATATTATAGTTAAAAGCTATTTTAAAAGAGGTGTCTATGGCTTCTCTTATTTATAAAAAGTATCGCAGCAAACTAATGTGATGTGAAAGATTGATCGGTAATATTTTTTTCGCGACCATAACTCAAGTTTATATTGAATATACGAATCTTGATATATATTTTCTGCGAGTGCGCTTGACGTTCTACGAACGCGAATTGAAAAATATAAAGATTCCGTGAATTTTGAGAGGAAGCGAAACGTTTCCAACGTTTTCAACAGATTTTCGATAATTTTATTTATCTATACAATATTTACGCTTAATGGGATCGATGCGTGTCTGTAGGTACGTATCTCGTAATTGAAGAAAGTAATTTTTCATCGCGGGATGGTCGGGATGATCGGAAAGGTGTCGAAAAAAGTCTGATTTAAAGTCTAAATTAAATTTCATGGCGAGGCGACGAACTTTTTGCTGTCGACGGCAACTACTGCTACAAGCACGCAGCGCGCACGGATGTTCGCGGTTACGCCAAAATGCGCAAGAAAATATGAACGTTCATCATTCGAACGGAACCGGAAACCCATGCGGATATATCCTCGGTATTCTGCTGAGTGAGGAGCGAATACGGGTGGGCAGGAGGGAGAGTTGCTTAAATCTGTGGAGTTAGGACAGGACTTACCGCCAAGACGCAGCTCGCAAATGGCGTTCAAATTAATTTCAACAAAGTTCGTAAATTATTAATACCCGCCGGGCCGGCGGCTGCTGACTCGCTTGTTCCCGGCTAAATGTGCTGTTTAATTAGGAAATCCGCGATTGTGGTAAGACGAGAATTGTCAACGGTTTTATGTTACATTTACAGTCTTTCCCTACGCTGATCGCCTGCCACGCAGGCGGATTGCGAATATCGCGCACCCGCTAGTGAAACGAACTTAAAACTATTCCGACATGCAACTCCGCGTATCACGGCGCGTTACCTCCACGCGCAATTACGCGCGACACGGTGCGAAGGTTTGTAAAACAGCGTGGTGGGATCGTCACCGTGAGAGTGATGGTTCTGAGAATTCTTTTTTTTACGACTAAAGTGACTGTGCAATGTGAAATTGCGTAGCTTTGAATCAGAATGTTAATTACGGCATTTTGCAGATTATTAGGATTACGATTGACTTTTAAACGGCCGTCGTAACTTGTACGAAAGTTGGACAGGAATTCGAGCAATATCATTTTCTCTTCTCATATATAATATATGATAGTTTACATAAACAACGATCGCTATTCTAAAAACTCGATTGCCAATCTCACCGGAACAGCCACGTCTGACAGCACGATATTCTAGCCGGTATAGAAATTGATCGCTGTAAGTGAATTCGTTCCCCAAATATAACGGGAGACGTAGTTGGAATACTTGGTGACTCTAAGAATTTTGAGGACGGCTCATGAATGCAAATTAAAACGTTTGCCGCTTCTGCCGCGCATCTCTTCCCTGGTGCTCCCTTTCTCGGTGTTATTTGGCTCCTCTTACAAACGATGTTCAAAAGTTGGTGCTTGCAACGGATGACGCTTAAATAAAAAGTTTCATGTGTACATGTAAATAACGTGCCTGCAGAATAAATAAATTATACTAAATTATAATCTTAAATCCCCTTGTGAAGCCGTGAATAAATCTACAGATTAATTATTGAAAAGACAATTATGTACGTTACATAATTAATTTATTTTTACCAACGCTGAATTTCACAGAATTAATGTATTTTTAATTGAATATCGTTAAACACACGATGTGAATATCGCTTTGCCTCGTAAAGCCCTTGCATACTATTTTCACGACATTAGATACCCGCAAAATCGTAATGTCCGCTTCTGCCTTCTGCTTTCTTTATTTTTGCGGTATGCGCATTCTCCTAAGTTTCTTCGCCAATATATATGTATAGGGTACGACGCAATGCTCAACAATAAGAAAGCTTTACACAGCAGTGGCCATTACGACACAGCATAATGCACATTTCCAGTCCGACATTTTCAATAATATGCCGTTGGAGTGAAAATTATGCATTGACGGAAGGACCGAGAAGAGTGGTAAAGAAAATTAATGGAAGATGCAATTTTCTCAACAAGAAAAATAAATATGTTAATGTTGAATTGCACATGCTGTTATTTGAAAAAAACGTTCACGCGTTGCATCAAATATTCAGTCGATATAGATTTTGAATGTATTTCCTTAACATATGTCACGTACATTACTTGAGACATAAGTCTCAAAGCGGAAATCGAACTAAAAATGATGCTAAGAGAACGGATGAAAAAGGAAGAGCTTGAACACAGCACGAACGATATTTCCAATATTCTCGTAGCAAACGCAAAGTTCGAGATAAGTATGCTTCTGATACAAACACCCATACAACATTCATGACTGACGACGACGCGACGCATTGATACCCTGCGCCTTTCCAGTTTTCAGCGCATCCAAAAGTCCTTGTGTCAATGTCTTTCCCTCTCAAGCGTAACCGCTGAAAGCACCACGCCGGAACCGATACAAATATCTTTTCTCGTTAGCTGGAAGAACATCACATATATAGCTTGATTCAATGTATAAGGAATATATAGGAATATATTTGAGTCCACGCGCGAAGGTCGTTAAGGTGGCTGCCCGGCCGAGATGTTGCATCACTTTTTCCAAACTCGATAAGAGCCATTGTCGGCCTCGTGTCAACGACTTTGAATCGCGAGATCGCAACAACAGTGACCCTGGCCAAATGACAATTTTATCGAACTTCTTCGTATCCCGAATACGAACGCATATATAAATCGAAATGTGTATTGTATTATACACAGCCTAACGATGAATTACGAGATAGCTCTGTATTGAACGATACATTATTGCATCCCTAAGCCAGCTTTTCGGCATCCCGATTATACGCATCGTATAGCAATATTAATTACCGCTGGCCAGTATCTAAACCAAGTCAACGGTAAGTTAACACGCGATGGTTCGTGTGAGCGATTTGTTTAGGAAGGTAATACCTGATAATTATCGCAGCTACGATTGTGACGATGAACATATTTAGTTGTATATCTCAATTATGTAATTTTTCATCATAATATTTCAACATACACGTACGAAAAGCGCGTACATAAGACATAATAATTTACATACATAAGACAAATAATTTTATACCTTCGAACGCGCAACGTGGTAATTTTGAAATTTACAATCATATTGCGGAACGCTAATGGTTTACGCACGGATAGACAGTGCACTGTTTGCTGCAAGAGGGAAACTCGTAAGAGAACACGGAAAATATATTCACGAGAAAATATACAAGTACGCACGCTCACGCGTTCGTAACGCCAGGGGTTGCCTAATGACGGCATTTCTTCGGAAGATTCATCTTGCGAAGCGTACCTCAGCGATTCTGGCGTTAAATTACGGAAAGATTAATAACTGTCGGGAAGATTAAAGCGTAGAGACTCGAAACGAATATGCGCTACAATCGCGGTACCGTTATACGCGGCAAAGCAGGTTAAGATATTTATCACATTAAATAATTTCATACCTTCCTCCTTGTGAGACTCGTTCAATCTTAACGCTATGCGAATAGTGCAGATATGTAAAGACGGTGAACTGTAAAAAGAAACGCGACAAGGTTAAAGACATGAATACTTTTGTACACAATTTTGATTTATTTAATAACAAATAGACGGTTCGTTGTAAAATTGTTTGTCGTTGCTAACACAAATAAAGATTTTTCTCTCCATATTTGCTATTGTACCTCCTACATGAGCGGAATTTTAAAAAATCTGTCTAATATTTTAATCTAAAATATTTTATATTTTTGCTAATAGAATTAATAAATATGCGCCATGATTATTATCATACTTTTGTAGTCTTTGTGTGATTTTTATGCAACGCGTCCTCGTAATATAGCAAAGCTCATTTGCATATTATAACAGGCGTCGATGCACAAGCATTTGTAATTAAAACACGAAATATTCATAATTTAATTCGTATGACGTATATCTTTCAGTACAAAAAGTGAGGGCAGCGACGAAGAAAGCTGTCGTGTAATTTAATTGGCCTTTTTTCTTCCTTTGGCTGTGCGTCAATTAATTACTTTTGTTACATTCCTTTTTTTATTCGTCGACTGTTGCCGCTCGTTAAGTCACCGTGCATCTCTTTGTTACAGCATCGCTCTGCGATGTAGTTTACAACAGTGATTCGACAAAAACGGGCGTAGTTATGTCACCTGGATACCCGAACCCATATCCACCCAGAACACACTGTACATACGACTTCCAAGGAAGAGGAAAGGAACGGGTACAGGTGATATTCCAGGACTTGAATCTGTTTCATTCGCCAAACGACCCAAATGAGTAAGTCATATTTTAATATTATATTTGTCTAATCTTAATTATATTAAATATATCGACACTGTCTTGAGATATACTCTTAACGTAGTGGTCCCATTGTTAAACTATATCCGTTGTACAGATATATTTTTACTCGAAAAACTTGTATCCGTTTTCGTGAAAAATACGAATTTGTGCAATAGCTATCACGCGATGGATTTAAACATCATACATATGTCGGATCTGTACTGTTTTCACGACAGTTTTAGTAGCAGCGTAATAATACATATGATACATATAATGCTGCGTCTAGAATCCTCCTCCACTCTTATAACACAAAAGGCGTATGCTACATTATATATGTATTTGCACGCACGTAACAGACGTTTGCCCATTTTGTCTTCAAACCACATCGGATTACGATAAGTGCAATCTCAAAATTTCATAAGAAACGACTTCGTCGTAAGCTGACCTAAGAATAAGACTGGTACTGTTTTATCTTTTAACGTGTCATTGCTTTGTATCTTTTGCTTTCAAAAATTGTATGACGTCAAAAGTGTGAGAAAACCTGTAGTAAATTTAGCAAGTGCGTTTTTCTTCCTTCCAGGTTAATACCCATTTGCCTAAATTCGCTCATTCGTATACATAAAGTTGCATTGTCACTTTACCAGTGCGAGAAATTTTATTTGAATCCGACAAAAGGATTCTTATCCTCAAAAATCTGACCAAGCTTTCAAGAATACCTCCAAGCAGCGGAGATCGACTGCGAGCGTTTCCTCTAACGTAGAGATTGAAGGATCTGTCGTCGAGGAGACAGATCAGCATAGGAAATCCCGGGAAACCGCTGCAATACAACCGCTGCGGGTTCCTCGACTATTACACTCGCTGCATCACTTATCCTTTCATTCATTTTCCATGTGGTTGTTCTTAAACACGATTTAATTAGGGTTTACACATTGAACTGATGTGTTTAAGTTAAGTACTTTTCCCATTCGATAATTACTTGCCACGTACTTTGCATCACAAGAGCTTCTCTATCTTTGAAGTGATAGTTACGATTAAACTCCAGGAGCTACGATCGATAGTTATAATGCACATTTGAATAATATGATATACTATCATAACGTATTATTCTTCTCTTTACGATAATAATGTGAAACGATAAAGTTTTAAATAAGTTATACCTTATACATATTATTAGTATAATTGAAATTACACTTAATAAATTATACATATGCATGTTTTTTAGAAAAAATAATTTACAATTAAATTATAAACAATATATATAATATAATAATAATTTGAATAATGCGAACGTCAATATTATAATGTATCTCATATTTAATGTTGTTTCACAAAGCTCGTTACGTAGGTTAAAATAAGGCAAGCATTATTCGCGTTATCACTCGCGTTATTATGTCTATTCATAAAACACAAGGACGTTTCGTCTATCTACTCATAATACACAAACGTGAGTGCATTCAAATGCTAAGATGATTTCTTCTGAATAGAACGTTGGAGAGCAGTCGTCATCATCATTTTCCTACCCAGTTTCCTTCCAATCATCCGAATAGATTGGTCGAAATTTTCCTCCAAGCATATGGTCGCGCATTCATGCAGTAACGCCACACAAATTTACTCATGTACGAAATCGCTGCACATGATCATACACGTAGGTCTGTCTATGCGCGAGCAAATAATTCTTTATTGTGTGTTATTGGCTTTCTCTCTCTCTCTCTCTCTCTCTCTCTCTCTCTCTCTCTCTCTCTCGTTATGTCTTGCGAATTGTAAATTGGTTGGTTAAAGGCCATCCATTGTGGATTGTGCCCGCAGGACAATTGCGTAATTATGATACAGTAAACCACGGCACGTTGAGCTCAAATAGGAGGAGTATAATAGGAATATACTCAAACGCTAAACGCAGCAAGGAAACGTGGCTACTTTGCGAAAATGAGTTTATTGGGATTGTTCCTTTAAAGCTTGCCATATCATCCTGGCAAAGAAAAAAGTAAACATGTTGCTTCGTGTTCAACAATTCATAAAAGTTTTGTAATTATATACTTGACGTAACTTTAACTACGTAGACTGTGTGTAGACTACTGTGTTTCATATCATTCTCAATAAACATATCATTTTCAAAACTGTTTTCTTTGCTCGAAATACATTTCTTTTCAAGTACATACTTTGCAACATTATATCATGTTTATTTTGACTAGTCTGTCATCAAATTTGTTGTGGTAGATGAAATAAATTTAAATATATTTTAGAGAGAGGGAGAGAGAGAGGAGCAGACACACACACACATACAGACAGATAAAAGAGAGAAATCAGCAGCACAACTTATACTGCATAACAACTTCATCAACGTGATTTTCATTATTTTTTGAGGAATTTTCTGCGAAATACATGTGTAACACACATATTTGCTAATAAATACAACGTAGACTCTAGTGTATCCATTAAAATATTTGACATTTGGGGTCCAGCAGTCGCACACAAACATATAAAAATATATATTCGATTACAATCTCTCCCATTCTGTCTTCATATATTTTTATTTTACTGCGTATTTAATACATGTTGTAATTATCGTAAGATGTTTACTTGGAATGTGAGATCTACTATCTTAAGCGTGTTATGCAACGAGCGAAAGTAATTATTTTGTAAGTCAATTGACTGCAATTATTTGGTATTTCCAACTCAACAAACAGATTGCAATGGATAATTTCCGCAGTGGTCGACAGCAAGCTCTCGTGTCAAGAGTTTCTGAAACAAAAGTCCAGACTCGAGAATGTCAACTCGGTGTCGAGTTATCGTTCAAAGTTCGCTAGCGGCGTCGTAAGCACGGAATATAAAATTGGACAACGTGCAACGTGTTGCAGTACACGCTCCGGTGCGCGTACTGGGACAAATACATCTTGATTCCTGTTCCTTGTGTTCTAACGGGACGTGAAATCAGAAATGGAAATACGAGTCCCGCCGGTAGCGAAGCGTCTTTTGTCGAGAAAATGAAAAGTTTTTCCTATCAAATGTTGTTTCGTGACGCGTAACGAAGGCTAGAAGTCGAAACAGCGCTGACACGACTGCGTTGTGGGACAGTTACCGTCCAACATTTTTTTTAACTAAATGATTAACGTTACGTGAGATGTTGCAATGAGAGTCGCTATTTTATTACAAATCCATCCAACGAAATCATGAAATTCTGAATGCGCAAGTATTTTTTGCTCCTCGATTCTAATTTTTATATTTTGTATTTTCTTCCTTCCTTCACTCTTCAATACCATTATAGAATATTACATGATGAACTAATCGTGCAGAGGTACAAGAGATACTTTATCTGCAATTATTGCAATGATTGAAATTATATGGAAATTGGTTTTCCGCAATAATTATCGCGTTCGAAAGTATCAAATTTTGGTAGCTGCACTCAGCCGCAGATATGCGCTCGAAACGAATAAAATAATTAATATTGCATGTATACACGTGTAAAATATGATATCTGGAAAATAAATCACTAAAAATATGTTATTTTTTATTGCAGCTGCGTGGGAGTTGATTCATTGGTGGCGTTCGTGCATATAGATGGAAAGAAGGACAAAATAGATTCATTCTGCGGAGACACGCCGCCGCGGCCTATCATGAGCAATGGTCCGCGGCTTTCCTTGGAGTTTCAGGGACTAACCTCATCTCGCCTTTCGAGAGGCTTTAAGGCGACATATACTTTCATGGAAAGTAAGTGCGTAATGTACCAGTTTTAACAATAGGTTTTTGCGTGTTGCGAGAAAAGGCTGCATCTCCTTGCGACAATTTAAAGTGAATCGTCAATCTAAGTAGAAATCTTCCGTTTCGTGCGATACGCGCGTAAATTTACACGTATATTGTCTTCTCGTAAATCGATCAGAGATGTTCCGGTTTAGATGGACGACGGGCATCATCGAGAATAACTTATCGACGTGGAACGTGTTCGCGGCGCAAGATCAGGCCATGACGTACGATCTTATATATTCGTAGATGGTAGCCGTATTCCGGGCTTTTCTCCTATGGGCACCTATGTCCCGTCAAAATTTCAATTTCCGCCGAACATTCTATCGCGATAGCAATGCGTCTCGCCGCGTTTCGCCGTTTATCACCTGCAGGCGAGCTTGGATTGTAGCGCACCGCGCTGGGCGGCATTCGTAGCGGAACAAATGGATGGCGAAGTGTGTTCATCTTGCCGAGAATCGTTCGGGGATACCGTAAGAAAGTCAAGGAGTGCATCGCGACGCTGTACCGACGAAAGTTCGCGCACGCACGGAGGCAGACAATCTGTCTCACATATCAAGCAGCTAGAGGGAGACAACTTTGTGTCGTACCGTCAGTTAAGGAATGAATATCACTCGATTATGCCGAGTATTTTATCGTCCCCTGACTACCATCGAACAGAGCCGAAAGTTCGCGCATTATCGCATAATTGAAACGCGGCAAAGTGGATCCTGACCTATTTTGCAACGGTGGAAAGAGATATGGCGACCAAGTTTCCGACAAAGTCGCTCCGCGGCTCCGTATTATGAATGTTAACGGCAAGTTTGAGTTTAATTTTTACGAGCGGGACGTATCTACCCCTTTCTTACCACATCTTCACCCAAATCTCCCCCCCCTCCCCCCCGTCTTTGAAACTTCGCGGGTGAATTATCGCGCTAAGGGATGCGGGTACGTTCTTTGGGGCCCACATAAATAGACTTCGGAGGATCCTCGAAAAAGACGGGGTCGCTCTCGCAAATCGAAGTAGGCATTCGACAATCGAACTGTAACGGACACCAAGAAGAGATTCGCGTTCTCTCCTTTCTCGCAGGAAGCCAGACACGGGTCTCACTCCCGAACTGTCACAAGCACAACGATGTTCTCGACGACGAATCGATATGACGCGTCTTAGAAAGGACCCGCCGGTCCTGCAGGAATAACGTTCTACGCGCTGACTAGGACATTTCCTTGGGGGAAAGGTTGATGTCTCAGACTGATATGTGCGTGTCATCCGAGTCGCGCGATACATTTTCCCCATGCGGCGTCTGTATACATATCCTTACTCACGTTTGAAACTAGTAATTATGACATTGTTACGAAGAGAGAGAGAAGGAGAGAGAGAGAAGTCGTAACATCCAGCAGACAAATTTCTCGCTCTTCGTCGTTATAATCGACGTCACGACGACAATGGCAGGCGGATAATCGCAAATTACGCCGTAACGCAAACACGCCATTGCAAACGCGAAGGACGCGAAATTTATGACGTCTACTCGGTGTAACCCGCCCTTCTTGCAATTAGTTCTGTCTTCCACCACGATGGTAAATTAGACTCCACCTCGGTCTAAAAAGATCTGTCTCTCTCAGTGCGAACGCTTTGCGCGATAACGCGAAAATCTATTTTCCTCGCCGTTTTCGATCGTATTTCCTTGCAGACGAGACACACTATCACTGTTTGGACGGTGTCGCGTCAAACTATCGACGTTTGTCGTGGAAACTTATCGTTACGTCGATTCGCAGTCGTTTAGTCACGAGACGACGCACGCCAAAGGACATCGAACGGAAGTTTCGGAATTCGGTCGAACGGTCCAAATATCGTCGACAGCAGCGATGGTAGCGTTGGCAGTTAGCGAACGACATATTCCTCCCGACGTGACTGGTGAGAGAACTCGACTCGTCGGGTGAGACGGTGACGGATTTACGAATCCATCGTCGTGCGAAAAAGTGGAACAGAGTCTTTGGAAAACAACGTCGTCGTCGGCGTCGCGCTTTGACATCCAAGTATATACAAGTGTGTGTGTGTGTGTATATATATATATATATATATATATATATATATATATATATATAATATACGTCTCATGTTTGTCTGACGCTTTGTATATACGTATCCATACGCGTCGCGCCGGTATCAAACGTATGAAACTTACGGCAGTATTAGCAGCGACGCTTTAATGTAACCTGGCGTATTCCACTTCCGAACTTTGTAGAAGTTTCAACGCAATATTTCCAACAAACTCGGCAAAGTTGATACGGGCGCATCGTACGTCGTATTGTTGCGTCAAGTCATACAACGGGAAACGCACCACGCCACGCTAGCTCGTTCGGTCGAGACTCACCAACTTTGGTCATCTATCTTAACCGCTTAACTTTTTAAGCGAAGCTAAACATCGATGATACACATAGTAACTATTAAGATATTTGAAATACAGTAACTCGCAGAGGTCTCGCGACACGTGAAACTATAAAATCATGATGTAACACGTGTGCAGAACGTGCAGAAGGTAACCGACGCGAAAAAAGAGGAGTGAGCCCACGAACGACGCTTTAAATACCACCTTGGATACAGGACCGTTTTGCATTTCGAGAGTTATTCCGTGCGAATAGTAGAGCGAGGTGCCGGAATCGTTATCGTTGATTACAATTGCAAAGTTGGGAGGAGTCCGGTCGAGACAGGGCCAGGAAGGAAGGAAGGAAACGACGAAGGCCGGCCGAACGCTCTCGGATATGCGCACAGTGCCGAATTGCGAGTCGACGGCGAATCTTTTGTAATGTAGATCGCAGGACGATTTTAACGACAGTTATACCCCCTCGAAAGTGTGATAAACAGTCTGCATGCACCCACGTATGTAGATGCATACAACGGCTCGAGGCGGTCCGCATGCCCGCCCATGGCCGACTTCGGGACAGAGCGTCGCGATCTGGTGCAACATAAATTGCCAGCTCGTATATACTTGAACATTCTTCCACAGCCGGGTATTATAAAAGTTTTCGCGAAACTTTATCAATTTTACGGATACGCCACGTGTACTGAGAAAAAAGAAATGAGCGCTCGTTTACCGTCTTTTGTCTCTCTCTCTCTCTCCCTCCCTCTCCCTCCCTCTCTCTCTCTCTCTCTCTCTCATTTTCCGTGCTTGCTTTGATTGCTTCTACGTATATAAATAGCACATATACATGTTTCGTATCTTTATATAATTACACTTCAGTTCATCTTGCACAAACGAAATATTATTGGACATAATGTTTTTAAAAACTGCTAATAAATTTTTAATTTTTAATTTTAATTTCTTCAAAATATTGGGAGATATATAATGCACACGTTAGGTGTATCTGTAAACGTTATAAAAATATGCAAAATAGTAGCCAGCGATTTCAATGCTCTTTGTACGAGTTTTACACGCATTCACTTTCGTCGGAAGGCAGAAGCTACTATGGCAGGACCGGAGAATTCTCTCGTCTCGACAACCTTGAAAAATTGATAGCATAGGCTGTCTCGACTAGACTTTATCGGAGTAACGGGCAACTAAACGTACCATTTTATTGGATCCTATGCGCCGGTACGCTGCGAATACCGAAGCCTCGGCACTCTTGGTAGCCGTGCGTGAATCTCAATCGCGGAACCGTCGTGGCGAAACAAAATAGATTTTCCGTCTGCCGTATAACTCGCCGGTTCACGGAGATTCGCTCGACCGACACACAATCCCGTGATACCAAAAGTTCGAAGCACAACGTTGTCCAACAACAAACAGGGCGGGATTGTTGATCCGTGTTTACTCCTTCAGCGTGTAGCAGCATGCGTAGTTATAATATCTGCAGCATCCGGTGCATAGTTATGCGGAGTATTTGGTCTAACGTCGCCACGAAATTCAGAGCTTCTTTTTGCACGAACACAAAACAGTGCTTAGACAGAAGTTTGTTTCGTTGCGATGAGTTACGAGTACTTGTACAAGCGCGAAATGTTGGCAGTAAATAAAATAATCACATTTGTAAATTAGTTGGAAACGTTGAGTGGACTTTTCTATTTACAATATATTATAATACAAATACTATATGAACTATAAAATTGGTAGCTCATTGCAGTTAATTCGCCATTTATCGTCGGTTTTGTCTTTGGCGTTCCCGTCAAACTGCAACTCGAAACATACGTCACACTGTTCAAATAACATCCTGTAATTTCCGCAGAATTGTACAAAGCGTGGACAAACGCGACGTTCTCGTTACTTTAACCCTCTCTCTCACGTAATCGGGGGACATTGCTTGTTGTCGAGCGTGAAACGAGCGACGGGACTGGAAAAAAGAGCGGGTCGACCGTAGTAGAGTGAGGTCATTTCAAAATGAAAACCCTATGCCGAAACGCGAGACACCGGCGATACAAGGAAAAAAAGTCCCAGCTATCGCGCTATTGCCAGCCAAACGAAACAATATGGGACTTTAATTTTCAGCATGATGTCATCAAGCGAGCGTATAAGACCTCGCACAACGAAAATAAAACAATATTGATAATATTCCCCTTGAGATAACTGATGGAGAGATAAATGACTGCAATCATTAAATTTGAATATTGAAATTGTGCGGATAATTCAACGTTAAATAACGTTCGTTTTGTTAAATATTCAATGAACGTTAAAGAATCATTGCGCGCAACTATTTGCTCGTGGGCATTAATTCGATGATTCGTTGGTAATGTAAACATCGGCAATCCACTATCGCATCGATCTCGATAATTCGCAAGAACATTTCGGAAAACTCATTTATTTATGCTCTCTATGCTGATATGATACCATTTGGAAACTTAGTAATATTGATTTATTTATTCTATATCGTAATACATTCAATCCCACGGGACAGTTTGTATTTTCTGGCACGTTGTCGGTAATCATCGAAATAAAATCTGCCAATTCATAATTTGAACGGCACGGTTGCAGTTACGCAACTCACATATCTGACAGAATTCGCATCGCGGAATAACTGATCGATTAAATTATAATATATTAAAATGTTTCGTTGAACGCTTCTCTTGCGCGGTTGAAAACAAATTTTGGTACTTTCGCAAATATGTATTCAGCTGAAAATAGCGTTTAAGCGAAAGAAACATTTATTATCGCTTTATATAAGCTTTATATAAGAATCTAATAAATCCTCTTTTTTTATATAGGAGTAAGACAGATGTTTTATTATTGTATCCTTGCCTTTCTCTCTCTCTCTCTCTCTCTCTCTCTCTCTCTTTCTTATTTGCTTCTCTGCTTTTAATGTTATGTACTTTTGATATACAGAGTGTCTTTTTGACAAAGTTTTTTGCTGTTTAATCAAGCAACCTATATTTTTGTTAAAATCTTAATGTATAGAATTTAGTTCGAGACATCCAATATTGAAAATTCTCAAAGTTATAAAGGCAGACAATGAGAAATAAACTCCAAATTTTCCAAGGAATCTGCAGCCGAGAAAAAATGCACGATGCTCGGGGCATCCAGTAAATCAAGCTTCTTGCTTATTAGAGGTACGCTTAACAAGTGAGTAATTGTTGCGCAACTTTCTTCGGGTCCTTTCTTAGCTCGAGTATACGCTATCCGTATAATAAAGTCGATGTACAAAACAGGTACGCTCCTTTCTCAATAGCGGTCGGAATGGAAATTATGAACATTCAGATGCAAATTTAATTTATTTGATAGCGAAGACTTACGAAAAAAATTAGAAGAAGATAAATACAATTTTATCTCCTTTTGAAAAAGCCAAAGTAGAATCCTAGGGCGGTGGAATATTTCGATAATCATTATTTTTGAATTTAGAGATACGTCATATATTTCTACGTTCGATATCCGCACACTCTGCGACGTGCTGTTCCAGACGCCGCAAATGAATATCGGATCGCGAGCATGTCCGATCGAACGTAACACGCGTTATCCGGCGATGCCCTTAACCGCGCGTTACCCGTCGCGAGCTATCGGGAAATGTCATAAAGCGAAGCGTGACCGTGTCATAAATATCCGATTCTGACGTCGAAATTCAACGAACGATCCCCACGGAGACAAATTGTGCGACAACCAGAAACGCGACCCGCCGCATTAAGGAATTACATGCATAGAACGCACGCATCAGTCACTTCCATTGATTGCTCAGATAGAATATACACTGCGAAAATCGCGTGAGAGCGACGAATATCGTACTAATGGGCTTTATCACGTGTGACATTTCACACACATATGTTCAGAAAGTGTACAAGTAATTAACTCATCATTTTATTTTCGCGGTGGAAACGTCTATTAGAATACTAATTTTCGCATTTCGAAACAAAATACTCGTGAAATGTACTCGGCGAATATCTACACATATATCTGACACAATATCGTATCGCAGTAAATGATAATGATTTTCAACCGTAATCAGTAGCCACATCGGTAATAAGCAGCTGATTTAGCAGTACTCTCGATTATTCCACATTGCGTTAGTGTGGAACATATAATTCACAAATATTTGCACTATACCCAATCATCAGAGACGGTAAATTCTATTAAAAGCAGGTACCAGAGCGCATGTTGCGATCTGTTTGTCCCGCTGCTAATTACATGCGCAGAGCATTCTCATTCTCAATGAATCAGCGAAATTATGTCGCATCCAAAACTTGCTGTCATCACTTTTTATATATTGTTGATTAGATTGGGATTGCAAGTGTCGAATTGACGTCATACGTTACAGGTATGAATGATAAATCATTACGCGATTGTGCAAAACATTTATAGAGGCGACATTTGCTTTGTTATTTGTCGCGATTGTTGAAAGGCGTTTAATGTAGTTTTATCGAATTTTAATAAACGTGTCAATCATAATTTCAGTGGAAAATTCTATTAAGTTCCTTTAATCGAAAGCTGGCTAACGCACAACGTTGCTGGCTGCATTTTCGATGCATCTTCCAATTCCACCGGGAACTGGAAGATGCATGAATATTTTTTGCTACAAATATTTTTATATAATTCGCCTTTCAACAAATATATTTATAATTTGAAAGATATCTGCACTTTCCGCCACAAATAGAGAGAAAGAGAGAGTGGCCATATTTTCATTTTTCTATTTCTCTCTCGTCAAACAAAAGCAGATTAATTAATTTCCGTCCTGCATCACAGACGGAAAACCACTCTAATCGCTTAGATCGACGTTGCAACTTGCTGGTACCGCAGATACAACGATGCGGCACTGAATTCCATGCTTAATTCGGCAAACATTCGGTCTACGCTGACATCATATACTCGTATCACGCTCGCCTGATTAAAATCTTCGCGAATGCCACGCTACGAGTGCCGTATCCGTTGCCATTGTATCACGTTACGTAAATCGAGGTATTACTTAGTTACGAGGGATACGAAAACGAGACGCGGAAGAAAGACGAGAGAGGCAGAGGGGAAGAGAATTCGCGCGGAAACGTTATGTAGCAAATGGCACGCGGAAAAGAGAAAGAGCAACCAACCGTTGTTTTCCGAGATACGTTAGCGCACCACGAGAAACCGGAAATATTCGGGACAATGTACGCGGACGCACATATCCAGAGCGCTCCTGAGTTTAACTCGTACAGTAGCATTATGATGTTAAACGCACGCGATATCTCGATGGTGCGCACGGTATGGCGCGTCGTCAAGAAGCGTCTCTTTACGACCTCGTAACAATAAAAATCACAGCGCGACGAACGCGTTAGAACATTAATTGCAGCCGAGTAATTCCTTCTTGCGAAAATATTGCAAAATATTTATATGTTTAATGTTGGTAATAAACGATAGATCACCAAACGCAGTCGGTAAAAAATTCATATCTTTGCATACGTCTGGCCTCCGTTAATCCTGTCGTGTGATCCAAGTAATTGCAAAACTACATAATAATTTTGATATAACATTAGTTTGATTTATCGATGACAGTCCTTACGCAGTCCTGCATGCATTCGATCGCGCTCGCGCTAAATACAACGCTTAATGTTTCCACGAATTGATGTCATTGTAAATAAAAAAGAATAAAAAAAAAGAAACTGTCATCCTTTTTCATACGAGTTTTTTTTACAGTACGAAATTTTACAACTATTTGTGGTATACGTCCCATAAATAAAAAGGATTTACAGAATTTTTTTTTATATATGTACATCAAACGTTTGAAACGTGAAACGTTTGCTCCGATTGCAGGCGTGGAGAAATGCGATATGAAAAGGTTGTAGATTATTACATTTGTTCTGTATGGTATTGACAAATTACAGGTAGTAACAAGTATCACGATGTTTGAACACAATTCTGCCATCTCTGCGGAGCACTATTTTTATCACGAGATTTACTCGTATTTTAGGTGTTCAGAGAAGATATTTTTGTACATCAATTTTTCCAAAATTGTCTCAATTCTATCCTAGTTTCATTCAAATTGAGCCCCAATTTCTATGCATTATTCGCAATTTCTGGGTTAGGAATGTGTGAATTTTAATATTACTTCTTATGAATATGAAGCAGACGGTCTCGCGGTTGGATTTTGCATGAGCTAACAACGCTGGTGACGATGAAAGGGACAATACGATCGCAAGGTAAAAGGGAAAGGTAATGACTAGGCGAGATAGTTGCCGAGCTGACCTCTCCACAACGCTCTTCAAACATTTTCACACTTTTTTCGTGGAGGCCGACCCACGGTTGTATATTCCTCTTCTTCTTCTTCCTCTGACAAGGCCCGTGGAGGGCAGACAAACCGCGTACACGGTGACCATAACAAATGCGGCTAACTAAGCGCAAAAGTCTCGCGAAAGCTTATTACTCGATGTTTACAGCCCGTAGGAAACTTGGCCCGTGCTCTCGCAACGCGGTGTACCGCACTTTAGGAACTCACGAGAGGAGTTCCGCAGTAACTGCGACCACCGCGTTTGAAACGAGTCGTTTGAAACGGGGCCTGTGTGACAACGGGGCCAATCCCGTAATTAACATACTCTCCTGTCTCCTCGGATTCTCTTCTCTCTTCCGCGTGGCTGCCGCCATGAACATTTCGCGTGAGGAACCCGCCGATGGCAATGTCGTTGAAACGGATATTTTTCAACGAGAGAATGCGGCGAAGGATGGAAATCACTTTCCGGGGAAGTTTGCCGGTGGAAGGAAACGTCGATCTTTCCTAAACCGTTCTCCGTAGCAGCCGTCGCTCTGGGGCGTCCGTCGCGATCGAAGTTAATTGAGTCGTCCCGTAATGAGGTTTCGGCCGCTTCTGTCGAGAAATTTTAATCGGTCGAGAGGATCGGGGAGAGAAAAAGAGAGAGAAGAAAGAGGTGCCTCCAAGTCGCGCCAACGACGAACACTTGGAATGTTTGCAAGGAGTTATTCAATTATTTTATGTCCCGCCGGTCCGAGGTGCTACTCAATTTGCTCATCGTCGGGATCAGCTTTGAACAATTTCAACTACATCGAACAGTATTGACGCAATTGAAAAAAAGTATAAGGTGAAGTAATTTTTTGTGGCGAAAAAAAGTGAAATTAAATGCAATTTAGTATAGCAGTATGGTAGTAGTCCGTTATATTGGATGTTATATTGGATAGTTCACGTAGCTATTTTTCGCTCGAATAAGGCAATTGATTGATCCTGGTGTCTGCCAATTTTTGTTGCAAAATCCGATCGATTGAAAGCATAAGCTTCGTTCTTAATGCAATTTGGCAGAATTTGAAAAATCAAAGTTGCGCGCGAACGATGAAATGTGCGACAATTTTTTTTTCGCTACGGCAAACGACATAAAACTGAGGAAAATCGAGTTTGTACTGCCAGACGAAAAATGAGTTAGGAATAAAAATCTTGTTGACCGAATACTCCCGTATTCGCGATCGAGTATATCACACGCGGCGAGTACACGTTCGAAACTGACCACGAAAACCATTACGCTAGCACGCACGGCAACACCCTATTTTCAGACACCGTTGTCACCAGAAACCGCCTTGCAAGCAATTTAGCATGGGAACAGGCATCGTACGTCACAGGCTCTACACCGGGGTAATTACAGAGGTATCGCGGGAAGAGGCTTTATGTACACGCGCGAACAAACCAAAACTCGTGCTTTAATATTCGATTTTGACGCTGTCTACTCGATTAATAATACATTAATAATTACTTCGATATTATTTATATTTCTCGGGCGTATTACATTGTCACGATTGTACCAATGATTTGTATTACATTGTGCAGCCAGCCATTAGTACATGTCAATATTTATTAAGCCGCTCAGGGGATTATAAACGCTCCTGTAATAATGAAGTGTACGCGGATAATAAATTGTGATGACGAAAAAACAATGAGAAATTCTGTGACCTTCTTCGCGCTGTTGGAGTAACCATAAATTGAATCAATTTTTTTTCTCTCTCTCTCTCCCTTTCTGATAAACACGGTAATAACGTTCGAACGACTAAGGAATAGTTGAAAGAGAGAAATGGTCAAAATACGAGAAAGAGATGCTTTCGAATTATTCTGTTACTCGCATGAATATCGATCCGTTCAAGTTTCAGCGCACTTACGAATACTGCTTTACTGTTTCAGACTTTGGTATAACGACAGGTCGGCAGGAAGGGCAGTATCCGTGTGCCTTTGTTTTCAACAGCAACGAGACCCGGAACGGTACGTTCGCGTCGCCAAATTACCCCGGCCTGTACCCTCGTAGCACGGAATGTTACTACTTCTTCTATGGTCAATCTAACGAGCGAGTTCACCTTCATTTCCACTTCTTCGACGTCGAGGGAGTGTTACCGTAAGTTCAATGAACGAGCAAATCCTTTCACGTTGTTTTCTTGAAAATGCAATACAAACAGATAGTCTGACCAAATTTAAATAACGACTTTGAACATTGCGAGTATTTTGTTGTTGTCGGCGATTAACGTAACATATAAAAATATAACAATGAAAAATAAAAATTAATCTTAAAAAATTAATTCCAATAATAACATTCGCATAGAAAGTAAAGGGAGATAATTGTATCAATGATAAAAATAACGGTTAATATCTAGTGAAATATTTACACTTCACATACCTCAATATTGAATTGCCTGGGGTTTCCCTAACAACAAACGAGCCAAGCGTGTATATGCCATGTATATGCAATAAAAATCATTTAACTACATTGTGGGGGAACTTGTTTTCCTCTCTAGACTCTTGTCTATCGTCTAAGACTCAATAAATACAACGCGACCGTCTTTAAGCAAATTAGGATCTTTCCGCGAAGATAGACGAATTGATAGCAGCTCAATTCTTGCGGAAGTTTGGGATGGCTCGTTATATCAACCTGCATCTGAGTTCTCAGCTACTTATTGAAACACGAAGGAAACCTTGATGATGAAGGTTCGACGACCGATACTCGAGAAATAGAGGCGATTACGTATCAACCACGCCGCATGCTGTTATTAACGAGCGCATTGTCATATAACAAGAAATACGTGCTGTATGCTTATTTGTAGAAAATAATATAACGATGTAACGCACACACACACTGATAAATGTGAAATATATAGAGAATTATACAGAAAGAGATAGAGCATAAGCTGCTGTATGCGCATGAAAGATAAAGAGAAACAGAACTGGAAGGGTTGCTGGTCGAGAAACGACCGATGATGAGAGGAAAACGGAGGGAGGATTGGTGTGCCAGGGTCATACGATAGCTGCTCCTAATTGGGTCGTATTAAATCGCAGGACCATCAATATTCCGGTGGCAACGTAACGCTACGTTCATTACCGGAAGCCGCTAATTAATCATGTTTCGCCAATTTCTGTCGAATTTTATAACAACGCGGCGTGCGCTCGTTTGTCGCACACGGCGCCACGACCGGGTGCCACAACGTGTATCGCGACGAAAGAACACCAGGGCGGAATTCGCTGGCAGAATTCGTGTTGTCGCTGTCGGTCGGTTGGTGACGCGACTCGGTTTATAATATTGATAATTCTACGTCGACCAATATCGGCCGTGCAGTGTCTCGCCGCGGTATTTATAGCGGCAGCATCAATTACCGCGCCGGTCGCTCGTGGGAAGATTTTCCCCCGAGGGTTACGTGCTACTTCGGAAAACGGTAATCGTAAATATCCACCAGTCCCCGCGCAACGAAACGAGAGTTCGATTGGACGAAGTGCGCCTTCGGTGCTTTACTCGTAGATGCATTTCACCAGCATCTACACCGCACGGCCTGGCGCGATGCGAGGAGTACCGGAAAAAGATGCATACTCGGTCGTAAATCTGACCACCGGTAAACAGTTCTTGAGATGCTTTTGGTTTTCTTGAACGCTCGTGTTCAAGAAAACGCCCCAGGAAATGATGATCTATCACCGGAATTGTCACTTATGTCATCGGACCAACTAGCGTGGCCTTCCTCATTCTCCTAATTTTTTCTCTTTTATTTCTCTCTCTCTCTCTCTCTCTCTCTCACGAACGCTCGTGTTATTCGCAATATATATTTTCACTCCGCGATAATAGTCCCATCGCTCATGCATCAATATTTCTTTTCGCGATATATTGTTTGTCTCGCCGCGGATGTGTCGTCGCGCAACAACCGAATAGCCGCATAAATCTTACTTATCGCTTCTATTTATCTGCCAAGCAACACTACTCCGGTCGCCCTTAATTATAGTCGATAAGGTGGTAATAGAATATTATTATGCTACTCAATATACATTTTGTAATGATAAAAGATATAACAACGATAGTTTTCCACTTTCCTTGAGCGTAACATGACATATTAAGATATTAACGAGCATATTAATCTTGTTGAAGCAAATTAGATTATTATTACGAAAGTAAGAGATTGAATCTTGCCAATATTTCTCATGTACTACCGTACTCAAACACTTTCATTGGCATGATAGGCTGAAATTGAATTATTTATGGATGTACTGTCGGCGAGAAAGAATTATAAACATAATTTATTACTGTGGGATACTCGAGGAAGATGAGTATCCCACAGTAATAAATGGTAAGAAGAGTCATTCGAATTTTATCGATATTCCATCCAAAGGTAGATGTTGGAGCTTTTTGCTGTTCCATTTTTCATCAAGTATATATATGTGTGTGTCTCAATGTATCACATATGTCATAATGCGCATCTTGAAGGAAGAAACGTAGACTTGCGTAGAGATTGAATAGCTTATCGAATGCCAGTTTAAATGCTTAATAATCCATACTCTTGATACCTTCGTATCTTCAAATGTATACAGTACGCAATCCATTCGAAATTTTAATTTAGATGAATATAAAAAATGGGAACAAAATTTTACTGATAGATAAGAGATAATGAATATGATAGATATCGATTATTTCTTTAATGAAATGCACATCTGTGAAAGTTTCCGAGCTATCAAAGCTTGCAGGAGAAATTAAGTGGATCATCATTTAACTACCCAAACTTTAAACTAATTTATTGAGAATTGGATATTTATTTTGCTTGATATATCTTAACACAGAGAGTATAGGAAATAAAAGAAAGAAAAATAGTCTACATTTTCTCACAATGTTTTATTTAATTTCAAAAATGCAATTCGTAACTTAATACATAAAGTTAAAGCACAACTAAAAAGCTTTTGGTCGAAATAAAAATGGATATATTTTTTTATGGTTATTATATTTCATATTACGATACTGAATGTTGTTATAATAATATTATTATTACAACTTTTGTTATAAATTAAATTGTGAATTTA
This sequence comes from Crematogaster levior, assembly GCA_901521435.1. Taxonomy (NCBI): domain Eukaryota; kingdom Metazoa; phylum Arthropoda; class Insecta; order Hymenoptera; family Formicidae; genus Crematogaster; species Crematogaster levior. The sequence continues at coordinate 237,697 of CABEGB010000002.1, forward strand.
AGGGAATAAGGAGAAAATAATTAGAATATGAAAAATAATTATAAAGAGAAATATGTATACACAAATACGTAATGCTAAAGAATATATCCGATTGAATGTACGTAATTACAAACAATATGTGCGCCATAAAATTCGCTATTTGCTTCAATAAACATATAATGTTTATTATATTATATTAAATATAAATGCTAATGATAAAGCGTCGGTTAATTTTAATTTGTTTAATAAATATATATAAAATAATTAGATTTTTTAAATTGAAAACAACGCTTTTCTCTCTTTTATCTTTACATTTATCATTGAGATTATCTCAATGATCAATATTAACAGCGACCAAATTTTACAATCTGTATTATATAAATATTATGTACTTTATACATAATTATGTGCAGTATATTAATTGTAATATTGTGTATCATCAAATTTTTATGGACGATATAAATCATCAGTAATGCTTTCTACGTCTACAAGGTAAAAATTCAATCGTTAATGCGGAATTTTCCAGGTGCGAAGCTGTGTCAGCTAGTGATTACGTTGAATTCTCCAACTATATGATCAGAGACCGGAAATATCCAAGGCACTGTGGTCAGCAAAAAGAATTCGACGTTTACAGCGATAGGAAGTTCTTCCGTGTTACGTTCAAGAGTAACGATCGTCTCGATGCTACGGGCTTTAATGCCAGTTACGTGTTCCTGGACGAGGAAGAAAATTACACGATGAAGATACTTGTGAGCAACGGATCGGCACGGCATGGTGAGGCTTTCGTGAAATTAGTTAATTAATTATATCACGACGCTGCTTTACTGTTCCCTACGATAGCTTCTGATTTTTTTTAAAGCAGTCGTAACACCATCAACTCAAGAGACTGATAAGGTGTAACAGGAAATGCATCTTGTCAAGAAAATCTCCCTCGTATATGCAAAATTTTCCTCGTTACGCTGTTATGTTATTAAAATTTAACAAATATATGTAGATTTAGATAGTTTATTATCTACCACTCAATAACACGGTCATGGAAAAAGCATCGTGCGATACGGCACCAATTCCAACTAGAGTATTGAATTTATTTTGCGCGTAAGTTCATATCTATGTGAATTTTTAAAAAGTCCAAGTTCATGCATTTCACTCGCTTTCGATGATACAATTATTTACGATGGATATTGGAAATGGAAAAATGTAAGCCGTGATGTGTAGAGTTACATAACTACAATAGATATATCATATGTAAAATATTTGTTCCATATATTTACAAAAGAAATTATAATTTTACATATTTCCATTATTATTATACATAAATATTCACTTTAATCATAATCAGTATCAAGCAGCCAAAAAGATAATTAAAACAGCAGATGAATAAAGATTTTTTTCTGAAAGATACAGAATCTCGAGAAGAGAAAAAAATCCCTTCTCTTTTAAAGCTGTCGAGACAAAGAAATCTTTGAAAGAGAAAAGATTTACCTGCAATATTACAGCTAAAAGTACAACATATTTGAATTTAACTGAATTCTAGACTCTAATGTAATTTTTGAAACGACGAGTTCTCTGCATAGAATTAATATGGTCTCTGAAAACTCAGCCGAATAAAGTCTTGTTTCTCTTAACAGTCTTGACGTTTCGTAGGCAACCACAGAAACGACGACATTACGATCATTATATTCTGGTTATATAGTCATTATATTTAAATATCTTGTTGGCAATTTCTATGACAGTTATTTCTCTTGATTTTTTCTTCTTGCCTTGTACACGTTGTAAAAAAACACGAACGGATATTCTGGAAAATAATTGAGTCTTTTGTAAAAGGAAAGCCTGTCAAGAGACGCCGGTAAAAACCCTGGTAGAAGGGGTCTATTCTGAATTGTACGGAGATCCGTTCATTCGCATTCTCGTTCTCTCGAGGAGGCGAAAAGTCACGCGCGCGGCAACGTAAATGGATAGAAGCGACCTGGAAAAGGTAGCGCAGGCAGAATGAATTAAGGCGGTGTACTTTAGCCGTTCCGTCAAATCGAATTGCGCGGAGAGAAGCCCGTTATTCACTCGTTTCGCGTCGAATACCTCGGATTCGTAAAACTTTTGTTACAACTTGGAGCATTGTTGCACGCGCGCACGCCCAATGGCTGAAGTAGCCCCGGTGCTGCTGGACTTAATAGCTCGAAATACATCTTCGAGCATTCGGTCGCCCTTTAAATGCCGTTCTAGAGCGGTAACAATTGCAGAACGGAAAAATGTGCAAACTCGACAGGATTGTACGATCGAAACGTATGAATCGTGTGATACATATTACATTGTTCTCCCCTGACCTGATCAATCGAGTGTTATTAATTGATTCCGCTAATAATTCTTTTTCGAAATCGTGTTATCTCCCAATGCATCATTTTTTGAAGAACGGTTCTACATTGTGATCCTGATCGAGTCTGTAAAAGAATTTTATAGGTAATAATATGATTCGGCTTCTTACCTGAAATTATTGCATTGCGCGAGTACTATTCATAATTATAATATAAATTTCACATATTACACGATGTTTGAGAAATTGATTCGACGAAATCAAATAACATGGATTACTTTCGTTACAGGTTTCGATATAAATGGTCTAAAATTGCTCGTCATTGTTGCAAAACAAATTGCAAATAGGACTCGGCCGGATGTGACGCGTATTTATAGGCAATCAACGATAATGTCGCGCTCCACTTTCGCCATCCGCAAGGCGCGAGATTGTGTAGCAGCGGTTTCAATATTCCAGATTGTATCGTCGACTTTGCAATATTTGTCCGCAGGAGCCAGCGTGAGATTGCATAATGAACAAACTGCCGTAACAAGATTTTGCTATCAATTTGTGAACAGTTGTTATCATCGAATTTAATAAATTTGAATGGGAGAACCGACAATGAGAAGGTTCCTAAAGGACGCAATTCCTAAAGAAAAGAAAAAGAAAATATTTAACGTATGATAGTTGAGCTACAGAAAATCTTAGGATCTTTTTTATTTATAAAGATTACCAAAAAAAAAAAATTACACACCTTTTATTCATATCGGTCGTAAAGATGTAAATCATAAAGATTATAACGTGTACAATTGTTGCAAAAATTTTACGACGTTTTTATTACGTCACGACGGCTCTCCAGGCTGCATTTTTTCCCGCTTGGCATACGCACGGCAGTGAAAAAAGTCCACGAGAAGTAAACATGAACAAAACGCGCGATATGTATATTATTATTTATGCCGTCGTTAACATGAGTTATCACGTGCGTACTTCCATATGCAGGCTAGAATGCAAATCGATAGCACCGCGCCACTCATTGCGCGAGTCAACTGTGAAAAAAAGAACAGTCGATCCGAAAGCTACAGTTATCAAGTGAACAGGTCAAAGTAATCGTGAGATCATTTTTTTTCTTTTTCATTAAAGGTACCGCGCCTTCACCTCTGTCGTTGTTGCTACTGCTGTTGATGCTGTTCACTAACTTCGTTGGCGGCAGAGTCTCGCATTAAGAAAAGGCAACGCGAACGAGTCCTGGCTCAATTTACAACGAACCGCAACTTTAAGATCGAGAACCATCCAGAGCCATCACCAATAGCTCAGTTCACCGAAGAGAGTGACGACCTTGTTGACAAATTCATCGGGAGAGAGTGTGTTACTGAAGTCTATTATCCGACCGGAACACGAAGTCTTAAATTTGTCCACGCATTCTTTCTCATTCTATCCCATTCGTCCGCGTCACGTTGACAATTTCAGAGGAGAAAGCATTGCCGGTAAAATACCTTTACGTCTACACAGCGTGCAAGAGAAACGACCATGCGGACGATGTCATTCGTCGGGAACTCGTCGCAGCCCCACAGGAGGTAAACAGGAGAAGTGGGATTAATTGGTTGCATGGCTAAATCGCCGATAATAGCGTGGGTAAGTTACCGTCGACAATTAACTCTTTCGACGAAGAATTCATACTTTCGAAGAAATGTAAATAAATTTTATCTCGCGGCGGTTGTGCGTAAAAAACATTACGACTCGTTGCCGCTGTTTCGATTTAAGCAAATGCATTTTAAATGCACGCGATCTCTGTTTATCGTTACAATTTAACTTTAATCACGATTTAAAAGTTGAATGAAGCCCGAAGCACTTTATTCTGTTTCTTTCAATACTGAGAAAATTGTAAAGTTAAGCACGTGCTCCTTTAAGCTGGGGCTGAACGAACGTATGAGAACAAACGCGAATGAACTCGCGACGCCGTTTGCATTCATCGTAACAAGTTGTTCGTTCGTGTTTGTTGGCGCTCGTTCGAATCCGGCTTTAAAGGAAAGTCATTTATCACACGATTATTTAAATATGATTTTACTCGTTTAGTGGATAATGTTTTTCTCCTCTCGCGGGGAACGAATCTCTTAAGTCATCGTAATTGTCTGTCCGTATATCACTCGAAAGTCATACAATATACAGTAGGAAAAATTCGCCTTCACAGATACGTTACGGACAGACCTTTACTATAATACATCCTCTATACGACTGTGATGTTCCCGTTCTTTCTTAGTTTATTAGAGACGAAAGCAAGTCTGATCATTCGTGATAGCGAAATATTGGTAATCGATAATTAGATCCTGGAGATGCTATTAATCGCCGATCGCATCATGGAAACTTAGGAAGCGTATAGTTAAGTATTTATCAGGAAAAATCCTGTTTCAACCAGCAAGCGTCAAACTAAACAGGGAAACTCGCGTAATAATAATTTCAATTTCCGAAATTTCGGATTTTAAATCCAGTGAGAATACGTAATCGACACGTTTAATGGAATATATGAAAGCGATTAACGATTGCAATTCTTAAAAATGCGCGTTTGATTGAGCGATTTCGGCGATGAATGTTTTAATAATGAGCAATACGTGATCGACCGAATTTACGGGCTAGTGATGATTAAAAAGGGATATTTTGGAAACATTTTTTTGAGCTTGTGGACTGCATCAATATTACACAATTCGATATCACGGGTAACTACAAAACTCTTTCAAATTCGTATTTCATCTGTATGAAGTGAAGAATCGATCGCATTCAAACTAATCGCATTAGTCAACCTAATTTTCTCATTAAATCGGTACAACTACATGAGCAAAGTTGAATATAGTAGAATATACTATACTATATAGTTTAATCTAATTTTCTGTCAAAATTATTATTAATATTATTTATTATTAATATTATTTAACACTAATTAAATTATTTTTATAATTTAAAGCTTTAAAGTTGAATATTTTACGATATAACTTTTCTAAGGCGTGTATATACGGAATGTTATTATTTCCAACTTTTCGTTGAAGAAATTAAACAATTAAAAATGTTTCTTATGAGATATATGTATTTCTAAAATTTTTATAAAAAGAAAAAAATAAGCAATCTTTTTTTCTGTTGTCTCTTTCTTTAATATTATTTTGGATTAGAAAATTAAATCATGAATTAAATCTGTGTTAAAGAAAACTTTATTTAAAATTTAACTACAAAATGTAATTATCAACTCTATTAAATTTTAATGATTAAAACTAGGTTTATTAATTTTAATGCGGTTTATCTGTATATTCGATGATATTTTATATATTTGATGATATTTATGGAATTACTATCATTAATATTTTACGAAACAAAAACTATTTTCTAATTCATCAGCTGATGTAAGAAAGATGTAAGAATATTAGACACTAGAAAGTTTCTGTTTATATTTTGTAAACGATTTTCCTTCAAGTGTATAGATTAAGGATACAACATTAATCCTTTGAGGACTGAGGTCTTTTCAATAACGAAATCTTATTAAATTACTTTATTTCTACAAAGTTATATTTTTAAATTATTCTTATATTTTTGAAAATTAAGAATGTTTCTTACATGATATATTTCTGAAATTTTCAGTATATGTAAATGAGAAAAAAAAGGAGATAGACGTATTTCACTTTTATACGTATAACTTGATACAGCTCTTTTCGTGTAAATTCATACGAGTATGCCATTGGAATGTATATGCACCATTATGTTCTCAAAGAGTTAACGAAACAGATACCAGTCCACTCTTCAAAGTTAATTTTCGTGCGTTTTCGTGCAGGATATGCGTACATCGAAACGAATGTAATGTGTCCCTTTTGAAGATTGTTGATGTTGATGCTGTTTCATCATAGAAATACGAGTAAATATAGTGCCCGTCAGAGAGTGCAGTCTGTTATGGAATTATTTATATGTGACGGTTATACAAAACTCGAGGAATAGGAGACGAATACTCGGCTCATTGTAGATTCGGTTGAATGCACTCGCGCTGCGTCAAACGTAAAGCTCCTCCACTTTCTCAAAAAAAAAAAAAAAAAAAAAAAAAAGTTTCGAAAAGAACAAGTTAGTGAAATTATAGGCCCGATGTATTTCCTCGAGCTTACTACAGCGATTATGACAACCAGATAGTGTCGTATTTTAACGGTTCTCCGCACGTCGAGCGTTATTCAGTATATCTGATCGTATTTGCACAAGATCACGTCGAAAAGCATGTGAGTTCGGTTTCGAACGAACATGTCCTCGTACGTGTGGAAGAGCAGCATGGAAGATAATACAAGTGTGAGGAATGAGAATGGACTTCTATGAACTCGATATCAAATTGTGTATCTATAGATACATAACTAGGTAGCAATATTGTCATTGTGTACGTTAGACTCTATCGTACGTCGAGTACTTTTTAAATAGATTTATAATATTTTTTATAATTTTAAATAGGTTTATAATATGTGTTAATAAAAATTTTTCCTAAAAGTTTCTGATTGATTTTTTGTAAGAGAGGTATGCCCATACGGTGTGACTTGTACGTTTGCGTGTGTCACATGCGAAGAAACAAAAGGAAACTATGTGTGTGGTGTATGGTCGGAGGCCATTTTTCGTTTTCTGTTGTTCCCACGTTAATGGGAATAGGAGAATAAGAGGAAAAAAAAGAGAGGAGAGGGTAACACACTATTAGCGAATTGAATATTTAATTGGCACTATTAAATGCTTACATGTAACTATCACCATGTAAATATTGTTACATTCGACCCGTTTCAACCGCTGTCACTATACATAGCCATACTGTCTAAAACCGTACTAGCGAATTCACGAATCGAGAGAGGCAATATGAGGAGCGGGTAGGTCGCAGCTTTGACAGTCCGAGAAAGTATAAATCCTCTTTGTTATCAATCCACCGTGATGCAAACGTCAAAACAATGACATTCATTTCATGACCGGTACTTGCGATCAACTTGGGAATTTATTTATTGTAACGAATAGGTGTAATAAATTAATTAATTATATGATTAATTTTATAATATATGTAAATTAGCATTAATTTCATGAAGCTGATCAATTTCATGAAGCTTGTGATCAATTGATTGATTGAGAGTTAATTTATTATAATATATGTGTATAAATTCAACGATGGATTTACGATATTTTTTTTTAAGATATTCCACTGTCCATGAGTTTGAAAACGTGATAAATTCAAATGATAGAGAAAATTATCAAATCGAAAGAAACATCTGTTGTTATTTCAACATTAATATATCACAAGAGAAAAACTTCACAGTGCAGCTTTCTGAAAAGTACTTAAAGTTGAAGATTCTTTGTTAAAGTATCATTATATAATATATATATATATATATATATATATATATATATATATATTGTGTATATTGTATATGTTCACGAACCTATGGACAGTATCATGTATCTCTTTGCTAATTTTCGTATTTACACACGCCTAAAGAGAAACTGATGAGCAAATCGTGTGAGAAATCCGATAGCAATGTACGAGTACAGCTGGAACGCCCCGTAATCAGGCAAGAAGTTCAGGGGCGGCCTAGCGGCGCGCGTTCCTGAATCCTAGAAACGTAACTTTTATCCTTTCGTACTGGCTATTACTGGGACCTATGAGTCGAGTTATCCGAGTTGCGCCTGGGGCGCTCCAAACTTTGTCCTGCGGTTAAAACTATCCGAAAGCATCGCAGTCGTGCTCCGGAACAAAGGCGCAGCCGTTGATCGGAGCACCGACTTCGATATCCGCTGAAAGCACAGCGGATGTATTTTCTTATTCTGTTTTGAGGCTCTTGCCCGATCGTCTCATGCATAAGTTACGAGAATGTAATGCAATCATCGTTACTGTCCTAATAAACCTTCACGTATGAATCCATACGTCGATTCTACTGTTGTTCTTTCTATTTTTATATTTACCATCTCTCCTTCACTCACCTTCGTCCTTCGATATGTCGTAAAATGTTGTAGACCCACAAATTATATAAATACGAGTTTGACATTGATTTTTAAATTTTCCGAGTAGGTTGTCGCACTTGGATCGCGGAGCACCAAGCGATCGATCACGAGCGAATAATTCGCAGATGCAGTTTGATGTCAACTCGTTCACGTTTGGGGAAAACTTGGGTACCGATTCGCAATCAATAAAGTTCTCCTATCCACCCGAGTTCTCCAACCGGGAAACAACCTATAATGCTGAAGAGGCGGTTAAACTTCGTCCCTAACTCTGCAAGATCGTTAAGCACGCAAAGGAAACCTTGTCGCTTAAGAAGCTACGAAACGAGAAACCCTCTTATGACGCATAACATCTCAGCATGAGTGTTTGAGATAATTATCCTCGGTTATTTAGAACTTGGCTAGATACTATCACGAACTCTGTCTCAATCAGCAAAATTCACTGGTAATCTCCAACGTAATACGGTCGAACATATAATCGGTCGCTCGCGAGCAGAGGATAAACAAAAATTTCACTTCAAAAAGGAATGAAAATTAAGTTGGAGAAAAAGTATATAAAATTCCTATATAGGTATAAATATTATTATTAAGCAACCATGATTTAGCCCGAACCAAAAATAATATTATTATAAATAATCTTTTCTCTAATTAATTACATTCGGTATCACTTATTATTAAAATGTATCACTTATTATTAAAAAATTATGTATTTACTTATTGATTGCATCATATCACGAGAAATGTTCCTCGTTTTTTGCTAATACAGATTTGCTAATTATTTAGAGATGATAAAATTTTAATAATTATCTTTTTAACATCACAGTTTATAACTGCACAGTTGTCGATTATATAAAATTAACCATATATTTGTGGTCATAATTAATTATTTGCATTGATAAAGTTCTAATAATTGGTATAATATTAAATTAGTTATAATTAATTATAAATAGAACGGAATTCAGTTTGCACTAGTAATTTTAATTAAAATTAAATAAATAGTTATATTTTATGCAGCTATAGAATCGACTGTATCTAACATTTCGAAAGAATCATCGCTCTGTCTAGACTAGGAAGATTCTATGATCCTATTTATGGCTCATACGACTATCATTTTTTTTAACTAACTTCTGTGTATGATTTTTACTCGTCTACACAATTCACTTGCATAGGTCACAAGTAGGATCATCCTTCGGCTTACAATTAGATAGAGCGTCAGATCAGGGCCATAAATTTCTCTTATTATATCTGGGAAATTAGCAAATGATATTGCCCGCTGAAGATAAAGGGATACAAAACTTTTTTTAAGTCGGTTACATCGTTTCCTGTTATCGTTCCAACCCACTTATCGACTGATGGGTCGAGGTAGGTGTATCGGGCATCGATTAAGTAGTGATGCTTCATTTTTTAGGAAATGAATATGATAAGCATCTCTCTGCAACGATCAATAACAATGCTTGAATTCAGTTGCAATTTTTAACTCGATTTTCTTGTTGATGTTCACTATTTTTTTTTATCACTCAGGTCTTAACGAATTATCTCACGAGAGATTTTTATTTAGTACGGCAAATTTGTCATGTGTGATTAACTCCTCAAACGACGCGGTAGCTAATCAATCATTTGCTCTTACGGAAAGACAGTTATTTGATTGGTTGTTAAACCTCTTTTTGCTGTATACATACACTACATTAATTTGTCTCTATGGAAAAGTTAATATAGCGAATTCAATCCCTTACACTATTCTACAATAAGGCGTTGCAATAAAGGCAACTATACATGAAGTTATTTAATGATAAAAAATACAATATAAGCATTGACTAATAAAATATCTAATATTAACATTATTACATTTTTAATAGAAAGAGTATTGGATATTTTGTTGTATAAAATACTCCGGTCTTACTTTTCTGTTTGGATATCTTCATGTAAAGCAACCTTTACAGCACTGGACAAAAAAGAGAAAGCTAGTGGTAATCGAGTGCAATGTGTGTGTATACCTACCGTATTCGCTATCAAAAAATCACAGAAATTATCATTTGTCAAGTGCGGCAGATCGTTATTAGAACTTGAATTGATTATTTTTCTATATTTTTTCTCATCTTGAACATAAAATGACGCGAAGAAAGATATCTATAACGTCGAGAAATTAAGAAAATCTGAAGATTTTTCAGCCATTTCTTAATATTACAAGTTTAAACTAACCTTAAAAAATATGAACAAAACTAATCAGTCCTTCAAAGAAATGGGTATCACAGATCCCAAGGAACGAATCAAAGCTCTTATAGAGCATGCCTCGAGAGTAGAGATTGATCCGAATATTGCGCCTAAAAGGTAAAAAATATATATTTCTTAATTCATTATATTAAAATATTTATAAAATTATTAGTGTTAAAATTAGACATTTTTTTGAGGATGTTATGTTAAAAAAGGATGTATTGTTAAAAAATATATGGTTTTATGATATTTATAAATCTTATATTAAGCCATGTATGAGTTTATGTAAATATCTGCATACACTGAAATAAAGATGTTTTAAAACTGCTGGTATAATTATATCAATATCAAAAGTGACTTAATTTATTTCTCCAATCTCTTTATCTTTATAATTTTAGGTATTATCGCTCTGGAGTGGAAATGGTCAGATTAGCAGATATGAACATGCAAGATGGCAGTAACGAAAATGCCTTTACACTATATATGAAATTTATAACGTAGGTAATAATTAATAATAACATGTTATATTATTATGTTGTAAAAAATTACTTATTTATATCAAATATTAAATGTTTATTGCTAAGTGTTTCTTATTGCAACAGACTTTTTGTGGATAAAATAAGGGACCACCCACAATATGATAGTGTATCAGCTAAGGATAGAGCGATGAATAGGGATGCTTTACGAGTAGTCATTCCTAAAGCTGAGAAACTGAAAAAACAGTTATTGGATCAATATCAAGAGGAATTTGATAAGTATTTAGAAGATTTGAAGGAAAGGGAAAGAATTGAAAAGGAACGTTTGAGACAAGAGGAACTTCAGAGGTATTTTGTGTATATAGTAAAAGTATGGAATCAACAATTTTTATCAAAAAATAAATTATATAATACCGTACATCTTTGTTCAGGCAGAAGGAAGAGGAAAACAGAAGGAACAAAATGGCTGCTCTGGCTGCTGTCAGAGCGGCTAAGGCTGCTGTTGCTGCAAATGTACCAGTGGAGACAAAACATATGCCTTCCATTGCACCGAAAACTGTGATAAGTCTTACGAATGATGATAAAACATTCAAGACCTCCAAGGATATGTAAGTTTTATTTTATAAATTACATTATTAAAAGTATAATATGTTGTTGCAATAATTAAATGTCAGCTTAATAATTTATTTAAAATATAATATTAATTGTCAGAAGCACACGTGCGTATGTATTTATATCATATTTAATATTTCTTTTAGAAAAACACCGATAGTGGATCGTTCTACAAAACCTTCCTTATTGACAAGCGACGGATTATCTTTACGGGACGTTATTTTGCCAACCAAATTAATGCACAGTTTTCTGACGCTTGCCTTTAGCAACACGACGAGTAATAAAGAAACATGTGGCATTTTAGCTGGAAGATTGGAACGAAATAAATTGATGGTAACGCATCTATTGATACCAGAGCAAACTGGCACTCCAGATTCTTGTACTACACATAACGAAGAAGATATCTTCGATTATCAGGACCAGCATAATCTTATCACTCTCGGCTGGATTCATGTACGTAATATTTACTTTGCGTTCTCAATTTTTAATTTTAGTGCAAAATTACCAAAGATCTATTTTCAATTTGTCTATTTTAAGTATAATTATGTATTACATGTTACAGACACATCCTACGCAGACAGCATTTTTATCAAGTGTAGATCTTCATACGCATTGTGCTTATCAATTGATGATGGCGGAAGCTATAGCGATAGTTTGTGCGCCCAAATATGATGAGTATGTATAAATTTCGTATGAGTACATAAAAATTTCTTGTACACTTTATACTGAATTGCATTCTTTAACATTAAACAGTCATTTAGATGTTTAGCAGCTGAATTACAATTCAGCTAAATTATAGACTGATATATATAATATTTTTTTTAGATTTAAATTTTACAACTATTTACTTTGTAGTGATTTTCTTTTCTTAACTTGGCTAAATATGTATTTTGCGTTAAGTAACTTTGAAACATACTTACATGCATACATGCGTTCTGTATGTACCATAATATAAAATAATTAAAAAATGTATCATAATATAAAAGAATTAAAAATAATTTTAATTATTAATTATTAGTATCAAATTAGAATTTGTTTTGATATTTACTGTGATTTTTATTATAAATTTTTTACAGAACAGGATTCTTTATCTTAACACCTGATTATGGTTTGGATTTTATCGCAAATTGCAGAGAAACAGGATTTCATCCACATCCTACTGAACCACCATTATATACGGTAAATGCTATAGTGTAGTAATTTATTTAATAATAATTTTTAACAATATTAATTTAAAATTTGAAAAATAATAAAAATAATACATAATTAAATGTTGAGTTAATAAATTGAATAAAGTAGAACATTAATACTATTACTGTACAATAATAATCATAGTAGAATATTAATACTATTATTCTGTACAATAATAAATATTTATAATTAATAATTCGATCTATAACTAATATTTTGTCATTCTAGTTTGCATTATGATACCTTTTTACTGTTTCAGAAAGCAAAACACTACAAATTAGATGTAATGGCACTCCAAGTTGTGGATTTACGAAGAAAATGATATATCTCAGAGATAATTCCTGAAAAATATTTTTAATTAAAACTTGGAAAAAGTATAGCAATTTGCAATAAAAATCGCGAATCTTATTACGCGATTAGCACAGTTATAAAATATTGAAAATTTATGACCAGTGAATAATCTAATCATAATGATACGTATTATAAATATGATACGTATTAATATTTTACGTGTGATACGTATTAATATTTAAAAAAATATATTTAACATTCACATAAGATTTATAATATATTGATTGTTCTCTTGCAGACAAAGATACATAAGAAAAAATGATTACGAATTATAACGGAAGTTAATACGAAATGAAGTTATTAAAATTAATTAATAATTATGAACTTCCGAATTACAAGATAGAAATATTTACGTATAGTTATATATGATCGCAGTAACAGCAAAAGTATAAATAATAAGGCTTATATTTAATATTCATATTTAATACTTATATTTAATATTTTTTCAATTTAATAAAAAATTTTGATTTATTGATTACAAATTTATAATTATTAAACGAGCAAAATGAAAAGTATACATTTATGTACATAACATAATCTTTGTTATCTTTGTTACCTAATATTTTATTTTGTTTTAAATTAAATATTTTTTTATTTTATTGTTTTCAGTAACAGGAATTTTATTAATTCTGCTTGAAATATAAATAAATTTCTGCAAAAGATTTAGATATATTTTATAGATTTTTCATGTTTATACGTTACATAAAAAGACAAAGATCAATGATAAATGCAGTAGTTTCATAATTGCTTAAAACTTCAATTTTAAATAAAAAATTAAAATAGTTATTTTAGATAATTATTTTAATTTATTAGTTATAAAACTTTTAGTTTAGATGTTAAAATAATGTCATTAAAAACGTATTTTTGATTTTTTGTTGTAAATATCGAGTTTAATACAAATAAATTTTTTGTGTAAATTTCTCATTCACATTGTACCACTTTAAATCTCGAGTTAAAATAGATAGACGTTACTTTTCTCTTCACAAGAGATGCTTATATAAACTTCGTGCCTTTTTGAAAATAACAAGTGTTCATAATATTGAATTCTAATAATAGATATCAAAAGACATGTCACAGAACGCTTTGTATATATTAGTCTTACTGAAAAATATTTGTAGATAATATGGATATATGTGAAATATAATTATTTATTCATTTTGTTTTATCAATTATATTAATTATTGATTCAATAATTATATATAAAAATAAAAAAGTCAGTATAAATATATTATAGAAATAAATTTATTTATGAACCCCTAGATACCAGGTTTTTTTAAGAAATAAATCGGTAGACATTGTTTTATAAAATTTATCTATAGAGGGGGGGGAATATATATATATATATATAAAGATTCGTCTATTTGACCCTTCCTTGTATTTATCTACAGCACGGCGCGTAATAGCTATCTTACAGCGATGAGAAATTACCAATGATGGCAATTAGTCATTATAATTAACCCTTCTTCTTGACAATAAGTGGACCCACATTGTCACTGCACTCGTTGTTGTGACGTCCATGAGTACCATCACAGTACGGCCACTACATATATAAAAAATAAATAAAATTAATATATATATTAATATATATGGATGACAGATAGATAGATATAGATATATATATATATATATATATATATATATATATATATACACACATGCAACTTTTAATTAAAAAATTTATTTTAGAGATATATAAGTAATACATATTTATGAAGAACTTCTAATTGAAAAATAATTAAGACTAATTTTTATTTTATTTTATCACTTGCTTGTTTCTTTTTGTAAGAAATCTTTTTGTAAGAAATAAAATACTAAAATGTATAATTTTTCTGATCAGGAAATTTCTAAGGAAGAAAGCTTACATTTTCAGATCTCCAACAGCGGCAGAATACAGCTTTTTCAGAAATATCCTCGATATCAACAGTGTCCACTACTTTCGCAATATCTTTCTTTATTTTGAGATTAACACGGCAATGTGGCTATAAAATGAATAACTTGCATTACCATATGGAAGTAGTAGAGAAAATTAATGAAATTATAAAAACATTATGAAATTTATTATAAAACAATGAAAATTATAAAAACATGAAAAGAAAATTATTATGAAAGTTTTAAAATTATTAAGAAAAAAATAATTTGGTTTCTATCAAATATAATTTTGTCATTATTATATTTATCTCGTTTTATGCTTATTATTAATTACTATATGTATGCTATTACTATATGTATAATATAAATAAAATATGTATAAATATATATAAATTATAAGGAAAAGATTATAAATGTAAAAATTAATTCACATCCAGAATACAAATACAATTTTTTATTTTCTTACAATTGCACTATCCTTTGCATTAGAAATGAGATATAGGATGTTTCATAATTTGAGCTTCATTTGACAACTTTTCTATGCATGCATAAATTTTTTTAAACACAGAACAGTTAAGATTTTATTACAAAGTTGAGTTTATTCACCATCTAGTTTACAACAAGTTAATTGATAGCAGATACTTAAAAAAAGTCATTATCTGGAAGTTATATAACTTTTCTAACAATATAACGGATCAACATTACTTCTTGTTGTCCTTGATAATTTCTACAAAAAGTAGACAAAATACATACCGTAGGTCTGCCAAGAGGACAAAACGCCCTGTAGGACATATATCCTATACCTGCGAGAAAGGCAGTGGGTGGCAGAAGGGCAAACCAGTCCCTCACTAGCATAAAGAAAAAAATAAGTAAAATACATGAATTAGAAAGGAGTTAAAATGGTCCTTTAAAGAGGTTATGTTGGAGTCTAGAAAATAATATGTCGAGTAATTATGAAGCTAGCACGAGGTATAGAAGCGTATGATGGAAATTACCTCCCAGTCGGAACCATCCGCCTACTGAATCGGGAATCGGTAGGCCAGCCAAATAATTCGGGGCGGACACTTTGACAAGATGCGAAAACGATTCCATAGTCGTTCGGCTGACTGGCAACAGCGCCATTCGCGTCAATCATCAGCGTTCACTAACAGTACCGAATTATGATTAAGAAAAACCTTTCGCAAAATTCCGTCGCACATGTATTTTCAATAAATTAAGAGAAGGGTGCAGTTGAAATCACTTATCTTCACGTTCTTTTTTTTATCTACGAATTTGAACTTTTTTCTGTCTTTTTTTCGTATGATTGACTATATCTTGATCGATATTTTTTTTCTAATAAGCTCTGTCTGAATTCTATCCGTGATTTGAAAAAAATCAGTCTTCTTGGAAAATTTCTATATTCAAACACGAATATAAGTGCCTAAAATATACATATATATGAGTTTAAAAAGAATCGGTGAGATAATGCGACATCTAACACGTGGATCGGGAAACTGTCAAAGCGCCAGCAGCGCTGCGCCCTCATATACGCTCCTGATCGGAACGCTGTGCGATTGGTCGGTAACGAAGCATGGAGGGGGTTCGCGGTGACGAGGTGAAAGACCGGTGGCGCGCGCAGGTGGCGCCGCGCGCTCGCTCAATCAGTTGTGGGGTGTCCACCGGCCAGGTGAGAAAGTTGTTATTATTATTATTATCATTTGTACTCGCGCGTCTTTCATCGCGATTCGCGACGCTGCTTTATACGGCCTTTACCCCGTAGTCGCGTCTCAAGTTTGGCATCCGATTCCCTTCCGCGATAGAAGAGCGGCGCACGCGTGTGTAGAGTTAAGCCTCGAAGCAGCAATCGCCGTATCTCCTTTCTTCCCCGCGGCGTCGAATGAGAGCGAAAGAGACCGAGCGCGACCTACGATCGTTCGCAGTGCGGCGCGAGGAAGAGGGATGGGCGCTTCCCCGTCCCGCGCGTGGGTGTGCGTGCTCGTGTGAAAGATACACAGTTGTCGGGTGACAGAAGGCGAGGATAACCCAAATAACGAAGGTGCGCCCTTTACCCGTTACTTCCTCGATCGGAAGTGCAAAGGTGCAAGAGAGAGAGGGTGTGTGTATGTGTGTGTGTGTGAGATCGTGAAAACGTGACGTTACGGCAAATGACAGCGAAGAGGTGAGGATCAATGTGCCGTGATGGCTGAGGAGGAGCTGCTGGTCACCCTGTGCCGCGGCGACTCCGGCTCCGGTGGCTCGTTCGGCTTCTCCTTGCTCGGCGCCTCGGCGTCGGCAGGCCTGCCGGCCGCCCACGTCATCTACGACATCGTCGAAAACTCACCGGCGGCCAGGAGCGGCAAGGTGAGTTACAAGACGACTAAGTACAGGATGAACTTTCCGCCGTAAGGACGATTTTCGCCTACCCAACTTGATAGGAAATTGACCCTTATGGGAAGATAAACGATTCTCGCACGATCGATTTTTGCGCATGGTACGTTTTTTTTTCCAAATAAACGAAACAACAATTTTCATATGGTTGTTTCTGCCATAGCTGTGGCGTGGGAAATTAATTTTTACAAACGAAGGAGCGCGAAAAGGGAGAGATTAACGATTTTCCGTACGTCTGCAACATTGGAAATTAAACCTTGGGATAAACAATTCGAATAAAATCATTTTTGTGTGCCCCAGTTTGAGAAATTGATACTCGCGAATCGATACGCGAGATGCTACAAGACTCACAAGATTGATTTTCGCTGCTGAGCTCACAGAATGGGAAATCTTTAATCTTTATAAATAAAGAAAACAAAGGATTTTAACAATATAAAGACAATAAATAAATTAATGGAAATATTATTTTTCGTGTGCGAAATGTATATCTACAATATGGGTAATTGGATCTGCATAAATAAATGCTTCAATTGTTTTCAAGTCGATATTTATTTGCGCGCTGTCTGCGTCGGAGATTGATTTTTTTATCGATAAGCATTGAAATGAGTAAATTAAAGTGCAAGAAATGTAAGAGCTTCTCATAAGCTATTTTACATTACGAGTTCCACGATACTGATTCGAAGAAAAAGATTGCATTTTTGCTTTTACTCGATTGAAATAGATGAAGACAATTTAAGTGTGCCTTTAGAATGGATTAAATATTGCAGCTTATAATTGTTTTTTTTTTTTTTTCAAACAATGTAACAATTTGTAAAGAAGAAAAATTCAGTATTTCAAGAAGGTTTCTCAATGTTCTCTAAAAAGCACTCGATATATTTGAGTGAGAATCACGACAGTCCTAACAGTATAACACTCTAAGTAAAAATAAGACTGTACGGAAAAAATATACTATTCGGAATCTATCGATGATCAGTCAGAATTAAAATATTGGTTATTATTTGTTTTCTCGTAAGCTCTGTCTTTAGTGTTATAAATATGAACTTATAATAACATAATAGTGATACTCTTGTTAAGTTAAATTTTTATTTTTACTTGTTTACAATTATTATTTGAGTTTTACAATTAAAAATTTTAAATTATTTAGCATTAAATAGTGATTTTTGAAAATTAATTGGAATTTTTGCATCACTGAAAATTTAAACATTTAATAAAAAAATAGGTTTGTTTATCTCTGTTCGTATATCAACATTGTCCATGATAAAGGAAAAAGAACGAAATGTCAGATAACCGAGAATGTAATCAAGATACTTTTTATATATTGTCACAAATAAATGAATCAAACAACACTTAGATATGAGGTAGAAGAGAGACTGGTTAATGTGGTTACGAAGTCGTGCAAGTCTTCGGCTAAATTTAGTTTTGACGCTGAAAACGAAGAAAAAAATGACGAAGAAAAGATATGTGATATAAAAGCGAGAGTGCACCAGCTGCATTCTTTCTGCGTAGCGGCACAGTTTTGCGAATAATAATTTAATAACTCGTCAGAAATTTTAGACGGGAATTTTGTGTGATATTAACAACGTAAAAGATATTGAGTTAATAATTGAGGCTGATAAGGATTATGAATTAAAATTAATTCTTGATTAATAAATTCTTAAAGTATAATTTAAACATTAGCATCTTAAAATCTGTTTGCATTTATTTTAAACAATATTGCACCATGGGAGAATAATCTTGCCCTACTTTACGTCTTTCAATCAGCTGGCTTCTTAATAAAGACAGTTGCTTTTGACGATCATTAATTGCTCCGAGAAAGATGTTGAGCCGCCTGAGATCATTGGAAACTGCATCTGTGCGAATGTTGGGGTATGGGCAGCTGGTCCAAACTGGTCCGTCGTCCCAGAGTAGATCCAGCCCTCCGATTCTGGTCTCGTGTCCGCTAAAGCGACCCTCCAAACCAAATTATCGATTTATTTGTACGAAATATTTTTCAAAATTTAAAACTTATTAGCGTCAATTTTTTATTTAAAACATTTTTAATCGCGAGCATAATAAAAAATACAATATATCAAAATATAGAGTTATAAGAGTATATATAAATAAATATACATAAATATTGTTAACTTATATACATTAGTATATGTAATAATATATAAAGAATAATTTAATTGTTGTTACTTCAAAGTCGAGGACGTTGAGAACGTCGTCTACTAGATCAGATTTCAGACGTTGATCTTCGTTGTCGGTGCCCGTTAAAGCTGGAGATGCGTTGATTTCCAACAGCCAAGGTCTCAAATCATTACTGAGCAGTATGTCGTAGCCATAGAGTTCGAAACAATTGCGATCCTGCATCATGGCTGGTTGTACTGCCAGTAGGCTGGCCATTATCACACCTGCAATAAACATAGATATAATATAAATAAATACGCACACACTTGCATTACACCTCAAGATAAATCGTATAAAGCGATTAAGTTATTTGTCACAAATATTATTATAATATATAACAGTAATTTGATGAATACCCGCAATGCGTTGCATTAAATTTTCAACCACTTCCGCCTCGTAATAAGCTATCAAATAATCTCTGAACTTGTTCAATGCCCATTTGCAGTTCCATTCCCCGTTCTCGCCTTTCATCGAAGAGATATCCCCGGCATTCTGACTTGCTTTCAGTTGTATTGCCGTATTCGTCAAGTGCACTCTGTTGTCGTCAATGTTTTCCAGATCGAACAATTGGCCACACAAACGGGCAAAACCTTCCCTGGCCAGCCACACTTTCAAAGGATGAAATGATGTCACCAATACATAAATGCGTAGATCGAACTTTCGCCCTGAAATCAAGGATTTAAATTTCATTCCAAAGTAAATGAGAGATGATGTTGAAAAGACTCACATGAAGCTGGTTCATAATTTTAATGGTCTAATATCTAATATTTAACATTAGTTAGCAGTAATTAACAAAATATAAAGTTATATACAGCGTATGTATAGTTATATATAAATTAATAAAGTAAATAAAAATATGTATAACAATATGTACAAAATGTATAAAATGTATAAAAATATGTATAAATGTTCAGTTATTTAAAATTTAAGAATTAATAGTCATGAAATTTAAGTATGTATACACACGCGCGCGCACGCGTTACATTGAAGTTAATGTATTTAAATTATTGATTGTATCTACTATACTGAAAATTGAAAAATCTGAATTTTAACCTGCGACGAGATAAGGATTATCTATGTATTTTTGAACGACGTAAATTTCTGTTGGATTTCCCGATTGCTGTGACTTGGCTTCTCTGCTTTTCCATTCCACAAGATCCTTCAGTTTCCTAAACAGAAAGATACCTTTGCCTCGCGATCTCGCCACTGGTTTGACGATCCACGTAGCTCCTTGTTGCCTATGATTATCATTTCATTGAGTCTAATACTATAATTTTAATTTTTCATGTGTGTACTATATACTGGTGTATAAATCTATCTCCAAAAAAAATTTTTTCATATTTTGATTTAATTACGAGTACAAAATATAAACTAGAATTCTTGCAGATTTTTTGAACGCATAATAAATATAATAAAATGTGACATTAAAAAAATTAATTTATTGTTAATATGTGTGTGTGTGTGTGTGTGTGTGTGTGTGTGTGTGTGTGTGTGTGTGTGTGTGTGTGGTGTGTGTGTGGAGGTGTGTGTATGTTAGTACACGTGCGCGCGCACATATTACAAATGCCAAAAATTTTAAACTGATTTACTATAGAAAGTGTAGATATATGAATTTTATATTTTGAATAAATATATTTAAGAATGATATGTGAAAAATTTTTTTACATATAATATCTAATATAATATAATATCTAATATATATAATCTAAAAATCCTTAAGATATAAATATTGCGTATCGATATTTATTTATTGCTTATGATATCTTTTTCGATAAGAACTTCTGATTAAATATAATATTTAGATGATGATATGACATTTAGATAAAATTGTAAAAAAAAGGATAGTGATGATTTTATGGAAAGGAATATAAAATTAAAACTAATCTAATTAATAATAAACAAAAATAAATAATGAATAACGAATTTACTTGTGATATTCCTCGACAAACATCCGGTAATCGCTAGGCAGTTCGAAGGTTACAGGCATAACATCGCTGATGCGAGCTTCGGCAGTTTTTCCAGCTCTTATGAGAGCCTTCCTGTAGCGTTTGAGATTGCGGTATAGGTAGTTCTTCCGGGTGAGCTCATAGTGGTTACGGAAATGCGGCACCCGCTGGTAAGGGCGCAACTTCCGATCCCCATCCAACACCTGTCGCAGCACATCCCCTGTTTCGCACCACCACAAATGCCAACTAGTATCTTCGGGGTCGACTATCTCAAAGGAGAAAGATGTAACACGTTTCAATTATCTTCACTAATCTGACACTCTTTCTCACAACTACAAATTTTAAACTTTGAAAACAATAAAGATCAGAAACAAGATATTTAATTCAGGATATAAAGATTGGTATCAAGCTTAAATGTATATTATATTTACTCTTTGCTTACTTGTGTATAAACATGATAATCCGATATATTATAATTATTCAATATGTTTAACATTTACAGTCTTAGAACTTTTTTGGCACATTTAATTATTCATATATTCAAATTCTATTTGTAGTGGTGTAGGTGCTACACATCATTACATCAATTAATGCTATAAGATATAATTATAATGCTTTTTAAAAATATAATAGTAAAAGCACTGTAATTCTCTCTCTTTTCTTTTTCTCCCTCTCTGTGTATTATTAATATACATTTTTCTTATTAAGTGATACTGTTTACATCCCGTAATATCAGAAACTTGACGAGATTACCTGAGTCCAACCTCTTGCCAACATTACTTCAACTTGCGTGGAAGGAAAATCACAACGGAATTTGACGACTTTATCTTCAAAATTCTGCCTTTTTTTTAAGTCATAGGACTTTTTTCCCCCACCGACTTGGGTCGTTTCAATCTCCGAGGAAATAATCTGTGAATCCTCCAATATCTTTATCATGTTATTCATGGTTTATCAAAATGGTTGAACGACTATTCAGACATATTGAAGATGATTCGCATTTATTAGTTTATACAGTGTGTTTTAAACTCTTCTTTGATTTTCTTTAAACTTCTGCACTTGAGTAAAAGTTTTTATGTCTTATTTAACTTTATTATAACGTTGTAGCAAATCGTTTTTTTTACGACATTTGTATCTGGTTATAATAAAATCTGAGAACATTTAGAAATATAGAGAGAGTAAAATCAACAATGAGACTTTACAGGTTTGCATTGATATATACAAGACATTTATTTTAAATATTTTCTAAGAGTAATTAGAAACTAGTAATTAGACACAGCTTAAAGAGAAAATTGGAGATAAATCGTCAGTAAAATCAAACATACATTTGCATGATTTTTTTTAGTGTTGAATTTATCTCTAAGAGAGAGGGAGAGACAAGGTTCCAACATTATGGAATACCATGTATTGCGATTCCATCGATATATAATAATTGTTTATACAACTCAAAGTGCATTGTGCGCAAAATGGTCCATTAGAGGACGGGTTAGAGGACAGCGGAAAGAAAGTCAATGTCATCACGGATCCGAAAATATAATTGGCCATGGGCCGAAATCTTCATGTTTCAACTTGCATTCGATCAGTCGCATTTTGTCGGTTGTGAGTTATCGGTACTCTTTTAATGTGAATAAGAAAATTTAGAATTGTATCCTAACGTGCATCGAATGCCCAAATTCGCATCCTGCCTGTCGTGCTGTTTACGACCTCTTGACTTTCTTCTAAGCAGACGTTTTAAAAGGGATAGATATGATTATGTTGAGTACATGGCACTTTGTGAGGTGAATCTCATAACTTGTGTGAGAATTTATTCAAATAATGATGTAACGTAAAACGAAAAGAGAGACTTAAGTTAATAAAACAATTGACGATAAACAATTGTTAATAAACAATTGTACTTGAAAAATAATGTTATCTTTACGTTATTTTATTTATTGTTATCACTTTTTAAGTTAAGAACTTGATGTCATATGTTAACATACATCGTCAACCTATCTCTGAAGATTAAACGTTACTTTTTTTAAATTGAAGTAATGTAAATCATAAAAGCTGTATATTATTGAAAATTAATCATATTTAATTTCATACAAATTATTACATTTCTGTTCTGTAACATACAATGTCTTTGAGCATAAAGGTTGAACAAATATCGTACTATTTACTAGTAAAGCAACTGGTGCAGATAAACCCTTTCATTTTCTTGCCTCCAATGTAATTTTGTAACAGGACTTGCTTTCGCGTTTTCGGCTTATGCGTTTTAAATCGATTGTGCGATTAACAATATATCGATATGCATAGATAAATATTTATGTCATTTATTAAAATTGAAACTATATTATTATTAGAAGTGTCAGCATTTCATTACTATAACAAACTCGATTTAACAAATATATGTACATGTGTTAAAATATGAATATAATATTTATGTCAACATTTCCATATATAACATATATTTTCTACAGACATTTTTTACAAATTTCTACTTGATTTTTTCAGGTCGAAGCTGGTGATGTCATACTCAGAGTGAATGAAGTTGATGTCAACCGATTCAGTACGAAAGAAGGTGAAAATATTTTCTAAACGATAATTAAAAACAATAATAAACTAATTTACTTCTTGATCTTTAAAACATGGTAATTCATTAAATTTGAATTTAATTATCAATTTAATCAATTGAATTTAATTATCATTACACGATAGTTAAGTTCCTCGCGTTAAGTTCACGCACAGCGCGTAAAGTTCGCGTAGACGACAAGACGCCTGTGGTTCTATTTACGCGAACTGCTCAGATAAACGAAGCTTACATTTTCATATTTCAGCAATTGTTTCATCACTTTTTCACAATTGCGAGTCAAGTGTAAAAGATAATAATAATATTATAAGAAATATCTGCATATATGTGTACTATACATATGTACTAAGAATTATTAAAAATCTAATTTTATTTTTTAAAGATTGAAGGGAGATATAAATGATAATAAACATAATTGCGATATTTTCACGGTTTTGGGAATCGATTTTCTTTTGATTTTTGTATTTTGTCGTTTATCATAAATTAAATGTCACTCAAGACGATATGATAGCACAACATATTAATAATTCAATGTAAACTGATGGATTTAGAATTTTTATTTCATTTAATTGGACATGACCATTGAAATAGAACTTGATAATACTTCAGAAAACAGAATATGTAAGATAATTTGTTATAAAAATGTATATTTAATTTAATTAATATTATAACAATAATTAAACACTTATTTAAAAATTTATTTTATATAATTAATAATTATATTATATAGAAATATATGTAAATTTTAAATTATCTTTATTATATTAATTATAAGTTATATGAATTTCTTTATATTCCACAAAAAATAATACAACATTTTAGAAGTTATATATTATTATTATTGCTCCATTATTATTTATTTATTGGAGAAATAAAAAATATATCTAACAAAATAATTTAACATATATATAAAGAAAAGATAGGAAGTGAGGAGGAAGATGAAAGAAGGAACAAAGAAAATATAAATATATAATAAATAAATATATACATAATATAAATATATATAATATAAATTTTTAAATTAATTTGTTTTATTGTTGATTTGTTTTAGTACTGAAATGTCTACGACTATCATCAGATCCCGTTACCCTAAAGCTGCGAAGGGGTAAGTGAGTCTCTTAAAATAATGTATGACCAATAATTTACAAGTGCTTACGTATATTAATTTTCTATAAAATTTATGATTTTTACATACGCGCGCGCGAGTGTCTGTGTGCGTGCGTGCGTGCGGGCTCGCGCGCGCGCGCGCGCGCGCGTGTGTGTGTGTGTCATTTAAGTGCCATCTATACTATAAATGTAAATTGATTATATATTCATGAGGCTGCTGAACTTTTGCGATCGTAAGTGATCTAATGATAGATCATTGTCTACACGTTCTTGAACCTGACACTAGTAGTAATAATAGAATTAACGCTGTAATAATCATCGTAACTAATGAGATAAATAGAAAAAGTTACGCACCTATCCCACAGAAAGGGATGGCCGATGACCAAGGACGTGTGATTATCCGCACGAGCGGCTTTCAAACGATGCACGAGAACGACAAACGATTTTCTGTCAGACGATTACATTGATCTCCCAAGGGATGCTTTTATGTTTTTTGTTTGGTCATTTTATCAGAACGTTTTATTATTGTCTATTATTGTTTATCTTTATTATTTACAATTTAATTAATACGAAATTATTAAATTCTGCTGATTTTGATCTTTTTTTAAAATAATATTTTTAAATAACAAATAATTTGTTATCAGACTTTTCAATGATTTCTTATTATATTGTATTTTTTTTTAAAGAACATTTCCATTTTTCACACTTTCTATAATTTTATTAGAACAGTTTTATTAATATCTTAATTATAATACTCTTTATCATCAGTCACTTATAGCTGATTTCAATGGCAATTCATTTTTTTCGTAATCATAATTTTATCGATAAAATTGACATTAATTTTTTTTACAAAAATACCGAAAAATATTAAAATTTTTAAGGTCTGTATAATTGAAAACGTGTTTTTCTAATTAAACATAAAATGATGTTTAACAGTCTTGACCAATATTCTTCAATTAATTTCAAATAGATTCTAATAGAATTTTAAGTTTCAATTACAAACACATAATTAGAAAATTTTATTGAAATTTTTGCTGAAAATAATTTGTTGCTAAAAAAATTATTGTAAAAACATTATATAAACATGATTTAATAAAAAATATTTTTAACACAAAATTTTGTGTATAATGACATAATATAATATAAAACGTGTAAAAGATTTAAATGTTAAAGAGAAAAAATTACGCAGATCCTGCTGTAAAAGCTCATGTTCGACGTCTTCTTTCTCCCGGACAACCTACGAAGGATGAAGGCACAGAATCTGCAAAAGATGTTTTGGCGAACAATCCCAAGAACATCATCGCTTCCGGCAATGTAGAAAAGAAGGAACTCAAGAAGACGCCGGTTACACCAGAGATGTCCGCAAACTCGCCAACGCTGACACCGACGCCTGCAACGACGACGAGGAGCAACGGCTCGTGCAGCGATGCCTCTCTCTCATCGGAATTAGAGGCACTCTTGCCACCCGTGGACCATTTTAAGGAAGAGGAACGGACCCAATGGGAGCCCCTGTCCGCCGAGAAATTCTCACGACAAAAAAATACACCTCGGTATAAGTTGCAATTTAATTATTTGTTATCGCATTTTTGACATTCATTCGAACATAGTCACTTTTATTTCGATTTCTATCAATTAAAAATAATTGTTTACACAGAGCTACATTTTTATCTGATACACACTTGACTAAATGATAAGGTATTGGGGAAGCAATGCAACGGAAATATAGAAAAAAATATAGAAATATAACAACATGGAAAAGCTTAATTTTTCTTTCCTTCTTAAATTACAACTAATATTTTCCTTTTTCTTTCTTCTTTTCTCTTTCAACTTCTTTACTCATCTATGATTATAATGAATTATTTGTAATGTTAAAGAACGTTCTTATTAATATGTTGTATTAGTAATAAAGCTCATTACTTTTCAGATTTGAAGCATACATGATGACCGGCGACCTGATGCTAAATCTCTCTCGCACACAACAGAGCAGTAATCTGCTGCCTAAGCAGCATCAACAGCGAAAGGTGGACTCCCTTAGGTACAATCCCAATCATCAGCACACCACTACCATTATCACCACCACTAGTGCCCACCACAACCACAATCATCATCATCATCATCATCATCACCATCATCATAACTCGGTACCCAGCAGTCCCAATGAGACCCAACTGGCACACCAGCACCATCATCATCGAGGAAGCGTCTATAAAACTTCCAGCTCGGCCAGTACATCTCCCGTAGGCGCTGCCAGACGCGAGGGAGTGCAAAGCACTTCGGGGGCCTTAGTCCAAGTCGATCCGGGCAAAAATACTCCTTCAAGCTTTGGTTTCGTACGTACTTCGCGATCGGAAGACCATTTGCAGTTCCAGAAAGACCCCTCAATGAGCGCCGTGGATATTGACATCGATGATGATGTCACTTCAAGTCTGAACACATTACTAGATCCACGGCCAGAAGGCCTAATGCCAAACGAACGAATTGTCTGGACTTACAATGCGCCTGTTAGCTCACCAGCTGTTTCTTGCTGTCAAAACGGTGGTTCCTCATCTTCGTCGTCCTCATCATCCTCTTCGACAAGTCCTCAGCGTTCTCTGTCCCCTGCTTCCCCCACCTCCGTCTCATCCTCCGTCATGTCCTCCAACTCTGGTTCCCGTAGGTTCCCTCCGGCCCAAACTGTTCCCGGGGTTTCCGGCGCCCCGGGAGGTCATCTCCCCGCTAACGGCGATTTCAGCCAATCGGAGGCTATCAGCAACATGTCCAGTCCCGACTACAATGATGAAGAGACAATGGATATTCTCAGTGCGAGGGATATTATGATGGTCAGCGATCCCAGCGACAGCGATTCCACCATTCTGGCGAGCGAACCACCTCAAAGAAGACTGAAGGCTAATCCTCAAGATGCTGGAGAACATAGAATAGTGATTCAAGTAAAAGGGCCTGATAAGGAGACTCCAAGAAATACGAGTCCCAGACAGGCGAGAAGAAGAGGAAATCCCATTGGAGAACTGGGGCCACCTGCTGCATCCCAAAATTTGCAGCGAAATCAACCTGGAATTCCAGGGACTCCTGGAATTATTGCAGGATCTGTGACACCCGAATGTGTAGGTTATCAGGTAATATTATGACATTTTATCAAATTTTTAGAACAAATTAAATTAAATTATTATTATTTGTATTATTAGAACAATACAAATTTTGTGATGAATATGTGTGAAGGTACAATAATAATGCAAATTCTACAATATTTTATTCTGTCAAGAGACAAGACACATATACACTTCTAACTCTAATGGAATTGATTTCTTAAATATTTATTAGCATTTTTAATTCAGTTATTATTTATTCTATAAATTATGAACATTTTTTTTTACCACAACACATAGTTATTATATTAAATTTTCTGTGTGTTAAAAATTTTAAATTTATTTACTTAGGAGTTTTTATTAAATTTCCTTCATATTTTAGGAAATAAATTTTTTGGGAATTATTTTTGTTATACAGGAGTAGATTGAAAAATGTCAAAGTAAATTAACATGTTTTTTATTAGATTGTGAGAAATGTCAAAGTAAATTAATATGTTTTTTATTAAGTTGTGCTTAATATTTTTAATTATTATTTTTAATTAAAATAATTATTTTTAAATTTTAAATAAAATAAATTTTGCTGATCTTTAATTATTACTGTTATATTATAATTATATATTATTGTTTATTATTGCTCATTATCGAATTTAGGAATTGAAAGAGAGCGAAGATGAGAGGGAAGCTTTGATCGTTGGAATGTACGACGAACAGAAAGGACATGGAAGTGGCGCGTCGCCGCCACAATCAGCAGACGAAGAGAGTGATATCGAAAGTTTGCACAGTTTCCACTATAGTCCAAAAGCAGTAGATTTGCCTTCCGCAATCCGACTGGCCAAACGTCTCTATTCCTTAGATGGCTTCAAGAAGTCTGATGTCTCTAGACATCTAAGCAAAAAGTAAGTTTCTCTGTAAAATGTAAATTTTCCTGATTGGATTCTTTAAGACGTTTTAGAATTTCTGATTTCTTTTTTGAAACAATTCAAACCAAAATTTGATTTTATATAATTGAATTGTTCAAAATTTTTTTAAAGAATTCATCATTCATCATCGCTGTACATAAAATGTGAGAAATTTCAAAAGTATCTGTTTTATGAATATGTCATATCTTGTAGCAACGACTTTAGCAAAGCTGTGGCGGAGGAGTATCTGCGCTACTTCAATTTTGAACGAGACACACTGGATATGGCTCTCAGAAAATTTCTCGCTCAATTTTGTCTGACGGGAGAGACTCAAGAAAGAGAGAGAGTCTTAGTACACTTTTCCAAAAGATATTTGGATTGCAATCCCGGTAGTTTCAATTCCCAAGGTGAGTATATTTTAGAATATATATTACTAGCTATATATATGTGTTTTTTGTAATTTAGAAAATTATATTAAAATTATATTAAATTAGAATAATATTAAGTAATGTTTATAATTATTATCTATGTATTATTAATATATTTTTCCTCCCATATGTACATAGGTTATAAACTTATTAAATAATATTTATTTAGATGCGGTTCACACATTGACTTGCGCGATAATGCTACTTAATACAGACTTGCATGGTCAAAATATTGGCAGAAAAATGTCATGTTCAGAATTCATTGAGAATCTGTCGGAGCTCAACGATGGCGATAACTTTCCACGCGAAGTGCTCAAGCAGCTTTACAATGCCATCAAGTCCTTTCCCCTTGAGTGGGCTTTGTAAGCAAGCGTGATGTTATTTTGTTTTCTTTAGAATAAGAATTAATTAAATTCTTTGCGATTAGTATTAATAATTTCTTTCAGAATAAAAATTGGAATATATTGTTCTTTTTCAGAAAGTGTATAATAACTGAACTTTTTAGTTCAAGTATTTTTCGAGTAAATTCAGCTTTATCATTGTTTTAGGGATGAAGAAGGGGACGAAGCGACGAACCAAACAATCCAGCAAGGTGACGGTACGGCAGCAATCGCCGGTACTGGAAATCCATTTCTTGATGTGCCAAATATCACGGGCGCTACGGAGTTCAAAAAGGGCTATGTTATGCGTAAATGCTGTTATGATTCCAATGGCAAAAAAAGTATGTAGTTTTATATCTCTTACAACAAAATATATTAACTGCAACGTTTATCTTATATATTTTTGTATATTATGTCTTTCCTATATACCTTTTCTATTATCTTTCATATAAAATGTTACATAGCTCCGTTCGGCAAACGTGGATGGAAAATGTACTATTGTACATTGCGCGAGCTTGTGCTATACTTGCACAAGGATGAACACGGCTTCCGTAACGACAGTTTACACAATGCTATACGTATTCATCATGCGTTGGCTACTAAGGCGACTGATTACACAAAGAAGCAGCATGTTTTTCGATTGCAGACTGCCGACCAGGCTGAGTATCTCTTTCAGACCAGGTTGGTACTTAAGTTTAGAAAATTTCTATTTAACAAAATAATATGTAAGATAATATATAAGATATAAGTCATAATGAAGGATTTAATTAAATTTTAATTTAAATTAAATTTTAAATTGACTGATTTGTATCTGATCATTATAATTATATTTAACTATTAGATTATAATTTATTATTATTAAAATTGTAATTCTACAATTATGATTATTGTATAATTTGTAATTGTTATTTAATTTTAATTTCAATTTAACTTTTAATTGAGTTTTGGAAGTGATTACGTAATGTGTTACTATGTTTCTGTAGTGATTCGAAGGAGCTACAATCATGGATCGATACCATCAATCTCGTATGCGCTAGCTTTTCGTGTCAGCCTCTTGCAGGCGCCGTTGGATCTCAGCGTAAATTCCAACGTCCATTGCTGCCATGTAGCCATACCAAATTAAATTCCGTGAGTATGCCATGGATATCTTATTTTTTAACTTCTTTAAATTTTTCATAACTGTTACCTGGCTAAAGAAGCGGTGATCTTTACTGTTAATGTCTATATGTACCATACTCTTAAATCATTAATTAATGTAATTAATTAATTAGATAAAAATTAATAAACTCATAAACAGTACATTAACTTTAAATCAAATCATACCTTTTCAGAAGAATCATATTACAATAAATATACAATAAATATTATTATAATAAAAAATTGATAATTTAATTTAAAAGATAAAAGTAATTTTGAAATCTGGAAAAAATATGTTAAAAATTTTTTTTGTTACTTTATTTTTGTTGAATTTCGAAAATTCATGAAAATTAAGATGATATTTTAAGTTATCATGATGTAAAGGATAACACACATTTAGAGTCTCTAGAAAAAGTTGAAGTTAAACTGAGATAATTTGAGATGTTAGGACTATAAAAATATATCTTCAGATAAATTAATTTCCCCATTTGTTTAGTCAAAGGAAATGAGGATTAAATTAATTTGTTAATAGAGAGAACAGTTGCGGGACCACGAAGATAGGGTCAACAGGCTAGAAACAGAACTGGAGGAGCACAGACGGCATCCTCCAGAAAGAGGTGCCAAGGCTCTCACTGTACAAAATTATAAGGAAAAAGATGCATATTTGCATCACGAGGTAACTTTTAAATGATTGAAATATGTAGTAATAATTTCTCGATAATTGTAGATAATTATATAAAATATTATATGAATAATTATTATGAAATATTATATAAATAATTGAAAAGTGAAAAATATCTTTAACAAAAACCTTTAAAAAGAATCTTAAAAGTCCTCAAAAAATTTTATTAATGGAGAAAATTGAGCTTTTTCTATTTTATTCCAGAAACTTTCATATTTTATAAATAATTAAAACTCAGAAAAAAGTCTAAAGATATGGAAGAATTTTCTATTAACACAAAATTCCGAATTCAGTTAAAAAGATTTCAATCTTTTCTTATAAAAAATATATTTTTATACAATATTATCTTTTATACTTTTTTATATTTTTATATTAATAATTATAATTATAATTATAATTTTATTTTATCTCTCTTTTCCTCAATTTCTTCTCTCTGTACGTAGGCGTGCGCGAATATATATTTTTTAATTTTAATTTTAATTTGATAATAATTAAATAATTATTATTAAAAGTCAAACAATAAGCCAATTCCAGTCAGACCGGATCTTGGTGCCGAATAATTTTGTTCGTGTGGAGATTTCTGTATATTTTACGCTGTTTGCGGATTAATGTATCGTTACAAACGGACAAACGAAATCTTTGCAGAACTAAAAATATACCACCGAATATTATATTTAATATTCACGATACTACAAGTGGTATTTTATTAAAAATTTTCTTCTTATCCCCAACACGATAACGAAGAATATGTTGGTCGGGAATGTCCCAGGTTCGAATCCTGACTGAGGTAGTTTTTTTTGCAATATATTCTTTGTTATCGCGTTGAGAATGGAAAGGGAAGTTTTAATAAAATATTTGTGGAATCTTATATTCACTTATTTGATTATTGTTTAGAACTAGTCATCATTTCTTGATGTTTATATATATATAGTTATAAAATAATATTTTGTTTGAAAAAATAAAATATGTCCTCTTTACATTTTCGAAATGATTTTAGTAATTTAAATCAAGAGAAATTCAGATTCGAACTCTGGCTAGGGTAATATTTTTCGCAACATATACCTTTACAATGATTTTAAAGATATATATTATTGGTATATTATTAAATTGATTATTAATTTAATTGTGTGTATAATTATAATATTCTAGCTTCAGACTGCGTTTCAAGACCGACAAGCGCGTAGTTTCGCCGAAACAAAAATTATAAATTTATGCGAAAAATATTATTAGAGACACAAAAGACCCGACCGTATATTGACATACTATTTGAAATATATATATCCTTCTCTATTTCCTGTTCTATTTTCCTCTTTTCTATTCCACCTAAAATTATCCTTTCACTTCATCATACTCTACAGAACAACCCTCGTTCCAGTTGAAGCGGTATAAGACATATGCCTATCTTCTTCGTTCCCGGCTGGCGTTCAGTGAGATGGAATCGTCACTAGTTGAAAGCAGTATTGGCGAGGTAGACGAGGGCATGCCACTTGGACCTACTGGACCTACTGGAGCCATAGGAAACGCGGAAGGAGCTCTGGTACCACCACCGGTCCCCGAACGACCAGCCACAACTAATAGGTACAGTTACCGGACCGCCATTTACAGCGGCGGTGGCCGCAATCTGCTGAACGGTGGCAATCAAGACTATAATGCCGCCGGTGATGATGTTGGTTGACGCAATGCTTATGGCCTATGTGGGCTAGTCTGACCCCGGTGCTGGTGCTGGTGCTGGTGACATTGATGTTTAATGATAGACATGAGTGACGCAAACTAACGATATACAATCCTGGCAGCACATCATACACTCCAATGTTATTAAATATTATAACGTACAATCGAGAGTAAAATACTGTCCTATTCTAATGTCGTGAGATTGAATTGCAGTTGGATCAAATTTCTTCCCTTTCCTGAGCCGACCGATCGACTGGAGAAGACACAGCGAAACTTATAAATGGAGAAGTTTCATGCATACAGTTTTATTCGTTATATCTGAATCAGACAGTATTTTGCTGTTCACTGTACATCTTATTCAGTGGCGCGATTATCTATCAGATTATAGATATGTCGAAAATAATACAACAAAAAAATGATTTTTCATATAAAATAGATCAAAAATATAAAAATTTTGTCTTTAAAAATTTTTTTCTAATTATTTTAAAACGTCACTGATTCTGTTATACTTTTGTCGTGTCTTCTAACTGCGGTAGCTATTTTAGCTCTCATTGGAGCTATTTATTTTACCCTTTCAGACCTGACTTCTTATTTATTTAACTTTACATAAAAATTAACTTTATGTAAAATTGGATAAATATAAATAAAAATTGGATAAATATAAATAAAATTTACTAAGCAGCATATTTACAATAAAATATCGAAGAAAATAAATATATTGTACATGAGAAAGATGCCTAAAAATGCTGTGTATATCTAGAACTGAATTTAAATAATTCGTAAAAAAATATTATATAATATACATCAGGTCCGAAAGAGTTGACATTCTTTCTGATATTAATCTAATTTTTTTTATTTGATGTATAAAAATTCATGTATTCTGTTTTGACTTTCGATAATAATTTTTATTCTTTAGAGATTTTTTTTCTCAATTTATTTTGACTTTTCACACTTGGATGTTTTAT
Source organism: Crematogaster levior (assembly GCA_901521435.1). Classification (NCBI taxonomy): domain Eukaryota; kingdom Metazoa; phylum Arthropoda; class Insecta; order Hymenoptera; family Formicidae; genus Crematogaster; species Crematogaster levior. The sequence continues at coordinate 272,055 of CABEGB010000002.1, forward strand.
TTCTAGTACGATCCAGTATATTTTACACTGGTTTTTATGTTTAAAAAAGTATATAAAGTAATATCATACATACGTTAATATAATCTTTTAAAGAATTTAAGTCTAAATTTTTCATGTTATAAAAGTCTTTAGTCAGAATCCGTAATTTATTATTTAAGTTAAGAAAACAAAAATATCTCAACTTGTAATCAATTAAAATAAAATTTTCAAAAAGTAAATTAAATATACGAACAAATCAACTTTACATTGTGAAACAAGTTTTTAATACAAACGTATATATTATCAAACGTTTCTTAACAAACGTTTTGTTACAAAGCCTTTATTAGTAATAGTTATTACAAATATTACAAATAGTAATAACAAACCAGTAAACCAATAAACGTATTTTTTGAACGATGTATAAAAACAACTAAGAAGCCATGTGAAATCTTGAATCTTCCTTAATATTAAATTCATGTATTTGAATTCCATTTTTCCTTTAAGAATCCAATACCAAATCATCGTTAACAGTCGAAATGTGGTAGTCGTATCAATAAATTTATTGTATATCTTATTGTCAGCTCTTTCTAGATTCGAAAGTCCGTAGAGTAAGTCCAGAAATTAAAACAGATTGAACCCAAAGTGAAAAAAGACTATATCAACAATTTTTAAAAACTATTTAATGGAAATTCTAATAAATTGTAATGTGGACTGAGAATGAAAACAATTTACTCGTATAAAATTTTAAAAAGTATGTACATATATATCTTGTCGTTACTACCAATCAAAGTGAATTGATGAGCGATAAGGAGATGAACCAGTCTCTAAAGAAAGCTAATAATAATGCACACAATAAACACAATAAAGACAAATAAACAAAAAACCGATACTTAGCGAGCTCAGATAATATCTCAAGATATGCTTCATCGAATAACTCGGTGTCCTTTCAGGAATGATTCCATTTTTTACTGCTTTATATGCATCATCTCAGAAATTATTCTTTTATAACACTTGTTTTTTCTGTCTAGAATAATTACATTATTCCAATCAAATAAATGATTAAAATTTTGAATATATTCTGTAATAACCGAATGTTTCAAAGAGTCAAATTTAATATTAACTATATGTTCTCTTATTCTAGCACCTAGTTGTCTCTTTGTGTGCCCAATATATGATGACAGTCCTTACAACAAATTTTTAGAAACAACATTGTTATTCTTTTTTATTTTTGTCTTTATGTACTTTAATAAAGTAAGTGAGTCGATTGAGCTATACAATGAATTTATTGACACGACTACCACATTTTCGCCTACCAATGATGATTCAGTTCTTAAAAGGAAGCGGAATTCAAATACATAAATTTAATATGAAAGAAGATTTAAGATTTGACATAACTTCTTAGTTGTTCTCATGCACCATTAAAAAAACACGTTTTATTTATTTGGTTTGTTTTTACTGGTTTGTTATTACTGTTTGTATTACTGATAAAGGCTTTGTAAGCCGAACTATTTAATAATATGTACGTTTGTATTAAAGACTTGTTTCGATGTAAAGTTGATTTGTTCATATATTTGATCTATTTTTGAAGATTTTATTTTAAGTTAAGTTAACTTAACATTTGGAAATTACCAAAAAAAAGTACCAAATTGGAAGATTTATGAAAGAATGGTTAATTTCGTATAAAAACCATTTCATTCGCAATAAAATTTTAATTCCAAAAATTATTATATTAGATTTAAATATAAATAATAATTTCGAATGTCTCTTTTTAAATCTTTTCTCTCCTTTATTTCCTCTTCGCTTATTTTCTTTCTTCTATTTGTCCTTTAATAGAAAGTAAATGACATTTTGATTTTCTATGAATTTTATTACTGAAAGAGAGAAAGAGAGAGAGAGAGAAGACAGCGTGCAAAGGAATATTTAAAGGAGAATATTATGCTGTTTCATCATATTGTTAGTTTGCGCAAATATTAAATATGCAAGTTAAAAAATATATAAAAGTTGAGAGGCTGTTAAGACTGGGTAGAAGCCAATTTTCACGTTTCGATTTGCTGTTATAGAAAATTGAAGAAAATGTGTCAATCATTTATGACTGCAAAGAAAAATATAAATTTGTCATTTTATTAATGGCTTGACACAAGTATTAAAATGATATATTTTTTATTTATATAACTTTATACTCGGACAATTTTTTGTGCTTTTTGTAAATGCAATAATACATTAATTGCTTTTGATAACATCTTGTTAAGTTTTTTACATACAACATAAATAATTTTTTCATTTTTCTTTCAAATGTTATTTAAGAAATTTATATCATATAAAAGATAGATGTACTATTAAGCATGCCATATTTTTTATTTAAACTAAATAAATTATATTATGTGTAAATATATTTTTATTGATATTAATTATATGAAATGTATATTTTATATTTAAAGATAATTAAAATTCTCTCCCTTTCTTCCATCCATCCTTTTTTCCTCTATTTCTTCTTCCTTTTTCTCTTATTCTTTTTCTATCTTTTTCCCTTTTTCTAATTTTTAAATAATAAAATTGTTATATTTTTAGTCTTAATGATTAATGTTTTAAAATGGTTAAATATTTGTTTAACTATTAGAGATAGAGAGAAGAGATAGATAACCAAGTAGGATTATTTCAATACATATAAATTTTTACATTAAAATTTTATAATATAAAAATTTCCTTATATTAAAAATATAATATCACATTTGATTTAAATAGAAATAAAATTTTGTTCCCGGTTTTAATAGAATAAAATTATAACATATATTCACAAATTATTTCAAATGGATTAAATTTTACAATAATCTGTGTTGCATTATTCTATTTTATAAATATTTGTAATAAATATTTATTTTGGCAAAATTAAATTTTAATTAAATAGAAATTGGATATATGAATTAATATATCAAATTAATATGTCAAAATTATACAATTATAATAAAGATGTTTCTATCATAATTTTAGATTGTAATAAAATTAATAACGATTAAGAAAATAGATAAAAATAAAGTTATAGTAATTTTTTAATTTCTGTAAATTATATAGTGATTTATATGTAATATCGTACAATACATATACATACATGTATATATGTATATGTATGTATGTTTGCATATATATAAGTTTGTGTGTATATATTTATATGTATATTTATGGCTGGAAAAAACATGAATAAACATTACTACATATAAATAAATTATTGTTTAAGAAAAATAAACACATGAATGTTCTAGCCAATACACAATGGTATGCGCAAGAATTGCGCTCTGTATAGACTTTATTTATAAAATTGAAAATTAAAAAAGAACAAATTAGCTTATTTAATTTTATTTTTAATTTTTTTTATTGCTTTATTAAAATTTTCTTAAATTCTTTAATACATTAAACTTTGTGATATAAAAATTTCTTTATATTGAATAATTTTTCTTTTTTGTCTTTTTTTCTTCCTATTTTTGTTCTCTTTTCCATTCTACTATTTACTATTTACACTATTTATGAAAGTTTTCTTTTTTCTAAGTTCTTTTAAGAACAATCGCTATTTTATATTTTATTTTATAGCGAACTCCTTGTACATAAATTTGTAACATGTGGAGATATATATATATATATATATATATATATATATATATATATATATATATATATATATATATATCAAACACTTATTATAAACGTAATATAATAATAAAGATCAACGATCTTCAAGTCTTATTCGCATTTCCCGATTGTTTTCTTTGAGCACGAAATAATCCTCTTTATTTAAACAATTATATCTTAAAAAGTAATATATTTTATATGATTACATAATAACTGTTTTTAAATATAAAAATTTTTACATATTATGTTTATATATTTTATATTTATTGTGTTTGGTTCTTGCATGCTTTGGCTTAGTATTATTAATTATTCTATAAAATTAGATTAAAACTTTATTATATGACTCTATATTTTATCTTTTTATTTATTTTTTTGCTTTTTTATTTTGTTATATTGTATGATTTTTTAAGTCAAATAAAGCATATTGTTTAACACACATTCGTGCACGCGCATACTTCTTCCACCCATGCGCACGCGCACGCACACGCACACACACACACACACAATTTATGATAAACTTGTATGTATTTTTGATGCATATGTGAGGTTATGAAGTCTAAGGTATAATAATAAAAATAATACATAAGTAGAATAGAGGTAGTTGCACCTTATTAATAATTTAACAATTTTAATATTTTTAACTGATAAAACTATTTGCCGAAATTGAAATTAATTTTTTAAAATTAATCCGCAATTTCGGTCGAAGTTCTGTGAAAATTTGACAATTTTTTGTTTATAATAAATTCGTATTCATTTGTTGCATGCAACAGAGTTGACCTGGCAGCAACGTAAACAGGATCCATGAAGATTATTACATCCAGTTTTCAGGATGTTACTCAGGACATCTTCCTTTTCGCGCAAATATGAATATAATTACTGTTAAAATTGAATATTGAAATAAAGTAAAAGAAAATTGAAAAATTATGATATTTAAGGAAGAATGAAGATTGGCTGTGTCAATCAAATTCATTAGTTTATTAATTAATAATGAACATAATTTGTAAGTTACATGGAATAATTGTCTATTCCTCATAATACAGCTCATAATAATATGTTATAAATAATATACGTTTGCAGGATTTTTAGATTCAATATTATTTAAACTCATTAAATTATTAAAGATGTATCTTCTTTTATAAATAATATTTAATTATAAAATAATTTTATAGTTAAATTCAAATAAGTGAAGAAATCGCTTTTGAAAGATAGTAAAATGAATGATTATAAAAGTTTTTCTATATTCTTCTTATGATAAATGAAATTTAATCTACTAATAGGCAATCTTTATTCTTTCTAATTATATAGAATTTTTCAAAGTGACAGAAAAAAACAAAATACATTATAGAAAAGATTCCAAGATAAGAAAAAGATAACTAAAATTTTATCTCTCGCAAGATTAGGCAATCTCGTTTCCTAACAAATTGATTTGATAATAAATAAGGCTAGAATTTTTCTCCGTATTTACGCGAAATATTATTTAAGACTGACTGTAGTAAAATATTACAAAATATTGCAGCACCGGAAATTAAATTAAAAGAAAATTGCTAATATGGAAAAATTTGTTTCAATGTGTAGCGATAATAATAAACTAGTAATTTCTTCCTAATCTTATAATATAGTCAAAAATTATTATAAAATTATTCCTTATAAATATTTTATAATTCTATATGGACGAATAATAAATTTAAATCGTTAGAAAAGAGGCCAAAGAATTGCATTTATATATTTTACTAAATATTCCGTTTCTTCCATAATTTTACGTATATGTGTATATATTTCAGGCCATTACATTTTCAGAACTTTATATTTACATAGTTTATATTCACGCAATTTTTAATTTAGTTTTATGAAAACTTTAGATAGCATGTTTAATTTTACTCATTGAATTAGAAAATGAATTAAAAGAAGCAAGATTTATTTATACAGGTTGATTTACTGCCATTGTAAACATATATTTGTAAATATATTTTTATTATTATTATTATTATTAATATTACTATTATTATAATTTGAGGATATTCATCGATATAATGAATTTCCGAAAAAATGACTGCGTTTTATATTTATGCATTATTATTATATGTATCTTTGTAAATATGATTATGTAGATATTAAAATAAAAAACCACATATAATAATCTCTTTATATATATATTTTACAAGTTTTTAAACATTAAATGATTCGAAAATAATTCCATATAACAAAAAGTTAGGTATTAAAAAGAGACGGAAAAGGGGATATTTTTTTATTAAAAATCAGTCGCATAATGAAATCGGTATAATAATTGTATATAATTCTTCCAAATCGTTTCAGATTTTCTCAATTGCGCTTTTACATGTACATACTAACACATATATATATATACATATATATATATATATATATATATATATATATATATATATCGGGTATCTGAAAATAAAACTACTTTTTAATATATATATATATATATACACAGAAACAGTGCGGTGCACACGGTATGTGTGTGTATATCTTTATAATTATACATGATGATGATATAATAATAATTATATAATATAAATGTTTTATATTACAACAAATCATCATCGGACCAAAAGCACGAAGATTGAAATTCTCTTTCTTTTCTTTCGTTCGCATACAACCCATTTTCCTTTTTTCTCAAGCTTTCAATATTTGCTCTTAATTTTTTCTTCTCGTATACAGTAATATACAAGGAATTGATATTTTTTCTTAATACAACGACAACTATAATATATATTGTACAACACTTTGGAGGAATGTGATGGCGTCTCTGATAGCACCACAACTTCTTCAATTTATCTATTCCTTAGTTTTTAACCCTGGATCACTCCTACAAACTAAAAAAAAATTCATCTTAACTCTCACTTTCTCTTTCACTTTCTCTCTCTTTCTCTCTCATCATGGAAAAACAAAATAAATTCTTTAATTGAAGTACCAAATAGAAAAGCCAAAAAAATAAAAATATTGTAATATTATTGAATTTAAGAAAATGCACATTTTTAAATAATAATAGATATATTCTTCTTTTTTGTCAATTAAAGTTTTTAAAATCTTTCTTTCCCCACAATGTAATTACACATATAATTCTTCATTCATTCTTTATCAGTTTCTTCTTTGTTTGAACTTAAATCTAAAAATTATAAATTCTTAATTACATAATACAATTATAAGAATGTACAATTTTCTCAGAAAATCGGAGAAGAAAATATTATATAATTTTATTACATTATTTAATAATCTATTACTATAAAAAACCATATTTAGCAAAATTAAATAATGAAGAAGTAAATCCGAAGTTGTTCAATTAACATTGCGCAATGGCACTTTACAAATTAAATTAGAATGTTTATCCTATGTATAAAATGTATTTGTGTAGATATATTTATGTATATGTATATATGTGTGTGTGTGTGTTTTTGTATGTGTGTGTGTGTATGCGGGCGCGCGCACACACACCCCCACACACACACATATATCTGTAATACATATAGATGTATAAACTTTATTCTGTATTTATATATAGAATTTGTTTTGCTATATATCTTCATTGTTTTCATAAGAAATTATCTCTATACAACTTCCTACCTTATATAACATAGTAACAATGATAATAATGGGCAGGGTGGAGAGAGACTGAGTTTTCTTCTTTCCTCTTTCTCATTTTCTGTTTCTTCTTTCTGTGCTGTCGTCAGCCTAGTTTTTTTAATTCATCCACTTACGACAATTGGGTGCGCCGCAAGCGCATGCAATCTTGTGCTGATCATCTTCGATATCAAATTTGTAATCATATGCCAACTGCAAGAAAAGACGGATAAATAAACGTTACGTAATAAAATGTAACAATATAAAAAAATTAATATAATATTTAAAACATGATGAATAAAGAAAGCATCTATCAAGATGCATAATTCTGAAACAAGGAAAATAATATTGAAATAAAAAATATTCAATTCAATTTTTCTTAAAAAGAAAATACGAACGTATAATTACCTCTTCACCACGTGAGATTCGACGCTTGGCAAAAATGATAATCCTGAGATCGCGTTCAACTTCCACGATCTCAGCGACACAGTTGGGATTGCAGGAATGGTTGATGTAGCGAGCGAGCCCGCCACACAAAGTCGCATCCACCACTCGCTCTTCATCCAATCGGAACATGTATATACCGCGATTCTGTAATAAATAAATAATATATTTTAATATTACATATATATATATATATATATATATATATATATATATATAATAAGGAGAGCAAGATTATTTATATAATTAATATAATTAATTAATAGGATATAATTGAAAGTGCTTCTATACTCACTCTAGCCTCATATTGTTTCTCCCTTGTTTCCGCCAACTCTGTTCTAATGATCTCTCCAATATACTCGATCACCATCGTATGCTTCTCTAGATCTCTCGCCGCATATAAACCCAGACCCTGAATCTTCGATCTCGCCAAATAAACATTATTACGCCATTCCTGTTTCATCTTCTTGTATTGCGAACTTTTTGAGTGTACAAATTGCTTCGAGTATGGGCAGGAAGCAGCCTCGCCAGCAGCGGTTGCTGCTGCAACTAATGTTGAGGAGACCCCACCACCCATTGTTGCAGCAGCACCACAAGTTGGCAAACCAAATGGCATTCCACGTGAAGCAAAGCCCCCTGTGCGTTGTGTGTGCGGTCGTTTCCATGGTAGTTGGTTGCGCAAACGAGCTTCAGTCCGTGCACTTCCGGTTGGATTGATAGCTAGAGGCAACTCCAATAACGGGTTACGACCATATTTAAATCTGGAAATGAAGAAATGTTTCAATATTATTGCTTTCCAAGAAATTTAATGTTTTCCAAAAGCTAATAGCAAAGCGATAGTTGAGACATAATTACTACAAGTAATAATTATCGGTATTATTCATCTAAATTAATTTCAAGATCAGGCTCTTACCTGTAATCGGTTAAAGTCTCAATTCCTGGCAAGCTTTCCAGTACCCGCACTACTGCTGGCTCTGTCAAACCAAACAGATCTTCTCCTGAAACGTATCTTGGGAATAATTGAACAGAGTTCGTATTTCTTCTCAATTCTGCCAGTGGCTCCAAAATTCGACTCCAAACTGCTCGTGGAGTAGCGTCTCTCAGTTCGACATCTTCTTGAAAAGGTTCTTGGACTAGAACACGAAATTCCGGACGACCGGAAACATCGTGGATCGAACAGACATAACGGCAACGTTTGTTGGGTCTGCGCATACTCCAGTAAAAACGCACGATTTTGTAGCCCACTGGATAAATATAGTTGGGCGTGTGGAAGTTTTGCAATTGATGAGGAAGCAGCTGGCCGACACTGAGAAAAATTAGAGAACCCACACGAAGTAGATGTTTATTGTCGGAATGGTGCATCACCGCAGCGACCTGACGATTTTCATCACGCTGGACGTAGACGCGACGGTAGACGGAAAGCGTAGTGAGTTCCTTATCTTTATCTTTAATAAGGTGATGAGGACAAGCCATAGTCTATAAAAGAGAAATTTTATTATATCTAAAATTATATAAGAATAGAACTTGATTTTATTGAGAAAACACAATTATTACGTTTGACATTACATTGTATTAAATATGATATTAGATAACATAATATTAATCTACGAATGATTCGATCGATTACCTTATCTTTGTAAAAACTGCAACCGTCTTTGATTGCACATACTACGTGGTACCAATTAGTGCACCTCGGCTTATAGCATTTGACCGTGCCAGCGGATTTTTCGCAAATGATGCAAATTTGTATGAGGTTGTTTTGCAGAACTTCATCTAATCTCATAAGTGCACCACTCTGTGCTTCATATACAACATTAGACCATAATGCACAATTGAGATGTACCCATTTATCCACATCAAAATTAAGAAGTCGAGCTGGCCCATCGGCTGTTGCATCACCTTGACTCTTGCAAAATACGCAACGACGGGTATCTTCGGCTTTTGCAGGAGCTACTGCGATTCCCATACGAAACAGCATCTAGAAAAAAATTCAATTGATATCTTTCATTCACAATTTTACATTAAAATTTTGATATTTATTACATATTAGAGAAAACAATGTTCATAAAAATTCATGCAAGATTTAATACAAAAGTGTATTTCTTGATAAATTCGATTGTATGTAATAAATATATAATGGAATTATTCACATAAATTTTCTAAATGATTATTAAGTAATTAAATTAATTATTTACCTCAGTAATTTCTCTATCAGTGGGTTTCTTAAATTTGGTTGCAGGTTGAATGGCTCCCATCGACCACGTTTTATATCTCAAACCTTTCCAAATCTTTGCAGGTGGTTGGAAATCGATAGAATCACTGATTTCTTCACAAATCGAATGTTTCTTTGACTGTTTTTCTTCATTTTCTACATTTTCGATATTATCCAACTTCTCAGTTTTTATTTTGATTTCTGTCGTTGGTTCGTTACTGATCTCTATATTCCCAAGTCTCTCCATTTGCTGCTGTTGTTGTTTGATGGGGAATTTCTTCAAATTCTTTAAGTCATCTTCTAACATTTTTGCTTCTGTTTTATGGCATAGATGGTCTACTATGGTCGCAGCCTGTAAAATAACAGAAGAACAACTCAATACAAGTACTTTATATATACACATTCTCTTTCATATAAAATATTAATGATATTTTTCTAAATATCATTAATAAATATCATGATATATAATGTGCCATTAATAATATTATTAATATTTATTATATTTAACTTATAAAATTTGTGTTATAAGTTAATTAAATGTAAAATAATTTATAATTTTATTATTTTTCTCTCTTTCCACACACACACACTGAATAACACACAACACACACACACACACACACACACACACACACACACACACACACACACACACACACACACACACACACACACACACACACACACACACACACACACACACACACACACACACACACACACATTACACACACACACACACACATTACACACACACACACACACACACACACACACACACACACACACACATAACATTAATACACACACACACACACATTACATTATTGTTGCACACACACACACACATTATTATTATTATTATTATTATATTATTATTATTATTATTATTACACACAGCCACACACAGTCACACACACCCAGAGCCAGACACAGCAGACGTAGATACACACACACAAACCAGAGCCAGGCACAGCAGATACAGATACACACACAGTCACACACAGCCAGACACAACACACACACACACATCCACACACACCCAGAGCCAGACACACAGCAGATACACACACAGTCATTATTACGCAGATTACACAGTCACATATTATACACACACATTATTAACCATTATATTATTATTACACATTATTATTATTATTACAGCCAGCACAGCACACACACCCAGAGCCAGACACAGCAGACGCAGATACACACACACCAGAGTCACACACAGCCACACAGTCACACACACACACACACACACACACACACATAACAGCCACACACACACACACACACACACACACACACACACACACACACACACACACACACACACACACACACACACACACACACACACACATAATACACACACACACACACACACACATTACACACACACACACACACACACACAAAAGATTTATTACTTATTTAAGATTTATATAAAAGTCTTCACATTAAAATACTTTATTTTTCCTATAGAAATTATAGAATATTATACAATATAAAAAAGTATTTCTTATAAACCTTATCTTGAGTATTGGATGGTGTTCGATGCATGAGGGCAAATTGCATATAGCAAGCCGCTGAACAGAAGCAAAGTTCATCACCCGGTTCAGCTTCTTCTTTACTTAAGAATGGCAGATCTGATACTTTCTTTCGAATCAAACTGTTAAGGATCACAACATCACAATGACGACAGAACTTCGCCGCACCGTTCAGGATGCTTTGTATATCGATTGGAGCTAGAAGATAAATCAATATTTAAAAAAAATCATGTTTTGATTATATTTAAACGAAGAGTTTCTAATTTTTATCTGTTTATTTTATTTATTTTATTATTTATATATTTTTTATTTTATGATATTCTAATTTATTTGTTATAACTTTTTTCCTCATAATTTATAATTTTTCTTTTTTTATATAATAGATTTGTATTACATTTTCTTAATCATCTTCATAAATCTTTTATTAAAAAATAATCTATTAATTACGTACTACCCTCTTTGCCATCTTTCCCTTTCGTCCTGTACAATCCTAGCTTCTGACTGGGAGGAGTAGTAGTGCGTTCGACTATTTGATAACCAGCAGGTGGTGTTATGTTTAGAATATTAGCAAGATCTTTAAGTACACCCATTATATCATCGGCAGCCTGACTATTCAAAGTTAAAGTCACGGTAACATTTCCGCTTTCTCGTAAAGGAATCGGAGGAGACTTGCCAAGCCTGAAGAATTTTATAGTATCGTAAAGAAATAAATATGTCATATAATAATAAATAATAGCAAAATACACACACACACGTGTGCGCATGTGTGTGCGTGTATATGTGCGTTAAATAATACGTACTTAGGCATTCCAAGATTTTCCTTATCTTGTTTAGCTGCATCTTTTAAGTAAGTAGGCTTCAGTCTAATTGGAATCGGCGAAATCAGAGGTATAACGGGTGATACACGTTTCAACCATTCCGCCTCCTCATCAGATTCTTCCTCAATCAATCGCAATCCGGGGAAACGGTGCATAAATTCTGGTATAACACATTCAGGCGAGGACGAACTTACGATGGTATCAGGAGAGTCTACATCGCGATTTGTCGTCATATTCTCTTTCTTATCATCAGCTATAAAAGAAATTTTGATTGATTGGTATACAAAGATTTTAAATACTTTATTATTTCTCTTATAAATATATATAGAACAATATATTTATATTATCTTTCTGTTCTATTTATGTATTATAATGTTATTTTGACTATTTTACTAATATTATTTTTCTTCTATTCCTATTATCTATTTTTTCTTAACTTATAAACTTATGAGATAATTAATATTAAATTTATTAAAATTTCATAATTACACACATATTATTTATTAGAAAATATGAATATATGATACAATAAATAATTACTCACTATCATCCAACTTCAAAGGCGGAAATTCCTGATCATAAAATCCTCTCTGCGTAGTCGGGGGTTGTTGAGGTGGCAGAGGGTCTAGTTCTCCAAATGGCTGTGTATTATAGTGATCAGAAATTCCAGGTAAACTAGCTGATCCATAATTTCCAATCAAATCACCAATTCTAGCATTATAATCCTTTTGACTTCCAATTTTAACAAGATCCCCACAACCAAAGATCGGACATACTCCATAATTACGACTCAGGTGGGGTTCCAGAACCACCATTGGTTGTAGTTGCCGTAACTGAACCATCAAATTGTCCACAAATGTATCATAATCCTCATCGAGGCGCGAGACTTTACGGGAACGTTTTTTTTGAGGTGCATTTACGGCATCTTTTCCCTGACTCTGTTTTCTTTTTTGTTGATACTGTCTCCTCTTCAACTTCTTGAGATCTAAAATATTACAGATGCAATTGTTACAGTTACTATACATTTAATTTAATAAAATTTTAATATTACATTTTAACATTTAATATGCGATATGAATCTTATATAAAAAATAAAGAGGTAATATATATAATTTTTTAATTAGATATTTTTACAAAATCACAAATCAAATGTGTGTGTGTGTGTGTTTGGCTTACCAGTTTTATCATCCATTGCGCCGTCCATGAGTTCTTCTTTCGTAGTAAGAAAGTCTTTGGTATCCGTCTGCAACTGATTGGCTGATGTTGTACCAGCAGCGGACAAAACATCCTCAAGACCGATTTCCTTCTTTACCTCGACTAAAGGCACTGTGTTGGAACCCGATGGGGTGGCGGACCCGATAACGGGCTGTGGTGGGACCGCAACAACCCCATGGTTATGAGGCACTTGTTGCTGAACAGATTGTTGCTGAACGGAAGTAGCCGAAGAAGAAGGAACTTGTTGTTGTACTATTGGTTGTACAACCACCGTTGGCTTTTGCGCAACTGCGGCTTGGTTTTGTTGGACTTGAGTTTGTGGCCCAGATACGTTACTAGAGTTACAGGTCGTTAGTTGGACAGTCTTCGAGGCTATTCCAGAGGTTACCAATGGCTTATTTTGCAAACCAACTTTTGAAATGGAAACAGCAACGCGTTGTTGAGTCTGAGACCCTTCACTAATGCCAATTCCCAGTTTGTTCTGACTTGCAGAAGCCTCTTGCTGATTCGTAGAAATGTTCGGAGATGTTTTTGTCGTTGTTATTGTTGAAGAAACTGGCTGTTGACTTGATATCGAATTTCCTGAAGAACTTGCTGAAGAAGTAGGAATCGACTTTGTTGTCTGTTGCTTTAAGCTTTCAGTTTGTGCTCTTCCTTGTGTCGTAATCGCATTAGGTAATGGAAGAGAAGGTTTAGCAGATTCTTCTTTAGTTGGTGAACTTTGAACCTTTAAAGATGTCACTGAATGCGACAAAAAGGAAGTTTCCCTCGCAAGAACTTGTTTATTTATTACTGGCTTCGGTGTTGGAGTTTCGTTCAGCAACTGAGGAAGCAAAGGTGATGGTGTAGGTAAGACTGGTCGAGCCAGTTGTGCTTCCAGCGAAGGAACTATCGGCAGACTTGGTCCTTGTGACGATCCTGAAGTCGTGGCACATGCTGTATTTTGCAATAATTGCTTTAGCAACACATTTTGAGATTCCTCTAACCTTAAAGAATTAGAATTTTTACTGGAATCTATTTCTTTCTTCTCTTGAATTTTGGACTCTTCAGGATCCTTTTTTACTGTCGTAGATTGATTTTCAAGATCGTTATTTTTATTGTCCATTGGTAGAAGAGCAGATTTGTACTGATTTTGAGTAGAGGTCAAAAGGGGACTTGAAGTTTGCGATAAAGTAGATTGAAGGATGCTAGAAGTACTTGAAACTCCACTAGAAGTTGCTAAAGGTGGCACAATAGTCCTAATACATTGCATTGAGCTGGATACGGCCGAACTGGTATTTACCAGTACTCGAGGAGGTGTGGAACATCCTGAACTGACTTGGAGGATTGTTTGAAGATTTTGCGAACGTTGTATTGAAGTTGATGGCAAAACAGAACTCAAAAGATTAGCAGACTGAGTTGGTACTGTATTGGTTCGACCATGACCAGCAATTGAAGATTTCAAGGAAGTAGTTCCAGCTAGCATAGCATTCAACATAGCGTTTGAAGTGATGGAGGTTGTAATGGTTCTAGAAGTAACCACAGCCGAAGAAGTACTTGAAAGATTAGAAATTGTAGTAGTCTGAAAAGTTGTTGCTGCAGAAGTCGGCCTGAGGATCTGCTCGCTATTATTAACTTTCGAAACCGTAGTAATAACTCCGCTACATTCCTTTAATTCTTTTTTCTCTTTCATAATCAATTCTGAATCTTTTGAAGGTTGAGAACGACTTTGATCTAATCTTGTCAAAGTTGAAACTCCACTCTGAACATTATTCAATGAATTTAATGTCGACAAGGGGCTAGAAGTAGAAACGCTTCCAGATTTCACCGAAGAAACCATGGTGACCACTCCAGTTTGACTTACTGTTGTCTGATTACTTTGTAAAGACGATAGCAATGTCCTTAGTTGGTGGGATACATTGGCCACATTAGAAGTCAATTCTGTTGGTTTCGAGAGCGGCGACAAATGAGGAACTGTTGTCGTGCTTTTTTGCAATTGCGCCACGGTACTAACTACCAAAGTGGAAGCTTGACTCGTCGGTGGAGAATTCTTTTTCACTTCAGAATTTTGATTTTTTATTTCATTTTTAGTTTCAGTTGAAGAAGTTGATCACTTTCAAGATTTTTATTTCGGAATTAGTTTCAGTTGAAGAAACTTGATCACTTTCAAGATTTTCTTGCTCTAAATCTATCAATGAATCCTGAAGGATATTTAAAGGCAAAGTATCCAACGGAATTGGCATCTGATAAATAAGACTTGGTTTTAGCTCACTACTGTTTGCCATTTCTGGTTTTGACGAAATAATATTGTGTAATATATCTAAAATTTCATCAGAAGATTCTTCTGTTAAAGAAAGATTCTTCCTTTCTTCGCTCAAACAATGCTGAGAAAATGATTTAGAATTCTCCATTTCAGTACATAGTTCTTCCCGATAACTCTTTTCATTTAAAAATTTATTTTTGTCTTTATTATGACACTCTTCAATATTCTTCTGAATTTCTTCTGATTTATTCATTGCTTTTTCCATATCAAAATCTGAAAAAATCTGTTCTTTATCATTCTCTACCGGTTCAGTATCGTTTTCCAGAATGTTGACGAGCGATAAGTCATCGGTGACGGGTGACATTCTTTTCAGAGTCGTTGTTAAAGTATCATTCTTATTCTCAACATTTTCAGCAGGATTATGAATGGCCTCTAACATGCTCTCCAGTTCGTCTGTAGTATTCAACGGATCAGTCTTCTTCTCTTCCGTTGAGCCTGAAAAAGTATTTGATGTATCCGAAGAATCACTTTCATCTTTAATTTTATCCTGAATCTCTTTCTCCTCTTTCTTTACTTCGCCTTCTAGATTTTCTGTTAGTTTCTCTTTGTTCTTTAAAGTAATATCTTTTTTTGATAGATCCGGAATCGACATTTTTGGAGTCGAGAGCGTTACAGAAGTTGGTTGTACACTTAGTATTAATTTCGTGGGATTATTCAGAGATTCCGTTGTATCTAGCGAACTCGAAAAGGTTGTCAAAGATTTCTCCGAGAATAATATTTTCGGCATTTCATTAGCAGAGATAATTTTCGATTTCAATTTATCTTGCTGAGGATTGGAGATATTCTCCAGAGCGGTTTGACTAAGTTTTGCGGCGATCTTTGCGTCTGCCACGATGCTCGCCATCGCCGACAATGTGACACCTTTTTGATTGCTAAAAGAGCTCGAAGAAGCTTCCTTCAAGTCAAACTGATCTACCATTTTAGCTTCTGTCACAATTGATTGAATTGGGGTCTGATTCAATTGAGAATTGGAATTGATAGAAACTAAACTGGGAGTCAAATTTGAAGAAATCGTAGTATTTGTTAAGGAAAAAACCGATTTTGAGACTGTTATATTAACGTTTGTTGAGTGTACGGTTGAAACTGATATTTTGGTATAAGACTTATCTGAAAAAATAAAGTTTGTAGGACTTTGGTTTTGTTTTGACGATCTGGTTTGATCATCTGTCAAACTTTCATTTTCCTTAGAAACATTAGTTTGTATGTTATCAGTTTTTTCCATCTCTTCGTCGCAAGAACCTTTAGAAAGATTGTCTTCAGGAGATTTTGTCGTGGGGTCAATAATAACCACCTCAGATTCACTTACTAAAGATACCATAAGTTCTTGATCAGGAGAATGATCCAAATAAGAAGAAGGACCAACTCGAAGTTCTTCTTGATCTGGAGATTCTGGAGTATCAGTTACAGCGACTAATTTTTTTCCAGATTGGAAGGTTCTTACTATATCGAGCCTAAGACCCTTTTTATTTCTTGAATGAGACGGGACTAGATCTTCGTCACTCAAAATCGGTTCTTCTGATTGTGATTCAGAATTATCGATTTCTAAAATCTGCACTAAATCGTGACCTTGACCAGCATCATTCACTAAAGCGTGACAAAGAGAATCGTTGCTATCAGCAGACAGATCCACCACCATTCCAGGTTCAAAGAGAACGTATTCTTCCTGCATATCACTTTCTAGAGTTCCTGAAATAACATCAACCAGTTCCGAGTCGCCAAACTGATCAATTACAGTGATATCGTCACTATCTCGCTGAGCTGTGGAACTCAAAGTCACCTCGGTATTAACTATAGTTTTATCATCATCATAATCTGTCGTATCTGGAAGTTGCTCCAGTTTTTCTTCAGGACTTTCCAAAGTTAGAGATCCATTATCTAACGTCGAAGAAGTTAGAGAAGAACCTTGACCTGCTGATTTTACCTCCAAAGTTGTTGGTGAAGCCTGTGGCGGGGTATGCGAATCATCGTCGAAATCATTGTAGTCAACGCAAACCAGTGAACTTATTCTAGTAGTTTTCCGATTCGTAGAAGTATTTGCTTTTTCTTCCATTGACTGATCTTTTTTCGCCTGAGACGTTTCCGACCCTTTACCACCCTTGCTACTTTCTGCCTTGTTTGACCACATCGGTGATCCTCCCCTTAAACCTAACTTGAACCATCCGAACCGTCCAAAATTAGGAAATTGTATTGGTTTTGCGGATTTGAAGCTTTCCCTATTTTTAGAATTTTCTAATAAAAAAACTTGTTCTCGAGAAACTTGTTGACAAACTTGTTCTTGATCACTTGGTGAGCCACCTCTCAATCCTAATTTAAAATATCCAGACTTTCCAAAATCAAGAAAAGGAATTGGATTTAAGGAATTATTAGAGTTTCCTCCACCTCTAGGAAGATTATCTGCTAAAGAAGTTTGTTCCTGAGAAACTTGTTGCTGATCACTTGAAGTTACAGTTAAATTAGCATTTTGCTGGACAAAATTATGAGGTGTATGAGGTGTTCTTGGAGTTCCAGGGTTTTCCACACTCTGAGGTCTATCTGGCATAGCCGGACTATTTCCGGTAGATTGTCTTCGCATCTGCATAGGAGATCCGGCTACCATAGGACTTCTAGGCATCATAGGAGAGCTGGGTGGTTGATTAGTTGTCGAAGAATGATGATGACTACCATGAAGCATCGGTGAAATTCTATTCATTGGACTAGGAGGTTGTGAAGTTGGATTCAACTGTTGTTGAAGCATCGGAGAACCCATTGTTGCTTGTTGCACCATAGGTGAACTTGGAGGTTGGCCGTAACTTTGTTGAAGTTGTTGATGAAGCTGTGGACTGGGGGAATTTGATGGTTGAGACACCATTGGCGAATTGGGTGGTTTTTGTTGCTGTTGTTGCATTTGCAAAAATTGTCGTTGCTGTTGATGAAGGATATGCTGTCGTTGCTGAGCCATTTGGAGTGATCTTGAACCAAGAGCGTTCTGCCCTTCCTGAGAAATGCCCTGAGAAACACCTTCATGTTGTTGTTGATGAAGAACTTGTTGACGTTGCTGAACTATTTGAGGTGATCTTTGAGTAATAGAAGTCTGTCCTTCTTGAGAAATAACTTCATGTTGTTGCTGTTGGTGAAGAATTTGTTGTCGTTGAGTCAATTGCAAAGATCTTTGAGCAATAGTATTTTGTCCTTCTTGAGAAACTTCATGTTGCTGTAAAATTTGTGGTCGTTGTTGAGCCAATTGCAATGATCTTTGAGTAATAGCACTTTGTCCATCTTGAGAAATATCTTCATGATGGTGTTGCTGTTGAAGAATTTGCTGTTGACGTTGTTGAGCTATATGTAAATTTCTTTGAGTAACAGTATTTTGTCCATCTTGAGAAATGCTTTCATGTTGCTGGTGTTGTTGAAGGCTTTGTTGACGATGTGTCATTTGTAATGTTCTTTGAACAACATTTGGTCCAATTTCTTGAGAAATATTTTCATGCTGCTGTCGTTGTTGCACAATTTGCAAATGCCTTTGAACAATAATATTTTGTCCATCCTGAGAATTACTTTCTTGTTGCTGCTGTTGTTGTTGAAGTATTTGTTGCCGCTGAATCATTTGCAGTGTTCTAGGACTAATAGAGTTTTGCCCTTCTTGAGAAATACTTTGAGAAACAACTTCATGTTGTTGTTGAAGAATTTGTTGTTGCTGCTGAAGAATTTGCTGCCGTTGCTGTGCCATCTGCAAGCTTCTTTGAGCAGCAACAACATTATGACTGTCTTGAGAAATAATATCATTCTGTTGCTGCTGCTGAAGAATTTGTTGTCGTTGCTGTGAAACTGCTTGCAATGCTCGTTGGTTAATAGAATTTTGTCCTTCCTGAGAAACACTTTCAGGTTGTTGTTGTTGAATAATTTGTTGTTGTTGCTGAAGAATTTGCTGTCGTTGCTGAGTCATTTGCAATGACCTTTGAGTAACATTTTGCCCATCCTGAGAAATGCTTTCTTGTTGTTGTTGCTGCTGTTGAATAATTTGTTGTCGAGCCGTTTGTAAATTTCTTTGAGCAACAACATTTTGTCCTTCTTGGGAAATGATATCAGTTTGTTGCTGCTGCTGAAGAATCTGTCTTTGTTGAACCATTTGCAAACTTCTTTGAGTAATAACATTCTGTCCATCCTGAGAAATGTCATTCTGTTGCTGCTGTTGGAGAATTTGTTGGCGAGAAACACCTTCATGTTGCTGTTGCTGGAAAACTTGCTGCCGCTGTAATGTAGTACGAACAATAGTACTTTGTCCTTGATCCTGAGCGATACCTTCATGTTGTTGCTGGATAATCTGCTGTCTCTGCAACAATTGCTGATGTTGTTGTTGATTCAGCAACTGTTGTCCTGCCTGCGGATTATAAACGACTCCTCTCCTCTGTGCTCCTTCTGGTGGCCTGACAAATCTTTGAGATAAACTATGAACTCTCACACCCTGATCAGCTATCAATTGTTGCTGATTTCGCGTTTCCGGTGTAAAACCAGGAGAAGTTGCTAATCTTCCACCAATAATAGCTCTGTGTTGTGGTGAAGTCATTCGCGTGGTGTTGGGATTGCATAAACCCGGAGAAGGCATTGGCCCAGGACTGAAGGGACTTTCGTCACCTTGAGACTGAGGAGTACCAATTCTTGGCGATTGTTGCTGAACATTATGAGGTGACATTGTACCTGCATTAGTCGATTGAGGGTTGCCTGGACTATGTTGAAGCAACGGTGTACCTGGACTATGTTGAACAATTGATGGAGTTGCTGGTGAATGCTGAATCATACTAGGGCCAGGACTTTGAGAGACCAATGCCGCTGGAGAATGCATCGGAGAATGTTGAGAAGGTGACATCAACGGAGAACAGGGCTCATTTGGTTGAGGTTGAGCTTGTCGTTGTTGTTGTTTGTTTTGATACTCTTGAATTAATATACCATGTTGACGATGTTGTTTACGCGAGGTATCTAAATGTTTCTGAAGAACGGTTTGTTCACTAGTAATTCGTTGCAGTTCAGCGGCATCATTTTCTGTTAATTCATTACCAGATTTACGAAGTTGACGTTGTTTACTGTTGAGAGACTGAAAAGAAATGAAATAAAAAGATATGAGAGATATCAGAGATATAAAAAATACATAAAAATGTAGATCAAATTAACATTTAGGAATTAAAATAAATTAAGAACTAAAATCTTAATTATGAAGATATTTTAAATAAACAATATTATAATATTTAAATAATTTTAGTTACTATCATGTTAATTTATTTTTATTTACCTTTTTTATTTTACGAAGTTTTTGGACTTCTCCTTCATAATATTTTAATTGTTGCGTTAATATTTGATGTTGGTTATTGAGCCATTGTTCATAATGCATTTGCATTTGCCGATCTTGTTCATTAACTATATTTTCTGGTGGAGTGGGTGGTGCTGGCTTTTGAGGAATGTTGAATGTAGCCACTCTTGCTAAATTAGAAATAATCATATGTAACTAAACTACTGTAATTTTAATTGTAAAAGCTTTATCCCACTTAGACAAAATTTATCGAAATTAAGTCTAATAAAATTTTAATAAATTTTAATAAAAATTAATAAACACTAAGTATAACATATCTTGTGACTTAATTTATTTTTTATCTTAACTAATTATCTTTTTATTTTAACAAATTAATTTAACTCAATAAATTATTAATAATCATCTAATTGAAAATCAAATAACATTACTAACGTTCAGGCGGGGTCTGTGTAGCAATCGGCTGTCTTGATCCCACTTGCGCCGTTGTTAGCTTTGGCCCATCAGCAGTTACACCGCTTTGCTGCCAGTTAGTACTAGGTGTAGAAGGCGATCTCGCCGTACAAGGTGGTCTTATCACAGGCACCATACCCTGAGGAGGTGATGTGGTGGCCAAAACATCAGCTTTGAGTTTTTCAAAATCACTGTCGCTTAAAAGACTTCCTCCGGTGACATTTTCAGTCTGTTGTTGCTGTTGTTGTTGCTGCTGTTTTTCTTGTTCCCGTTTCTCCTGCTCTAACAGCTCTTCCAGCAATAATGGCTGCTCCTGTGAACACGACTGCTGACAGTCAAGGTCGATTTTTGATACAAGGAGTGCTACTTTGAAGGTCTAAAGGTTAAAATTGTGATTGCGTTAGGATTGAATATTAAATTGTATAAAGTCAGTTATATAAAATTATAACGTATATAAATAGTTAATAATAAAGTACAGTATGTGCATGTAAAAGAAAATAATAAATGTAGATAAAATATGTGGATAAAATTTATTGCAAATTAATTTGAATTTGTATATTTTCAATAATAATCTTCCTTTTTTATTTTTACTAAATATATAATTTTCGTTTTGTGTGTATGTGTATGTGTGTGTGCGTGTGTGCGCGTACACATACATACATAAAGAACAAAAAATAAAAATTCTAAATTAACAATATACATAAGTATACATGCAAAACGATTTCAATATTTGCGTTGACCATCAAAAAGCAATATTCTGGATCGCTTTAAGAAAGAATTAATTAAGCAAAATTTAATAAAACACAGATTTTTTTCAATATTAATAAAATTAATTTCGTGCGATGGATGCAAACATTTAAAAGTGCATATAGAAAATGAGTGCAAAAAGATGCAGATGTTAGTGACTTTTTTCACTTTTATAACCGGTAATGAAATTTCAGTCAATATAAGAGTTGAGTTTTCTTTTTCTAAATTTATGATCAATATTTAGCTCTTAAATATTTATCGTCATCAATATATATATTCTATATTATATTCTAAAACAAATGAATTAATTAATTACAAACAAAAGTTTTCTCTTATTAATTAATCTATTATTCTATCTAGATTTATGCCATATCCTATAGATAATTTATTTTTTAATTCTAAAACGTCAAGAAAAATATTCTTCAGAAATTACATATAAAATGAGAATTTATTTGGATTTATTTGTTTTTGTATTAATGTAAAAATGCCCCGAATCTCGCTCACCTGCAGAAGCAAAGGTCTCCGGTGAGGGTGCGGCACTACGGGTCCCATTGGCGGACCCGCCACTGGTACCTGGTGCCCCGTCATATGAACTGAGGGCCGCGTCATACCTCGCCCACCACCACCCGGACATAGTCCCATCTAAACACATGCACCAACACCAAATGCATATTGCAAACTCAAAACCAACACACCCAGGCCAAAAACACCAGCCAGTTTTCTTACCACACCTTTCCATTGCCATTTAAACATTTTCCACATTTATTTTGATTTATATCAATATATTAAAATATAAAACTAGTAAAACAAAATTTTTATCAACATAAATTAAAAAATAAGAAAAAATTTTATTACTAGGTAATTTAAAAAGTTTTAAATCTCAAAAACAATTATTTCTATCAAAACGATAGATTCTAAATATTTTAAACTTTTTTCCATATTTTTCTCACTCTCTATAGTAATTTTTATATAAAAATTATAATTATAAAAAAAGTAAAAAAAGATGTGTTAAAATTAAAAATATCAAATTTATAAAATTAAATTTTCAATTAAACTCAAATATTATTATTAATATATATTAGTAATTATTTGTAATGTCTCGACAGAGAAAATGTTTTTGACACTGAAAGTATTATTTAACTACGCCTACAACCACACCAAATTTTTTAAATCTTAGTCTCGCTTTCTGATCAAATTATTCTATATATAAAGCATGTGATTTTATTATAAATTTATTCGTTTAAATATAGTCCAATAAATATATTAATTTAGTAACGTATTTCAGAGAGCTTTTATTTATTTTAAATAATTTCCTTATGTGATTATTAATAATTATTAAATATTTTATTATAAAACATACCTTCATAATTAGAAGTAACTTTTATATAAATATGCTTTGTAAATAAGATTATAAAAAAATTTCTTAACATATATTTCTAAAAATATTCATTATCTTAAAATTGCAGCTTAGCAAAATTACTTCTATTTGATACTGCACAGCCGCACAAAATATTTTTAAAATAAATCAGCAGATGTGCGAAACTGACACATATATTATACATGCAATTATGAAATGTTTTATTAATTACGTATTATAAAATTCTAACAAACCATATTATATAATTAATTATTTATTGTTAGCTTTGTGAATGACCTATCGACATAATATTAGGATTATCAATATTATATTTCTTTTATTTACAAATTTTTGTAAATTTCTTATATAAATCTTTATTTTTCTCTATACTCACGCACGCACACGAACGCACAAAGTGTTTAAATTATCTTTTGTACAAGCAGTTATACCAAAAATTTTTTCAATAAAGACATTACATATTTAATTTATTTTAGCTTTTGCACTTTAATTTATTAATTTGATTCTCTCATAATTACATGAAAAAATTAAATATTAAAGCGATGCATAAATTTCTAAAAAGATTAAATATAAACATCAACACTTACTTGTATCGGTCCGGGATATGGCGGTGGTGGTACCGGATAAGGAGGTGGTGGAGCTGACGGTGGCGGAGGCAACGGCATCCGCGGACCAATCATCTGATTTACAGCAACTGCTCTGCTCGGCATATTTGGCCCTGCCGTAACTCGCATGCCCAGCCGTTGTTGCGAGACTATAAAATAAATATATATGTTATAGATACTAAATGTCAAAATTAAAAAACTTGCATAAAATATAATATAATATAAATTTTTTACACAGAGTAATATTTATTATTTTACATAATAAATAAATTGGAAGCACAAACGCACACACGCACGCATAAAACTAATTCGAAATTTTTGTGAAATATAATTTTTTTAAACAATAAATAAAATAAGATCAAACTGTATCAAACAATTATAAAATATACCGGTTTCGGTTTTCGTACTAGGCTCTTGGTAGCATAGTAATAATATTTCTGTGAATATTGTACTTTCATCAACTTGGTAGACTGCGCGCCGATTCTTTGCCTTACTTATTACAAATTATCATAATTTTTTTACACAGAAAATTCAGTATTTTCCACTAACTTCAAGATAATAAGACAACAATATGTTACAAATTTTTGTTAATTTACCTTGTATATGCGCCTGCGAAAGTCTCTGTGGATGTCCAGAAAAACTCGATGGAAAACCCACAGTTATTGTATTTGTTGAAGTTACTACTCCGACCGTCCCATCCGCTGCAACCAATCTTGTTCCTGGTGGCATCGGTCGGCCCATCACTGCCTGTTGCACTTGCTGATGTATCTGTTGTTGCACTACTTGTGCCTGCATTATCTGCGATGTCGTCTGCGGCGATGTCATTGTCGGCACGTTGGAATTTTCTGTCAAACTCGTGCTCGTCGAGCAGGAATCAGCAATTTCAGAGGATGGACCAGTCAATTCTGGCTTTCGGTCTTCGTCCCTGGTTTCCTTTTTTTGTTTGTCATCTTTGGAATCAACTTCAACTTGCTCAAGATCCAGGTCAAGAATATTGGTCTTCTTCCCACCTGCGATCGTGTCCAGTTCAGGATCCGCATATTCCAGAATGTTGAAGTCCGCTCCCATTTCAGCTTCGAGAATGACAAATTTTTAATTTTTATAATTTTGTATTAATTTATATAAGAAAAACTTAACTTTCTTTTTTTTTAAATTGATTTATATGAGATGAGATGAGATTTTCCATTTAATTATAATTTGGAAATTCAATTTCTTCATATTCTTTCTTTTCATTACAGCACATATACACATAGACTTACCGAGCAATTCGTCCTCATCATCTGCTAGATCTCCTAATATTGCACTGACCCCCTCGACTTCGACTATTGGACCGGCTCCTTCTTGTTCCAGCTTTTCTAATTCAGCTGTCACATTATCAGGGATCTCGGATGCTTCTGAAGTAGCCACTCCCGTGGTTTCGCTCATCGTCGTGGGGACGAGTGGTGCTCGGACCATTCCTGGAGCTGTGCTCAACATACGAATACCTTGATTTAAATTATCCTGCGTCGTCCGCACGATACGTTGATTCTGTGCTTGATTCACATCTAAAAAAGGTATTTTTTAATTTTTTTATCTTAAATTGTAATAAATCTCTTTAATTTATAGATTTTTATATTTGTGGAATATCAAAACTTTCCTACAATTTATATAAAATGCCAAAAATATCTTTGATGGACGTTTCTAAAAAAAAACATTTTTTTTAATTTACCTGTAAATCTCTGTTGTTGCAAAATATCGTAAGGTTCAGAAATGGTATTTCTCACTGCTGGCATTCGTGTTTGGAGGCTTTGAGCTGTCTGGAAATGCTGTTGAGTAGGTATATTGGTAGCTACTTGAGGCCTATTCTGCAGTAACATCCTGGTACGATGATCAATCGGATTCTGAATATTTCCTGCTATAGGATGTCGTGGATTTATTCCTGAATTCATACATCACACACAAAAACTTCACAATCAAAAATTTTACATAAAAGATAAAAGTTAATAAAAAAAATTAATTAATTTTATGAAGATTTTATTTAAGTAATAAATATTAATAATTTATTTAAGTAATTAAATTAAATATTAAAATACTCAAATATTTATAAGATAAATATTACATAGAAAATTAATAAATATTTATACAGCAAAGGATATTTGTTATATAAAAATTTAATAAATTAATATTTATATTTTGAAAAACATATATTTTTATTTGATTTTAATTTTCAATATATTTATAAAAATATATTGAAAATTAGAATCAAATAAAAATATTGTGTGCATACCAATGGAATTTCTTATTAAGACGTTCGGTTGAATGGGCATTCTGGGTCTAACAATGCCTGGTGGAAGTGGATGTCTAAAAGTACCTTCACTAGAATTGTTTTGTACTTGAGGATGTTGCTGAAGTTGTACATGACCCGGTTCAAACTGTTGCTGGTTGTTCTCCGTATTATTTTGTCCATCTAAATTGTGAATGTAATTGAAATGTTCAAAAATTTTAATTAAGTATTAACTGAAGTCTTATATATATATATATATATATATATATATATATATATATATATATATGTATATAGAGAGAGAGAGAGAGAGAGAGAAAATGTGACTTATATTTTATTATAAGTTAATCAAATTTATTATAATTATTGGTAATTTTAATATAGTTATAGTAATTTAGTAAATTAGTAAATTAAATTAAAACTTGTATTTATTTTATATCATTATTTCAATCACTATTAATTAGCTCACACTAACCATATGCCAACATCTATTGTTAAAATTATTATAATTATTATTATAATTTAAAATTATTATAATTTAAAATTATAAGTTGATTAATATGTATATTTTTAAAAGAAATACACAAAGACAACTTGGTCAAAAACTTTTAACAGTTATACTAATATAAAATTACAAAATAAAGCATGCCTTGAGTCCAGTTGGCGCCAACTCCTTCAATCTTCTTATTAAACTGTTGTCTTTGTAGTAAGTCCCTCAACTGCCTATTGACTTCCGGTTGCTGTCCAAAAGCAACCTCTTGTTCCTGAGGTGTTCGAGGAGTCTCAGAACCTCTAGGTGATGAATAGCCAGATGCGGCAGGAACGGATGTGGGAGTGACAGGTGGCTGGCTGTAAGGATCAGGAGTTCGCGATGTTGCAGGAGAAGGAGGAGGAGGAGCATAAACGGGGGGTCGCGGATTAAACACAGGAGCGCGGGGTGTACCTGGCGTCTGAGGTGATGAATAGGGGGATGCAGGAGTTGAAGTATTGCCTTCGAAATGTGATTGCTGGAAATGTGATTCCTGAGAAGGTTGAGAGGAGGCAGGGGACTGTGGAAAATCATGAGGTGACTGAGGTGCCTGCGGTGAGAAGGGAGATGGTGGTTGAGGAAAGCCCGGACGTATCGCTCGGCAAGGAGCTTGCGCAGGCAAACGTACCATAGTTTGATGATGGGGTGATTGAGGTGTGAGACTGCGAGGAGCTTTGAGTGAGGGCGTAGCGAAGGTACTTCGGGAAGGAGAAGCTAAGGAAGTCAATTGACTTGTATCCTGCATCAAAATTTTAAGAAAATTAATATTAAGAAATTGTTACATAAATTATATTTTATACATTATTTTAAACTTTAAGCGAGTTGTGCATATATTGATAAATTTTACATAGTTTACATATAATATACGTGACAAATGTTCTATTCTTGGTAAAGTAATTTAAGAAATGTGTGTGTAAAACTTATTAAAATATTTTATTAATCAAGATATATGTATAAGTTTAAAAAGATTTAAAATAGACTTACTTGCGCCGTGGAAACTTGTAACTGTGCCGTTAATGCAGGTGTAGTATCACTATTTAGCTGAGGTACATTTTCTTCGCTGATTTGTCTATGTACTCTAGCAATTGCTTTTAACAGAAAAGAAATATTATAATTGCAATTTATGTTATATTAATACAATAGTTCTTTTTTACTTGTGTCAAATAAAAATATGTGAGTTTAATTTTTAATTATATTCCGCTCTCAACAAAGTTTAATTTTATATTTTAATATTCATATGTTATTTACATGGGAATATTTTATGAATTAAAATTTTGTGTTTTTAATCATATAACAAAACCATAAAAAATTTATTTTCCTTCTTTTTTTATTCACCTTTTATTCACTTAATTTTCCAATAATTCTGTTTTAAGAAAAATATTTATTAAATTTAGATTTTTATTAAATAGAAGCTATAATATAAATAGAAGCTAAATACAAAAAATTACAGAATGCTCCAAATTGCAAAATTGTAAAATTTAATATAGTAAATAGTATATAGTATAAATAGTACCATGTACGCGTTGCTCATGGATAACCTGCTGCTGTAATTGTGCTTGATGTTGACGTATGGCTTGTAGTTGTTTCCATTGTCTTTCCTGCTCAGCTTCTCTGGTGGATCGATCTCTGTTTGAAAGTCTATCCTGTTCCTGTTGAAGATCAATAACATATAATTTTCAAGCTATTTCTTAAAAAAGGTCATTACATTTAATCCTGATTCTTTTTTAAATTATATTGTTTTATTAGTTATATTTAGTAGTAATATTTGTATCAGTAAAAAAATACAATAAAAAATTAGATCTACTATTAAAAATTATTCATTTTGGTAATTTCATTTTTTATTTTAATTATATTTTTTAATTATATTTTAGAGATTTTAATGATATTTTACTATATTTTTGTAAATATTATTAATTTATAATTGCTTTGTTTAATATCAATCTAATTTCAATCTAATATCAATCTAATAAAGCAAATGTAGCACAAAATTTAATAACTGTATACTCAAAGTTTATAAAGATATTTTTATAATTACATTCAATATATATATATATATATATATATATATATATATATATATATATATATATGCGATATTAATTGTTACCAGGAAATCAATTCTAAAATGTAATGACCTTTTCTTATAAGCACAGTTAAATAAAGCACTAATTACAATTAGTCAATAAAAAATATTCATATACATGATGTTAGCCAAAAATCTGAAAAAAAAAATTGAAGGAAAAGGAGAGAAATACATATTAACTTGTTTAATCCTGCATTATTCTTACAATATGAAAAATAAATATAATTTCAAATTTTTGGCCGTATCTTGTATAAACACCTTTTTAAGTAACAACAATAATGCACAAAATTAATAATGATTAGCAAAATTCTGTAAATCTCATATGTGCAAACACACTGGAAATAATTATAACCAGCCACCATATATTAATTTAAAGAGATTAATTTATAATATTAGTACATTTATACACGTACGTACGTGCGTACTAATTAGTTTATTTGAAGAAAACTTTATTTACTGTCAAAAACACAAAACACCACAAACACCACAATTTCGTCGAAGATTAATGCGACGATTCCACATTCATGCATATTAAAATGTTGAATCTTAGTAATTTTATATAACAAAAGACAATTATAATATAAAACGTGAGTTTATAGAGTATAACAGATCTAACAATGTTTGTTACTAGATTCCTAAAGTCTTGTCTTTTTAAGGTCATTTAAAGATGAAAATTTTATATAACGTCAAAGCTATAGTTTAATAACAATAGCTTTTATTTAACATAATTTTTAAATAAGAAAAGTTAGTATTTAAAATTATGACATTGTCCAAACCGTATATTCGAAGACATCGCACAACAAAGCTATGCTTAGATATAAATATAATTTATTGAGATTCGATTGATGAAAAATTACCAATGACCTTAGTTTTGATAAATTGTGCAATTTTTGTTCTAACATTATTCCATAATATTTATAAATTATCAGTATAAACAACAGATTAATTACTTTTAAATAACATTTTCTATTTATAATTTCTATAATTTTTAATTTTTATTTTAATATTAAAATTTTCATCTCTAAAACCTCAAAAATTTGCTATTAGAAGATGCGATAAATCTAGAACCTTTTCGAGATGTGTGTCTAAACATAATAATAAGTATATTAAAAAATATATTAGTAATACTAAAAAACATAAAAAGCTACAAGATCTTGTTTCTTATGTAGAAAAGATAGAAAGAATTCCTGTATATTTGTTTAGAAAATTTCCATATGCTTATTTTTTATTTCTATAAATTATTTATTTGCAATTATTTATTTACTTGTTTGTTGTATTTTTGATAGTATATTTCAACTTTAAAATAGACTGTTAAAAAAAATGTTCTTAATTTTATAAAATTGTAATTTTTATTACAATTATAATATAAAATTGTAATATTTGTACTAATTGTTTTATTAGAAGAAGAACAATCTAAAAGATCTAAATGTAAAGTAAAATAAATAAAATTAGTACTAAGCTACTGCATAACCATTATAGAGCAGTATATAGTATACTAATTTATCAATCACCCACAACAACAATAAAAAGATCATAAGCAATATCAATGGATTTAAAGGAAAAAATGAATAATGATTCATGAATTAGGATTGACAGGGATGAAAATAACAGGATTAAAGATTAAAAGATTATGATACTATTTTTAAACATGCTGAAATATTTTTGAATCATAAAGGAAATGTAAGTATACACTACCAAAATACTCTCAATCACAACAGCGACTTGACAAAAATGTTCAGCATTTAGTATTTAAAAAAATATATATTTTATATCTAAATAAATTCACAAATAGATAAGAGAGAACTAGAAATTAAATGTATAATTATGAATTTAAAAAGTATGTAAATAAATTAAACTCTTTATAGGCCGAATATTGACAATGATGCTGAACAAAGGTACAATGTGTGTTAAATATCAACTATATAGCTTTATAATATAAATATGATATAAATAAAGCATGAAATATGCATTTAAGGAATAAAATTTTCATTTATATATTTTAAATAAAATTCATATACAGGGAAAAACACTAAGTCTCGATCAGATGCAAAGAGAAAGGCAAGAAAACACTACGGAGGTTCTCACCATGATGTTATTCGGGTGGTGGTGATGGTGATGGTGGTGGTGGTGGTGATGGTTCTGTACAGGAGGCACAGTGTGAACAATTGCAGTGGGTGGTGGTGGTGGTGGCGGAGGTAGGGGGTCGTAGTGCTCCTGGCTGAGGGACGGAAGGGTGCGCATAATCTCGGACGGAGTGAGCACTCGGATCTGATGCTGATCTATGCTACTGCTCCCGCCGCCGTTGTTAACGACTATCGGGGATGGACGTTGCTGGAGGGATTGCTGCCCTTCACCCGAATTGTTGCAATGAGAAAAAGAAGAGGAAGAAGACGTAGAAGAAGACAAAGAGGACGAAGAAGCCGGTGTTGTGCAAGATTGCAAAACGGATGATTGTAGGTTTCTAGGAGCCTCAGGGGAGAGGGAGGGGCTGGGCGGGGTTCCCTGCACCCCACACACCTCCTGATGCTGATTGTTGCCGGTTGATATCATCCCAGTGGTCATCAGCATTCCTGATTGCTTCTCCATGGGCCTCAGACCCACACCTTGCTGTTGCTGTTGCTGCTGCTGAGCCGTCATAGCAGCGGGTTTGGTGATGATGGCGGTGGTGGTAGTAGTAGTAGTAGTAGTAGTAGTAGTAGTAGTAGTAGTAGTAGTAGTGGTGTTGATGGTGGTGGTATTGGTGGTTATATTGGTAGTGATGGTAGTGTTGGTGGTGCTTGGTGGTGGTGTCTCCTTGGAGAGCTGTCGAATCAACACCGAGCGGTTCGCAGTCACACGATGTGATATACACATGAGGATGTCTCACATAAAGCAATTTTATATATTTTAACACTATCCATTTTCAAATTTATTCATTTTTTACTCATTTTGTTCATGCACAAATAAATTTATATGTATTCTTTACAAAATAAATTGTATTGATAAATTTTAATATTCTTACATAGATGGATCTGGATTTAAAATTTCTCAAAGTTTTTTAGTTTTACAAGCAAAAATTCTTGCATTTTCTGAACAAACCAAAAGAAAACACAAAAGGAAAAAATTCCTTTGTATAAACTAAATGAGTATTATATAATAGATCTCTTTTTATTATTCTTCATTTTATCTTTTCTTCTTACATCTTAATACATTAATAATTTTGTTTCACTTTTTCCAGATATAGGGTAATTCAAATATAAACGCGAGAATGTAGTTCACTTTTCCAGCCTAATCAATTTGCATCAATTAATCAATGCATATTGTGACGCGTTCAGCCAATTTTATCTTGCAAGTCATAACAATCCGCGTCTTCACGAAATCAGACACTGTGTGATGATAACTGAGCGAATAATGCCAAGTAATATTGCGCACAAATAATTATTAAATTTCTCATGAACAAAAGAACAAGGATCATATTGAAAAATATTTCGCGAAACATGCCGGTAAAGTTGTACATAACATGTATAGAAACAAATTTTCGTTGTTTTGAACCACCCTTGTATCTGAAATTCAGATATGTACTAAAATAGCATCAAAATAATAATTTTATGAGAAACATCCTGCATGTAAAAAATGGTATAATGGGCCCGAACGAGGCGAAATAAGAATATAAGTCGCACTAAACACGAAATTTTGATCATTAATATACATTAAACTGTCTGCTTTGTATTTATGAAACACATAGAAGCAAGGTATATGGGTTTTCTGGACTCCGTGAATTTATGGATTTACGAATTCGTGAATTTGTAAGGATTCTTATTGGATCTAAATACTATGCTGTGGTTTTAAATATTATACACGTCTAAGTCTAATTATAAAACAGCGATAAAAGTGGGTAATAGGGTTCATTCATCTACACACTTATGAATCAAGAGATTTATAGATTATAAATTCATAAATTGATTATTTATAGATCCACATCTAAACACATGCAGATCTATAAATTGGATTTATATAGATTCTTATATAGATAGATATTTATATATATCTCGGATTTTAATGTATCAGTTTTATAAGTAGAAAATAATTTTTTTTATAACTTTTGAATAAAACTTCTATAAACATACATTTATATAACATTATTTTTCTTATTTTTATTTATAAAACATAGACTGGAATATTTTAATCATTAAAACTTGAGATACTGTATGGTAATATCCTTCTTTTTCTTAAAGCTTTATGTATATTTGTAAAAATATTTTTATAAACATTTCTATTCTTAATTTCTACATATAAAGATATAAGATTTTATAAGAAAAGCCCTTCTTCACCTCATTTGGGCCCATTAAATAGAGACCCATTCACGTTCAATTCTACCTATTTCGTGAGTGGGACCTATTTGCATTATTAATGACTTAAAATATTTTCTACTGCTGTGAAACTAGATATGGATAAAAATTTTTTGTATCCAAAATTTATTTATTATAATTTGAAATATTTTGCATTATAAAAAAATTCAACCAAGAATTTTGTCAAGAGATTTTTTCTTCCTTATGAAATCTATCTTTTTTTCTTGTTTTCTGAAAAATGCAATAATTTCTAATATTGTAAAGAACATATACATCATTCTATTGAATAATCTTTCTATTGTCAGTTATTTATTTATAATTATTAGAAACATGAATTTTGAAGTCATGTGCACAAATGTAAAGCAAAATCCATTGCTCATCTTTAAAATAAAAATTATTTTAATTACATATTTAATTCTACCATTTTTAACTATTATTTATCTCTCTAAATCTTTAGTAAAAACAATTCGGATATAATTCAAATTCATGAAAGAGATATTGTTTCATTAACTGATAATATATATATGCTGTAAAAATCCTGAAGTTCACAATAAGAACGTAGTTTACGACACACAGAACTGTCGAGCTGTTAGTCTCACTTAAGTGTTAGCACAAGACACGCTCGAGGACAAAAATCCCAAAAGAACGTAGAAATGAAAGAACGTAGAAATATAGATCCCAATGAATTATCACGCTTCTCTGAGTCATAAATTCTGACTAAAGAATTAACGCGTGAAAACAAATGCAATAATTAAAGTATTTTTTGTTTCTTCATACACACACACACACACACACGCACACGCACATACACACATCAATTACCTGTTGTGACTTTTTCACGCGAACTGCAGATCGATTGAGCGAAGCTTGAGTCAAATATGGAGCTTTCTTCTCGGCTGGAAGTCCTCGCCATTTTTTTAAGATTTGTTTGCATCTCTCAGCCCATGCTGCATAAAATAAATATATATTTATTAAAGTAACAATATTACAAATCATAATATCGAAATTTTATTTCAACTTTTGGTAGAATGATAGAAGATTGAATAAATATTCGAAATAATTAAAGAAACATACTCCCTTACCTGGATATTCAGTTTTCCATTCGGGATGATTGAGATTAGCATAGAGAACCGAGGATATTGTTGCTGCAGAGCCTAATACTTCGTCAGCTTTCAACTTTGGATAGTTTTTTTGGTTGTATGAAATGGTAGCATTGCCTGTTGGAGCGTTTCCCTCGTCTTCAGGATTCACCCATGGACTAGGTGGCTCCGAAAATGCCGGACTAAACTGTGGACTACTGGAAAATTAAAAAATACATTTACATTTACCAAAATTAAAATTAAAGAATACATACATTACATGTAGTTTTTACATCAATTTAATTTTGATATTATTTTTTAAATATGTTTATTCTCACTTGCTGTATTCGGAGTGATATGGCGAAGGCGGTGGAAAACTCATTGGAGAATTTAAGTTTGATTGGCCAACCGAGGGTAGAGCAGGTACTTGAGGTCTCGCCAACGACATTGCTGTTTGAATACCTATGAGACAATTGATTTAAGTAAAATAAAACAAAAAATATATAAAAATTATTTAAAAAATATAAAACACAATATTTACTTCTCGTTTTAAAAAACAGTGAATATATAATACAACTTATTCAAAAACTTCAACAAAACTGATATGTCAAAATATTCAAACTTGCATATTCGAATATTATCTTAAAATATAAATACTTAGACCTACATCATCTTATTACATGTTATTTAATGAATAATAAATAATAACTTAATTTAAATTCTCTTCCATTTTCCTCTAATAATTATTCATAATCATATTCATAATCATAATTATATCATTATTTGTCTAGTCCACAATTTAAATTCTAATTTAATATTGTAGATTATTTATATGATTTCAATTACTGTTTTATTTATTATTAATATATTTGTATTCACATATTACCGGGATGGGGAGAGGGTGACACTAAAGGCGTAGTAGACGATGAGGGATGCGAAGTCTGAGCTTGGACAGAAAACACTGATGATTCCTGAGACTCCTGAGATTCATCGGTCAGAACGCCTTTAAATATTTCCTCGATGTCTTTACTATCCATATTAGGTAATCCTTAAAAAAAGAATAATCATAATACTCAATTTTATATATATATATTTAGTTGAATATATATTCTATATATATATATTCTAATGTTGTACTAAATAATATTTACTAAATAATTTTATTAAAATTTTAATAAAATGTTCTATTATTTCTAGTATTTATTGTTTATGATTGAATATTTAATGTTTATTTAAATATATTTAATATTATTTGAAAGTGTTTACCGGTGTCTCTGACCATTGATTCTAAATTAAAATGTGGACTGAGAATATCTGTCAATTCATCTTTACTTCCACCTTGTGCATCATCCAACTCGTCCAATGCTTCGCTTGCCTTTGCTAAGTCCTCATCGTTTTCGTTCATTATTGTATTCACTAGATCGTTATCCAATAAATCCCCGGAAATTGGTAAAATATCTCCGAGTACTTCAGTATCACTTCCATCATCTTCCACGATTTCTTCTCTTTTGATTTGTTCAAGAGCGATCTTTTCATCTTCTTTTTCTTGTTTTGCTTTAACTTGTTCCATTACTTTCAATTCGTCTTGAGATAACTGAATTGTATTGGCATTTTCAGGAACTTTGCGTTCTTCTTCTGATTCGCTGCTACTTTCAAGATCTTTCTCTTTTGTTGTATCCATTAAATCCTTACCAAAAAATGCTTCTTGTATGTAAATAGGATAACATTCCGCTAGTTTCGTTTTTGGTTTTCTTCTCTGAGGTTTCCTTCGAGGTTTATCGTCCGCCATTCCTACGATTGAAGATTCTCCAGGTTTCTCAGTATCTCCTTCTTCGCCTTCTTTGTCTTTTCTGGTTCTCAATCTCACAATAAATCCTCCAATTCCTAATTTTTGTAAATTCCTTTGACGTTTTCTTCGCAAAACAGGAAGTCCATTTTCTGAAGTACAAATGCTGAAACCTTCGGGAGCAGGTTGGTTCCATACCATACCCTCTTTCAACACCGTTTCTGGTTCATCTTTAACGTCTATTAATTCTAATTTATTATTTTCCTCTAAAGAATTGTCTAAACTTCCTCCAGCAACGACAGATTCAATAGTCGCCATGATATCTGCTTCTTTATCCACCATTTGAGGTTGCTTTCTTTTCTTTTTTCTTGTTTGCTGATGTTCAGCGGTTAATGATTTGATATGATTCATTCCAGCTTCGGAAAGATATACTCCTTCCAGCAAATATTGTTGCGAGGAAGCTTTAAACAATTCTGTATTCCGATTTTGAGGTGGAGAAGACGATCGAGCGAATTTCGAGGAAGGTTTAGAAAGAAGATGAGGAGGAGGAACATCTCTAGGACGACAAAGAAGACAAACATAACCCTCCTCAGCGCAGCGTTCGGCCTCAGCTTCACTTTTAATCGAATCACAACCGCAGTGAAGCCATCTTTCACACTGTACACATTGAATAATGAGATCACCCTCCTGATAAGCTTCTTGACAAGCTACGCAAGCAGTATGAGAAGCGCAAGGTCCGCATTGGGTGTAACTTTTCTGCCAAGATGAATTGAAGCCGGGATCGTTGGAACCACAAGTCTGACATTGCGCACACCATTTACATTTCCAGGTACCGTGCGGCACATAATCCAAGGGCGGATCCATACAATAAATGTGATAACTGATATCGCAGTCGTCGCAAAGAATCAAGCGAGCTTCGTCATTTCGTTCACCACAGCCTTAGAAACAAAATATTCTATTAACACTAGAATACCCAATGGAATACCCAATGGAATCCCATTTCGATTTAAGATTAGATATAATAAAAAAATTATATCTAATATATAATAAGATTATAATAAATTCACGTTTCAATAATGAACTATATCAAGTATACTATATATATCAACTATATATCAACTATATTAAAGAGACAACACAAATTGATATAAATTATCAATAAATAAAATATATTTTAATTTTAACTTTTTTTTAGCACTATTTTAATTTTTAATAATCAATATAATAATTTTATCAATATATAATTATTCATTTTTCGTCAATTTAATTTCAAAATTTGTGAAGTATATCAATAACCAAACATTTATAAATTAATAAAATTTATAAAATATATAAATTAAAATATGCATGTATTTTAATTTTTCAAATACCTTCACAGACAGTACAGTCGAGACATCGCCAGCCCTTTTGTAAGATGACCTTAGTAATCTTAACGCCAGCGCAATATGGATGATAACATTGGCCACATTGTACACACGCAATCAAACAACCTTCCTGATCTATACCAATTGAACCGCACATCACACAAATATCCTGAGTTAAAATAAATTTATCCTTTGCCGAGCAAAGGATTAACCTATTCTCTCCCCCAAGCTGTTCTTCTTCCTTCGATTGAGATGAATCTGGATTCGGACTCTGCGATGTTAAAGAAAAAATTATTAATTAATATTAAATATTAATTAATAAAATAATTATTTAAGCTATAAAAATAGGCTCACTTATTACTACATAAAATACCTGAAACCAACAAATGTTTTTATAAGAATTTTAACCAATTTGAAGTTAATAAAAAGATTAAAATATCAATCTCTTGAGTTATAATTGACATAATTAATGCTATGTTAAAATTTATAATAAATTATAAATTACAGCTTGCATATTAATATTGGTGCATATTAATATGTGTGTTCGTTTATTTGGCCTTATCTGTTTATTTATTTATCTATATATTTGAGTACAACGAGCTTAATTAAATAATTAAAAAATTTATTAATTTACCAAATAAAAGATAAAATTAAATATAAAATGAAGAGTTGTAGTTGATGTAGAGTTCGATATAAATATAAACACATATTACAAATCTTCTTGTACTACCACATACCTGCAAGCCTACTTCGGGCACTCCATAGAATCCTCTCATCTTTCCCTTAGGCCCCCTCTTTCTTCCAAACTCTGTCATCTTCTGTCTCTTCTGATAGCCTAATTTCCCAATACCTTTTGGCCTACCAATAACCCCGCTGCTAATTCCCAATCTTTTCTTCGCAATCTTGGTGGCACAAAACGGTTTTCCTTTCCCTAATCCAACAGAATAAAGCGCTTCTTCGGAACAACCACTTGGATAATCTAACTCAGAGGATTCGCCGTCAAGACTCTCTTGAGAAGCACTCAGACTTAAATCGCCTTCATCAATGCTGTCCTTCCGTCTGGCCACCATAGCAATGCTCTTACAATGCAGACAAACATATTCATAATCCGGCTTTGTTTCCTTGCGCTGTTGATAAGTAAGCGGGTCAGCTTCAGGATCACATGTGCCGTGTACAAACTTCTTACAGACATGACATTGGACCATTTCGCGATATGCTGCAGCTCTGCAAAGAGCAAACAAATAAATATAATAAATAAATACATATAAAAAGAGTAAACAATATAATAAAATATGTAAACTAATGTAACAGAGTACATTAGAATATAAACAAATTTAAACTCGATAAGCAATCAAAATTATTAGAATATAAACGTGGTGTAATAATAATTAAACTTTTAAAAGAAATAAAAGAAAATGATATAAATATTTTGATTGTTGTTCGAAGATTACAAATCCTTGTATATTGGAAACAATATCAAAATAAAAATACGATATTAATGAGATAGTATATAATATATCAACAAATCGTTGTAATAAAAATTTTATTCTACAAAAATTTCATTCACAAAAATTAATTATTTTACAATTTTATAATAATATTTAATAAGTTTATTGGTAATAAAATGTCCAAAAAAATGTTATTATTTAAACATTTGCAAGAATGAGATAATATAAGAGATTTCAGTTACCTGTATGCTTTCCTGCAGAGCGGACAAGAGAAGCCCTTGTTACGCTGCTGATAGCACGAATCACAGACGGTATAATGTGAATGCCATCTGGAAGATAATCCAGCTCCAGGAGTACGTGAACCACAATCAGTGCACACGCGACAACACTTGCACTTCCAACCGTATTTTGGAATGGAAGTGACAATCGGTCGCAAACAGCTAGGATGATAAGCCTTGTCGCATCGTTCACATAACATCACCTGTAACAAAAATTTTGTTTTATAAAAGCCATTAAAAAGAACACATATGTATGTATATTAATGAAATGTATTTCTTAAATTTCTCAGAAAATACATTTTAATATCTCTCAATGGGAATTAACATATCAGAAATTAGAATTTTTAACTATAAGTAAAATTTTTTGTAAAAATTTTGTCTTTAAAATTTCTGAACCTTTGAAACATCCTCGGGTTGCCGACAGACTTGACATACGCGACAAGACACGCACTGCCATCCAGCACGCACTCCAGGTAATAACGCTAAACCCACACAACTTCCGTGATAGTGTTGGCCGCACACAGAACACATCACTAAATTCGAAACGTCGCCCATTCCATAACATTGAACGCAAGTTACTTCCCCACATACTGTAAATGTAGAATTTTTTGCATTCTTTGCAATAAAATTTTATCTCTTAAATTAACCCTTAGCTAGCACACTTCTCCAGAATTTCATAGCAGGTATGGGCGTTTGAGACTCCAGGCATAAAAAATGCTTCCTGTGAGGAAACTACTAATTTTTTTTACTTGAAAAAATTTTCTGATATTCTTTGATACTTGTTTTAACATGCGCCATAGGTTATTTTGATCAAGTTTAATAATGACTGTAAAAAAAATTTTTTTTGAAGATAAAAAAACAAAAAAATGACTATTTTCACTTAAAAATTCAAAACTTCCATTTTTTTATATTAACAACTAAAAAATTAATTGAACACTCCTGAGATATAACGCTTCCAGAAAAAAAAATAGTTTGACAATGGCTGTTAAAAAAAAGATATTTATTTGGAGACATAAAGTAACAATTTTGGACAAAAATTGGCTGAACTTGCCTAGGGCTTTTGGTACCTCACAATGCCAGCTAAGGGTTAAGCATTTTGAAAAAAATGCTTTAAAATTATTTGGGTTTATGAAGAAAAGGAATATCAATACATACATACATTCATACATACATACATACATACATACATACATACACACACACGCACGCGCGCGCGCGCGCGCATGCACGCCCACCAAACACATGTGCGCACGCACGTACATACAATTATATGTATAAATGTATGCATGTATGTGTGTAGAGAAGATAATATTTATTTGATATTGTATATTCTATTTATTAGTAAGTGATCTCGTCTGCAATAATAGCAGTGTTTTAAATCCACAAACTTAGTTCTTATTGCTATATTGGCAAAAAAACTTTTTATATTTATGTAAAAATGTTAATTTATAATTATGTAAAAATGTATAGAATTTGGACTTTTTATTATAATAGTTTTATTTCTTTTTTCTTCAATCTTATCTTACAATTAGATAAAAATAAAAATTAGATCACAAAATTTTTAAATAAAATAAAAAGTTTAAAAATAAAAAACTTACATAAAAGCGGAACTTGGCCAAGATGCTGACTGCAGAAAAGGGCCAAGTTCTTAGTGTCTTGAAAGCAACTGCTGGCCGCAGCACACGGAAAATGAAAATAACGATTGCACGATGCCACCTGTTGAATATCAGTTATAATTGAGCAATTATAACTGAACTGCACGAATACAAATAAAAAAATGTTTTGATTTTTAGTTTTTATCTAATTATTTTTAAATACATAATTTTATAAATAATAATTGTATAAATAATATTTGTTTACTTTTTGCAATTTACAATATTAATATTTGTTTACTTTGTTATAATTCCTATTCTTTATATTGATGATTTATGATGGTTAAACTATAACTTACTTTGCAGGAAATTCCAGCACCATAATGCGAACAATAAGCGCAACGTCTGGAAGAAGCTTGTAGAACAGCACTACATGTCAATTCTGACAATAAATCTTGACTGTTGCTAGACCAGATGATACAT
Organism: Crematogaster levior; assembly: GCA_901521435.1. Classification (NCBI taxonomy): domain Eukaryota; kingdom Metazoa; phylum Arthropoda; class Insecta; order Hymenoptera; family Formicidae; genus Crematogaster; species Crematogaster levior. Next base: position 313,475 of record CABEGB010000002.1, read on the forward strand.
GATTGATGAACATAGTAATAACCAGTCGAAGAATCAAACAAAACCCCGACCTCTGGTTCTTCCAAATATCCTACGATTGTCAACTCTTCCACCGGTTCCGTGAAATTAGTTAGACTAGTATTCCTGCAACAAATAATTATAACATACAGACATAAATTTTTCATAAATTTTAATTGCTTAGTTGCATCATTTCCGTACAAGCCATCAAACTTGACTAATTTTCTAATAAAATTTGTAATATACTATTTGTAATATACCTGCATTTGGCTAAACTTTTTTGCCTACGACAAGTAACGGCAATTCCAGGTCCAGTAGCACGCGGACTTTTATCTCCTGCGACAACGACGTTGATGAGATGATCAGTAGCTGTTTCATCTCGGTTCATCGGCTTCTCGGGAGTGAAACCCGAGGGACATGTCAGACGTAAGAGTTCACCTTGTCCCAACTGACTCCTCTCGCCTAAATTGCATAACGCGCATACTTTGCCCGGCCTAGAGATGTTAATTGTACTTTTAAACGTCGCTCAAAATATTTAAACTTCTTTTTTTTAATATTTAATTTCTTTTAACTCATCAAAATAATTATTTTACAAAAAACTTTTTTTTAAATTCCATTACAATATAAATCATTTTGCAATATTTTAAATAAAATTGCTCAAATTCATTTTGCATACAGAATAATTAAAAATTATGATATTTTACCATTGTTCAGGAAAGTAAGGGGGTTCCTCAGGCGCTGGCATTGACCTATCAATCGAAGTCCCTATTAATTCACCACTACTATCAGGGGTAGTATCATCCATCCCAGTTGCACGCAAAGGACTTGGAGATTCCGAGTGTGTATCATCATCTTTACTTTTAGTGCGACGCGGTATACCCCTTGTGTATCCAAATCTATAGAAGTAAATAGCAAAATATGAAGAAGTGACATCAAACAATTCATGTATGCTCTGCTAAAAATATAATTATATATAATTATATATAATTAAAAATATATAAATAGCTGTGTGTGTGTTTAGTGTGCGCGCACGCACATACACGCAATAACATATACACATTTGCACGAGTTTGCGTACATTCTGTATATATGTATGTTTGTTCAGATAATAATTATAATAATTAAACAAACCCTTTGCCTCTGGCACTACCCCTTCCAAGAGATCTTCTAGTGCCTCCTCCACGAGTTATACCAAAAGGTCGTTCTTTCCGAGGCCTGCCAGGTCCACGTCGAATGTTCAAAGGTTTACCACCAGGTAATGGAAACTTTGGGTACCGCAATGGATCATGAAAAGCCTCATCTGGTGTAACTGGAAAAACAAATAGAAAGATAAATAAACATGAAAAATAAGTTTAGAAAGATAAATAATATGCATAATATTCAATTAATTAAAGATATATATGTATATATATATATGGCAATATATGTATGTGTGTGTGTGTGTGTGTGTGTGTGTGTTTGTATGTATGTATGTATATATGTGTCGGATACATATTCCTTTGTGGAATACCAAAATTGTAAATTTTGAATTATTTCATCCTAATTTCTTTACTTATAACTTTGAATGTTCTACTTTTAGTATTTTATACTTTTAGTATTTAGTATTTATTTTATTAACTTAATTATATTTTCATAAATATCATAAATAACAATTGCAATGTACTTTATTCCCAAAAATAATAAAAGATATAATAAAAAAATGTTTGAAATGTACTGTTACCAGAAGTTGTTGGAGTTATCTGTCCAAGTAATTGATCTGAGTTAGCCGGAGATATAGGAATCCCTGTTGTCTCTTCATCTTCGTCTTCACCATCGGAAGCGTCATCCAACTCCATCTCTTCTTCACCTTCGAGACGCACTTCATCATCCATGACACTCCTTCTCCCAGTTTTTGCTTTACAAAGCTAAACATTACATAATGTTACATAAAAATCCCATTTTTATAAAGCTAAACAAAAGTATTGAGCTAATTAAAAGTACTTAGTTCTGATACCTTCATTTTTATATAAATTAGAATTTTAATTCGTATTGTGAATCAAAAGCATGATATATAAAATGAAACAAAAAGAACTTGGCAATTTCGATAACAAGATATTCATCTCTGCAAGATACATAGCCACTACAAAATACTTTGCCAAAATATTAATGACAAAGCTGAATAAACTCTACCAACCAAAGTGCAAACTTGTTCTCTTTAAATGCTAAAATTAAGGATAAGCACAATTATTTAACAATTATGTGTCCAGTACGCGATAAAAAGGGATAAAATGTAGAATTCTGGCGTAATTCCCTGTTCCCCACCTCCCTCCCCTATGCCATGTCCAATAAAGTCAAACTCATCGTTATTCTCCGGACGAAGCAAGTACGGAAGGTGAAGGAACGCGTCGCGACGGCGACGAGGAGCATGTTCGCCATTACTACGTAAACAGATTCTCGTCAGGGCGCGCCGCCGTTTACCGTCGCGTTGGCGGGGTACCGCGGAACTCGGAGCTGAGTGCAGTCCACGTACCTGAAAATTAATGCTGCCGATAAGGCGACGTGAATATCATGATGGACTCGACGACGGACTGCTGGTTATCGTGATGAGGGCGGCACAACCAGGTAAACATGTTGCAGCAGCGCGAACGGTCCGTGAAAAAAAAATGTCACATACACAGGTAAGCGAGCAGAATCCCCAGCGCGAACGGAAGAATACGCGACGCTACTAGTACACTAGGAGAACGGATATGCGCGCGCAAGTCCGCCGCGCGCACACCACACGTAAAACTTCCTAGAGCTTATTCTAGGATCTATACCCTTTTTCCGAGGCACAGATTGCAGCCCTTTTAGTTTTACTTAGGCCTGTTTTACAATGGCTGTGTTCAGCAAACAGAACAGATCAGTGAGCGCTTTGTGATTCTTTAATATAATTGGTTCTTGCATTTAGATCTTCGTTGGATCTAAGTGCAAAAACCAATTAAATAAAAGAATCACTAAGCGCTCACTGATCTGTTCTGGGGCCGTATTCTTGAAATTTTTGCGTATATGTAGATTTTATTGCGCAGCTATTTTACGGTATGATTAAACCTGCGCAGTAAAACTTACGCATACGCAATTATTTCAAGAATATGGCCCCTGGGGTACGTTCCAAAACCTTACCCGGGTAACTATAACACTAGAAGTTGTTATAATATATAGCCGACGGCACACGGTACGAGTTTTCGTAGTAGATCGCATATGAGTTAGCCACTAAGCACGAGAGTGAGAGAGAGCGAAAGACGCTCGCTTTCTCTCGCTCTCATGCGTAGTGGCTAACTCGTATGCGATCTACTACGAAAACTCGTACCGTGTGCCGTCGGCTTATGTCACGTATGCTATAGTACTTCTAGTATTATAGTGCACCCGAGTAAGGTTTTGGAACGTACCCCTGTTTGCTGAACGCAGCCATTGAGTCGTTAGTCGCAAGTAAAGCCTTCGGCACACGATACGATTGTTCATACTGGATTGCTTACGTGAGCCAATAAGGATGCAGAATTTTAGATCAAGTGACTAAAGCCTTCGGCACACGATACGATTTTTCGTACTGGATTGCTTACGTGAGCCAATTAGGATTAAGCTTTAAGTCACTTGATCTAAAATTCTGCATCCTTATTGGCTCACGTAAGCAATCCAGTACAAAAAATCGTATCGTGTGCCGAAGGCTTTAAAGCTTAATCGTATCGTGTGTGCCGAAGGCTTAAGCGAATAAACCAATCATAGTTGAATTTAGAAAAGAATAATCGAATATGAGTGGTCTATTCGCTTACGACATGCGACTAACAACTCATTGTAGAACAGGCCTTAGAGGTCTTCTATAATGAGTCGTTAGTCACAAGTCGTAAGCGAATAGACCAATCATATTCGATTATTCTTTTCTAAATTCAACTATGATTGGTTTATTCGCTTACGACTTGCGACTAACGACTCATTGTAGAAGGCCTCTAAGGCCTGTTCTACAATAAGTCGTTAGTCGCAAGTCGTAAGCGAATAAACCAATCATAGTTAAACTTAGAAAAGAATAATCGAATATGATCGGTCTATTCACTTACGACTTGCGACTAGCGACTTATTGTAGAACAGGTCTAAGAGACTCATTGTAGAAGGCCCATAAGAGGTCTTCTACAATAAGATATTAGTCGCAAGTTGTAAGCGAATAAACCAATCATAGTTGAATTTAGAAAAGAATAATCGAATATGATTGGTCTATTCGCTTACGACTAACGACTCATTGTAGAACAGGCCTTACGGTATGTCTTACGTTACGGCTACAGAACTTCGTGTGCTGGGGACCTAATTAGTGGAATCCAATGACGTATATACCTAGACCAAGCATTCCTATATACTTTTGTCATAGCAGCGAGTGAAGCCGGAAATGGCAGTTTAGAACAGAGTGAGAAAGTTGATTTGCCCCTAGTGCTTTCTCACTTTCTCCTATTGACTGTCACAAACAGTACGGCTTCATACAACTTAACCTACTGCAACATTTTTATTTGATAAAGGAATAGAAAAAGTGAATATTTACAAAAATAAAAATGAGTTGAATTCTTGTTGCATTTGTGACTTCGAATACGCAACCAGGAAGGAATTAGCTTTCATAGGTATGAATATATACCTAACTTAATATATTGTAATCCTAGAAAAGTGTTATTAACAAAATAAAAAATAAAATACAACATAAAATACTACAAATATCAATGTTAGATTAAGATTAATGAAATTTACGATTTTATTCCTTTAATTCTACACCACCTTTTATAGCACTTGACAGTTTGACAGTGACCATATTCTTTCTATGTGATAGAATGAGAAAGCACTAGAGGCAAATCAACGTTCTCACTCTGTTTTAAACTGTCAACTTCCGGCTTCACTCTGCGGGCAGAATGCTTGGTCTAGATATATACGTCATTGGTGGAATCCATAGACATAGTAAGTATAGACTGAGCATCCTTTGTATAAGCGGTGATGCATACGATGAGAGAGAGAAAAGATATTAAGATGAGTTTCTCTCTCTTTTCAATGCCGGAGAGTGGGGAGCACTTCTCCTCATCGGCACTCCCACTCTTCGGCATTGAAAAGAGAGAGAAACTCATCTTAATATCTTTTCTCTCTCTCATCGTATGCATCACCGCTTATACAAAGGATGCTCAGTTTATACTTAAGCGGGGAGCACAGACCATTGCATAACGCATAACGCATATGCATAAGAAATTTGATTGGTCCGTTAGCATGTGCATAAAGAATTCGACCAATCGAATTTCTTATGCATATGTATTATGCATTATGCAAAAGTCTGTGCTCCCTGCCCATAGACTTATACAAGACTTAAGCCCATCGCACACGAAATGCATAACAGAGCATACGCATAACATAAGACCGCTGGACCAATGCGCATCTTATGTAAATCAATATGGCGACTTTTTTCTAGGTGTTTATTGGTCCAGCGGTCTTATGTTATGTTTATGCAACGCTATGCATTTTGTGTGCAATAGCCCTTAGGCGGGGAGCACAGACTTTTGCATAATGCATAATACATATGCATAAGAAATTTGATTGGTCGAATTCCTTATGCACATGCTAACGGACCAATCAAATTTCTTATGCATATGCGTTATGCGTTATGCAATGGTCTGTGCTCGGGCCCTTATACTTGTATAAGTCTATGTCCCCGCCTTACTATGTCTATGGTGGAATCGCTTGCGCTTACGGGTTACGGGTTACGGAAGGTGTTTGTGTGGATAGTCTTTATTATTACCTAGTTTACATCGTGATACGTGTATCAAATAATAAATAACTAGTACATTGATTCAGTTATTGGCTGATCAGCTCAAATACACTACTTGATACGCGTATCAAGTGCTCGATGTAAACTAGGCCTATATCTATTGTAGATCTAGTCTTATATAATTTTTTAATATAATTGATACTTGCCTTTAATTTCTCTTTGGTTCTTGGAAGTGTGGAAATTAATTATAATAAGGAATCATTAAGTGTTAGCCAAACTGCTTTTTCTGCTGAACGCAGTCATTTTTTATTGAATAGCAATTTATTTTTCAACACTTGTTTACTAAGCGGTTACTATTTTTTTCCAGCATATTATTAATACATTATTAAATTAATAAAAGTTCATAATAAATAATTTAAAAATATAAATGAATATAAAACTCATATAAATATAAATTATAGAATACAATTGTAAATTCAATTCATACGCATTTACATTATATGCATTTATAATATGCAAATCAACTAATATGTATACGTAGAAAAAGCTTTGAATCATAAAAGAAAATATAGCTTAAACATACTTACTATACATTTCTTGAAATAAATATATATTAAAATATCTTTTTCAAACTTTCGGAAAAATAGAAGAAAAAGTTTACAAGTAAATGCATTAGGTAAAAAGTATCAATAGAATAAATCTAATGTATGTTTTTATTATAAATAAGTAACATAACATATTTTTTATTTAAAATTAATTTTACATTAAACATTTTTCACTTTTATTTATACAATAAAATAAAAAAACAATATATAATAACATGTACAATAATATATATAATACATCCCAGAGAATATTATAATTATATACATTTTATATCCCAGACAACACGTCTTTTAGGATATTATAATGTCTTTTAAAGACATCTAACAATAAGATATTATAATGTCATTAAAGACATGTTGTCTGGGATATAAAAACAAATATATATATATATATATATGTTTTTTTTTATATATGTACATATATACAAAAGAGTATTCAGCGTAACAGTCCGCACGATTTTTGACACTTCCCGACAGTTTAAAAAAAAATTGTTAGAATGAAAATTCATCTGTTCCATGCAAGCTACCACATACAATAAAAAATTTTTGAAAAAAATTTTGTTTTTATAATATAATCAATGTCACGTTGAATTTTTTTAATGGCACCAAGGACTTTTTCTTTCATAATATTGTAGGGGACTTCAAGACAAATTCAATGCACTATAAGAAATATCATTTTTATTGATATTTAATATAAAATTTGCAGCATTATTTTAACTTATATAAGCAAATGTTCAAATTGCTTGTCTCCTTCTGCAATACAAAGTTCTGCTCTTCTTAATAAATTACTATGCGTAGCAGCTATTATATTTAGATCCAAAATTACACAAGCTATAATTATCTTTTCTCGAAGATGTTCAATATTATTATACATTTTATCTTATAATATATATAATATAATAATTTAATATTTATACATATATAAATCTAATTTTTAAAAATCACGTTATGTTAATCACCGCAGAATTATTATGACATTTATTATTACTATAAATATTATCATTATTATATGTATATTACAAAAGATTAAAAAGTAAAATAAATAAATCCATTTTTATTAAAAATATCCTCTGTAACATAATATTTAATAAATAATATTTATAGAAATAATATAGAAATAATATTTAAAAAATACAACGAAAGCGTCCGAAGTTCTTCTGTTGCTTCTTAGATCATGAATAAAAGTTGACACGCGTCCCGACCCGTTGATAAGCACTTGAGCAGCAGGAGATACGGTAATGTCTCATGTAGCCTAATCACTCCTGCGGCACTAGTACTTAGGAACAGGACAGGACTAATTTTTCCTTTGCCGTTGAAGCTTCAAACATCACATATTCTGTAAACAAAATACATAACATAACATAAAATATAAGGTAAAACAAGAAAAATTAAAATTAAAAATTTACGATCACTATAATTTTTATTTATTAAAAAAATTTTTTATTTTATTTTCCTATTAAGCCTTTAAAAATTATTTAATGCTTTTTGTAAACAAAATTTATGCAAAAAGAAAAATAAATTTTAATGATTAGTACAACACTGAATGAAGAATAGAACAAAAATTTTGAGTTACTTTTTCTATAGAATTTGCTAATAAGATCCTTCAATGATTTCTGCAACGAACATTGTTTTGAACATATGAAATGTTTAGTCACTATCATTATTTATCATATTTATCATTAATATTTATGTGATAATGACAGAGAAAAACAGCTTATTTTGTATGTGAAATAGTAAAAGGAAGATGTACAATGTTCATGAATTACAGAATTCCCTTCGCCAATTATCTAATCTCACTGGGTATATTACCGGCAATATGAACTTGTTAGGATTAATTAAGATTCTCTCTTTTTCTCTTTCTCTCCTTGCTTTTCTGATCTTTTTTTTTCTTCTTTTTCACTTCCTTTTATTATATATCCGTATATATTTCTAAGAGGAAAAAAACAAAAGAAAGACAAAAACAAAAAGGAAGGAAGAAAGATTTAATGCTTTTTCTTATGTATATATAAATTGAAGATTATTAAAAAATTACTTATAAAAAATTGTATTCTATTATAAGATATGAAGAGATGTAAATAATAATATAATAATAAATAATATTTTTCAAAGAAGAATTATATAAATAATTGTAAGATACTTAAAATTAAATTAACAATTTAATTTCTCACTAAATCTTCGTTGAAGGAAAGTCTGCGAAATTATTTAAAAACTTGTCAACAGCTGGACACCCAGTATACAGTGATGATGCAATGGCAGTGGCAGACGTACTCTATTAAAACAACCTCGAGAAATCATTAAAGTCGCCCACTGTATTCTTCTTTCTCTCTCAATAATATTCCCTCTTTTTTCACTCTTATTTTCTCAGCATTACTGAAATATAGTTGAATTTTCATATTTAATTCTTTTATCTCCATAATATTAAAAATAATAAACATAATATAATAACAATCTTTTTATAATAATGTATCAAATAATACATAATAAATAATAATAATAATAATAATAACAGTATGTCACAATAAAATGTATTACAAATAAAATTATATAAAATAAGTATTTCGTATATTAATTTTATAATAAATATGTATATAGTATATGTATATAGTATATATCTTATATACTATTTATTTATATGTATTTTGTGTGCGTGTGTGTCTGAAAATTACATGTTTTCCAACTATTTTCTAAAACTCTCAAATATTTTCTTACAATGCAGAAATGTAGTCAAAGCTCATATTATTATAAAGATGAGAGAGCAATAAGGGAGGGTACAATTGAATCTTTGATTTCGCTGCATTCCGTGTTTGGTGAGTGTGTTTCTCTTTTTATCAAATGTCCTATTCATCATTCATAGCTTAGCTAGAAATCGCTCCAGTATCAAGATTGCATAAGATGCGATAATGAAAATACGAAATGATCGTATTTTTAATAATAATAAAAATATATATATATATATATATATATATATATATATAATATTTATACATACAACACACATGTACATCCTAAATAAAATTTTATATTCTTTTTACAAAAGAAGATAATGAAAACATTAATAAAGCAATGCTGCATGTTGTGTTGCTTATTACTTTTTAACATCACTCGGATTAAATTTTAATCGTTCGCCAAAGAGGATTAAAGAAACTGCTATTGCAGATTCAGCTGCAATATCTACATACCAATGCATAAAAATTGTTATCAAAGCTTTCGAAACAAAGAAGATAGAATTGAAAGAATCAACTAGAAAGAATTGATAAAAAATCGCCAATCTAGATTAAAATTTTTATATTTTTATTTAAAAATTTTATCTCATTTTATTTCATTTAATCTAATTGGTGAAATTAATTAATAATATAATTTTAATATTTAGAAAAATTATATAATATTGTTTTTATTAATTTTTTCCTTGTTTAATCTTTTTATTTGGTAAAGGCCTTCTTAAATTTATTCAATAATAATGATACACCCTGTAGATAGAACAGATGTTTGAGATTGACTTTTTGATGTTGAAGGTTGCAAAGATAGGAAAAAACAAGAGAAAAAAAAATAGATTCACCGTGGGATAAAACAAGAATGAATAAAGGGATAGGAGTTGTCAATTAACATTAATTTCTGCTAATGTCGATGCCTCATCTCGATTCTTCAAGCGCTGCACCTTTCCCCTCCCCCCTCTCTTTTCTTAATTTGGAAATAACTCGTTTCTACGAGAAAACATATGTAATGATGTTTAAATACATTCGATAAATAACAGAAACATAAAAAAAGATTGAAAAATCTCGTTACATACAGAATAGAATGATAATAATGTCAAAGTTAGTAATAATGCTAAAAAAAAGAAGAAAATAGAAAAATTTCGGTGTTTTCTAATTAACAAGTCGATTAATCATTTACATGACATTACAGTTTAAATTTGTGAAATCTCCTAAACTCTTTTCCAATTTTTTAATTTTTGTAGGCTATAATAGATTATTACTGTTAATAAATAAATATATTGTTATATTTTTAAAAAACGTTTATTTAAAAAAACGTTATTCTTTTCGTTTTATTTTTGTTAAATATTACTATTTTAATGTTACTATAATTATATATATTAATTACAACACACATTACCTGTCACATTACCCTTCATAAATATTATAGTAATAATTGTATTTTTTTTAAATCTAATTTTTTATTAGACAACTCTTTCATTTTTAACTTATAACATTACTAATTCGAAATTACTGACAATATAAGTGTCAGGTAACTGATTTTATTGACTTAATGTTGGTAGCCGTTTAAAAAAAGGTTCGTTTGGTTTATTAACAACTTCGTTAAAGTTGCTTTCTCACAGAATATATTATTGGTATTTCAACCCTAGTCGTATCTTTCCTCTCTTATGTCCTATACACTATACTATCATGTGTGCGAGGTGAAAAAGTCATCGCGATAAAGAGCAGAGGCCCATGAAGAGAGCAGAGCGCATTATATTTTTAGAATAACAATGTATATATGTATCTTCTAATTTCAATATGCTTTATTTAAAATTAAAGATTGACAAAAAGAAAAGAAATATAATATTCTAAAAATGTTTTCAAATAATTATTAATTAGTAATTTTATTAATTTGACAAATTAAGAAAAAATAAGAGATTAATTAAGAATAAAAAGCGATAAAAAATTAATCAAGAGTAAAAAAAAAATTTTAAATTGAAATTTGTTCATAGTACTTATAAAGTAAAAATGACAATACTAATAACTATTTAAAATATCTAAATAATAAGAAAAAATCTCGTTATAATTTTTGAGGACATTAGTTTAAAATCTCATAAAAAATAACATCTCATATTCAATTAACAATTGCTTTTCATATATTTTAAAAATTCTCGCCGCCTTACCAGAACAATCGCAGGAAATCGAAAGTAACCTTTAACCCTTTAGTACATCGTTCGCTTACGCAACTAATTTTGTGTGTTGTACTTAGAATTTTTTATTAGTTGAGAAACTATATGCATATATTTCTCTATTATACATTTATCCATTATGTTTAATAATCTCTAATTAATAAAATTTTTATCTAATTAATAAAATTTTCAAATATCTTTCCACATATTTCTATATTATTTATACATATGGACATTATATACATTCTATACTTTCTGTAATATTTTTATCTTAAATTATCTCTATATAGATAAATAGATAGGTTTACAGATTCCTTCTTATATAAATTAATTAATAGAAATTGTGATGGTTACAAAAGAATAAAATAAGAATGGATAAAAATTTTAACAAATATTTCAATATACATAGCATAATTAATACTTTCTGAAGATTGATTTTATAACGTGAAGTACAAAGATATTTAAATAGAATACGAGCGAAACTTTAAAAAAATTTAATCAAGAAGTTACGAACAGACAGAGGACTTTGATATCGCGTACAAGCGAATAATTAAATTCTGTACAAATATACTAACTCTTTTTTGCGAAAACCAACGAATTCGTCCGTTTACGAACTCTTTTATCATTCTAAAAAAACATATATAGCCAACTTCCTCACGTACATTCTTCACTCCGTTCGTTCACTAAATGTGCTGAATCGCAGCTTTATTCTCGCGCGTGTTTTACGAGTCTACGCGAACGGAATAAAAAAAAAACTTCACTGACCAAGCACGCAGTGACTGAGCGCCGTGCACGCTTGATTAGCTTGATATAGTGGTGCACGCACGCACACAGCACAATTTGCCGCAACACGCACGATGCAGTGACGCGACGACGACTGAGTGCTAAATGCCGTTGATTGGCTTGATATAGTAGGACGCGCGAGCGCGCGGCGCAATTGGCTCTGCTGTGTGCGCGGGAAATGATTGGTCAATTTAATCCTAGAATGCGCGCCGCATTAAGCATTCAAACGGCGTTCAGTGCCTATTAACCAACTGCTCGGTGACGAGAAAGGAGACATCCACAGCTATCGTTGTTTTCTGGCATCGTTTTCTTTTCTTTCTCTTTCCATTACCCTCTCGATTAATTAATCCTCAGGACCTTTCTCTTCTGATAGCAAAAATGATCAATTTTCGATCCTTAACTAAAATAGTATGAAACTCTTTCTTATTTGCTCTTTCTTATCTTCTCCTTTTTTTATCCCTTTCATCACTGTTTCTTATAATTTCTATAATAAAAAATAAAATAATAAGATAAAATAATAATATACAATTGAGCAGAGGCAAACAAGGAATGAAATAAAAATAACAAGAAAGAATAGTGAACAAAAAATCGGAATAATATAAAAGAATGAAAGAATTATTTTAATTTTTATAAAACATTAATTTAATTCACAAGTGTTATATCTTATATCTTATATTTATATAAAATATAAATTTGTATATAAAATATATGTTTATTTTCTTTGTAATTTAATTTAATTTTGTGTAAAAAAAACTGTATTAACATTTTATATATTTTTATTTCTCTTTAGATTCTGAAATTTTTTTTTATATTAGTTACGCCACTGTCTTTTCCCCTATTTCCGTGGCTTCATCGTCGGTCACTCCGCCATTTTTTCCTCTCCCACTCGTTCTGAGCCAATTTACCAATTGAAATCAGTGTCGGTCGCGGCACTGAATAGTCCGCCAACCGACGGCGAATGATCTTGTCTCTCCTTTCCCCTTCATCTATCTAAATGGGAGCTGTTATCAAACTATTCACCGGTAAGGCCCTCATTCAAATTCCGAAATAAGATTACGCGTTCTCGTCGTGAATTAAATCTCATATTCCCATTGATTGCCAAAACTGAAATTGAAAGAAAAAAAACACGAAGAACTCCAGAAGTTTAACTCAGAAATTAAAAGAAAAAGAATAAGTTAATTGAATTAAGGCAATTTAATTTACAAAATATTTGCTTTTTATCTGTACTCTTGCCAAGAATAAACACACAAAATTTCAGTATTCTATAAGACACTTAATTTTCATACCTTCACGTGGATTGCGCCTACTAGCATGTAAAGTAATTGTGCCGAAGTGAGTTTTTTAAATCATCACCTACGGCACTACTACTTATCACACAAATAAGCTACTGATTAAGAATGTTTTATTTCTCTTGATTATATTTCTCTTAAACATCTCATCGATTTAATCACTATTGTGTCATATATCCACCAAGAAGAATGAAATCCATGTTATTAGAAATTAATATTATTACATAAATTATGCATTAATAGATGCATACGTTTGCAAAGAATATTGAAAGTCAATTGAAAGCCTTTCAAGTTTTTTGTTATTAGAGTATGTACCAGTTACATTTTTCAAAAAGGTATTATTTAATGAATATATGCGATTGACAGACGTCAAAAGGATAGTTAGATTTGTGAACGTACCAACGAGCGTTCTAATAATGCTTCGCCCATTGTTACGGTCACAAATCGAAATATTCTTATTATATTATTTCCATAAAATCCATATTGTTTTTTAGGAATCTGGAACAAAATTAGTAAGATTAGTATATATATTTTTTTTAAGAAAAAATATATGTAATATACATATATAAATTTTATATATATGTTGTGTGTGTGTGTGTGTAAATATTTTATGTATATATTATATGTATAAATATATGTATTTCAATGTGTGGACGCACGCGCGCGCACACACACACACACACACACACACACACACACACACACACACACACACACACACACACACACACACATTGTACAAATTACAACACGTAAAATTTACATAGAAAAACATTTATAAAAGTAAAATAACGTTAAGAAATCTAGGAATTGCCAGATTATATCCAAATTTTATCCATAAAGAAATTATATAACGAAACTATAATGTCACTTATGTATCTTGAAACACTATAGTGATTTTATGACGACCGCAATTTTCTCATGCGGGTCTACTTTACCAAAGTGAAGCGATATTGCTACACAATGCCGATGATTTCCTCTCATTTGTCATCTTTCGATCAGACATGTGAATGAATTAATCACATGTAGAAAAGGAACTAATTTGGAGGAACCGTCAAAACCAATACTTAAAAAGTAAGTTTTTAATCAAACCTAGTCAACAGAAAATTATGTTCTAATATATATCATGTTGAATACTTTACACGGATGATTTGCGAATTGTAAACTTGTTCCAGTCTTTGATACCAGTGCTTCACACATCAATTCACTTTGACACGTCGTAGGAATATGATTGGTATCTATATGTAGCAGCAGCCTCAGATAAAATGCCACGAAGAAATTGCTAACAAGTTACACATGCACAGGTGTTTTTAAGATATCACGTGTGTCTGCTACCATATGTCCATCTGTCCGTCTCTCTATCTTTGATACCATTTTACATTCAAGATCTCTTTGCAACGCTTTTCAAATAAATTTAGTTTCATATTTTTTTGATATTACAAAGTATCAAGATAAAGTAGGTTTATTTTATATCAAATTATTATTATCATAAATAAGATATTTACCAATTTGTGGAAAAGTTTCGAGATAAAAATGTATATAATGAAAAAAAATAACATTTTTCATGTTTCTTCAGAACGAGAAGATATGTTTCTATTCTCATTTTGATTTAAGTTATTTTAACTTTGAATAAAAAGACGTGAATAAAGTTAAACGTAAAAAACAGTTTTAGATACTGATGTATTATTGTCTTCTTCTTTAAGAAGTCTTCTTTAGAGTAATACAAATTTACTCAGTTCCTTGTAAAAGAACTCAGAATCAAAGTTTTATGGAGTCACGGTTTGCCGAAAGCGAGTGGTCAGGGAGCGAGCGTTGTTAAATTGGATAGAATGCGGTGCGTGGGCCCAGGCCGGATACTCGCCGAATGAATCTCATCCCAAGAGAGAGGAAGTCCGAATTAAGTCGAGAGTAGCTACTGTCAAGGGATTACTACCAAGTTCTCTCTGGTATACAAACGATAAACTTACATACAAACGATAAACTATCGCAATCCCATTCATCTCTCGATTGATCAATGAATTATGATATTGTAAAGATATTCTTATATTGTCAAATTATAAAATAACAGATGATAAAAATTTACATTTATAATACATAACATTTATGATACAAATGATTATGTGAATAAAATAAGAAACAAAAAAAGTATAACGAGCAAAATACGAACATAATATAATGTGTATTATATTATCACTATATTATACTCATAAAATGTATTATAACACACACACAAAATGTAAAAAGATAATAAGATATAAAAATATAAATTTTTCAGAAAAGAACATAAAAGAAGCGAACTCGACGGAAAAATTTGGAAGTACAGAATGTAATATTATTATTACAGTCTTAATTCTTCTATAAGAATTAAGACTTATTAAAATCGGTTGACCCTGAACTGTTTCTTATTATACACCGTATACTGCTCCTAATAGTTTTATACTTTGAGTAAGGTGGATACAATCAGAAAAGAAAGAATAAGAATCAGTTTTACAATATAATACAAAAAAATTTTTAAAAAGAATATGGAGATTTTTTTATAAGAGATTATTTATTATAATAAATGTAACTGTGTGTTTCTTGTACATAATCCTAATTTTTTAACATATTACTTTTATACTTCTATATATTACATATGATATATATTTAAATTTTATCGTAATCATAATTTTATCGTAGTCATAATTATTATTTCACGACGTTTTTATAAATTATATTACACTTTTTAAATAATAATAATCATAATTTAACCTCTTTCGCAAATAATGTCCACCACGCTGGGCTCCATCAAAACAGGATCCAAACATCTATGTACTGCACTACCTAAAATCTCGTCCAGCAAAGAGTGAACCTCACTACAAACAATAATATTAGGATAAATATTGTATATATGTATATTGTATATTGTATATTTGCGATCGTGGCTCAGAAAAATGTACATTGTCTTAACGAGCCAAAGATCTGAGTTCAAACCCGACTAAAACATCGTCGGTTTTTATTCGATCGCCACCTCTCGGAAGGCAAACCACCGAGGGTATCTCGCCAGGAGAGAACCTCCGGATGACATGGATGCATGTCACCGGAGGTCACCACGCCTTCACGTAGGGTGAAGGACTGAGGAGGATTGTGTATATATATATGTACGCGTGCGCACGCACACAATAAATTTACAAAATTAAATCGAAATCTTACTTTTCGTCCGACACGAATGGCCACAAATAAAGTTGCAAATAATGAGTGTCCACTTGGATTTGTTGTAAACCGTACTTGCTGAACGTCCGTAATCTTACGCATTCGAGCAAAGTCTGTATACAAATATTACCATTAAAATTATAAATGAAAATTAATAATATGATTTTATGACTTACACTTAATATGACATTTTTATACAACAATAATTCCTTGTTAATCTCAATAATCTTATAATCTCAATATAAAAAATTTTTATATACAAAAATAATGTTTTATTAACATTTTTATTCAACTAGATGTAAGCATGGAAAAAGCATGAAACATATTGCGTAGTGAACGATGACAGAGTTGGAAGGATGAATCAACTTCATAAAGTGAATAATGATTGTGCTATTTTGTCATTATGCGACTATTCTGCACCTGAGCGATCATTACGCCAGTACATTGCCTGCTAAAAATATTATTCTGCACAACTTTTTATCGCTTTATATACTAGAAAATAATATAACAAATAAATAATTATATTAAATAAATTAAAAAACTGATATATAACAAGTTAATTCTGATCTAATTAATAGTGAAATAATAAATAAAAAATTAATTCGTGAGAATAAAATAAAATTACATTGTATTATATTAAATAAAATATTATTTTATTATTGTTATTATTAAACTATAATGTCACCTTTAAGCCTATTTTGATGATTCCTGTTAAAATAGATGCTTTGTTGAATTGTACAGATGAAAATATTTCGATTCGTTCGGAGAACAGCTTGTGAATATTCGTCACCAGAGAGGAATCGATATGGCTAGGTGTATAGGATGACCAATTTGATCTGTAGTGTTGCCTAGATATGCTAACACTAGAATAAATCCAGTATTTAATGATCAAAGAATAATAAATTTCTCAAAATAAAAATAAAAAATTAAGTATTATATTAATAGAATCTTTAAAGATTTGTATTATCATATATTTCCAGATAACATCAAATAAAAACTAAATATGTTAAATAAGAAAAATTAGTTTAAAAAATTCAAGGCTTTTACCTATGAGTCTTCCTGCTACTATCGCTACATCTATCGACTTGACCATCATTGTTGCTGTATAAAGCGGCAACTTGTGCATCAATGGCAGTTATATCTTCGACAACTCTTTTCATAACAGATCTTACGGTTCTAGGTTCAATCGTGTGCAACCAATCCCTGGTTTCTACAGATTTCCTCAGCATTTGGGACACTGTTAATCCCTGAATTCGCACATAATGATTCAACAAATTCTGAGCAGCCTGTTGAAAACGATCACACATTTCTGATCCAGGAGTTATGATATTTTCTGTAGATGCATATTGATCGATATTAAAAAGATCGTCAAATTTCGTGAGCTGGAAAGTACATAAATAAAACATATTTTATATACATATATATATATATATATATAATTATATATATATATATATATATATAATACTTATATATCTGTATATATACTTACATATGTTTAGTATCTTAATTTATAGTAATTTATTTATTATTACAATGCGTTATAATTAATAAAAACATTTTTTAAATCTTTTTATTTCTAAATACCAAATGTCGGACACTGCTCTCCTTATATTCGATGCACATTTTGCTGAGTAAAAGTAATAAAGTGGGCGGAAATTTTGACACATCAGAGCCATTGCAAAATCCAGCTACTATGGCTGTGAGATGATGTAAAAAACCGATTACTAACCCTTCTCTCACTTCATCTACACAGAAACTTTGCAAAAATTGTGTTTTTATACTATTTGATAAGTCTAGCTGTAAGAATACCTAGAACAATTATAATCAATTTAAATTTTCATTGTTCACATTTACTATTATTTAAAAGATGAAAATAAAACAAAAAAAAGCTTAAAAAATTTAATAAAGAATTGAATCGAGGTACAAACCGATAAATCTTGTAAAACTCCTTTAACTTTTTCTATGGTAGGCATAATGAGCATAGCTTGAAGTTCCGCTAAGCCCTCATCGTTACCCTGTGTGACTTTAGCAGCTAAAGTCTGTCTTACTTTTGCTAAAATCTCACTCAAGTGTTGTTTCAGACTATGCAAATGGTTGCGACATTGTTTTCGACCAGCATTTACAACAAGATCAGTGCCAATTCTGTAAAATAATTACTTATTTTACTAGTCTCTTATTCACAAATACCATTTATTATACATTATTTACTACATGCTAGTTTTATTTATTATATTATTCTATCTCACATTTTATATTATTTATCTATAGAGTTTGTTCCAAGTTACTTTTATATTTTATTTAACAGTGTATTTTTCTTCATTACCTAGCAAAGTCTGTTTCTTTAGACAACATATTCATTTCTTGCAGCTTGCGATGAAATTTGTCAAGAGCTCTCACCAAAATCGCTGTATCAGTTACATCCTCCACTCTTTTGCTCATCAGATCAAAATATTTTTTCATATTGTTCACAATAAAGTTATTCAAATGATCCATAGCTTTTATTTCAAAGTCATCGACTAAATCGTTGTCTTCCAATGATCGATTTATAAATATATCCTTGTAGGAAGTTATAAACAGACATAAATTATTAAGAAATCCTGAAGAAGCCATGTCTACAAACTCTATAATATCGTTTTCGCACATATCTTTCAAAATATCTAATTGTTCTGTTAATCTTTCTTCGGCATGCATCAAGAATTCAGTGCATAATAAATCAGCTGGCTCTTTTAACTGTAGCAAAAGATCTATATTTTCGGTTAAAGCCTTAGTAGAAGCGTCTCTCTTATGAAATTGTAATCTAAGTTTAGATTTTAATTCTTCCAAAATGTCCTCGCAATCTTTTTGAATGCCTTGGAAGGATGGCATGTTGCTATATTGATTTAAAACTCTTTGTGCATGAACATAATCTTGAACTGCCTGAAAAATAATCACTTATAATTTGAAAACTAAAAATTAACATAAAAGATTTTATATCATTATCATCATGTTATATTTTTATATTTACATATAAAAAAAGTATAATGCGTACTTCTGCATATTTTTCTTCATTTATTTTGTCTTTAAGATTACTAGGCAGCTTGAAAAGAAACTGCAATTTCTTCAACAGAGTGTGTACAGAGGACAGTTTAGCAATTTGTTGTCTTGTTCCATGTAAAGTTGAAGAGATCTGCTCTGAAAAGGAAGTAATGCTTTCCATATTCTTGGCTAAAAGATCCATACTATCCTCCATCTCCTTAAAATCTGTCTTCATCTGAAATGTATTTAAAAAATTAAAAATAAATCTAATAATTTCTTAAAAGATGATTTACCTTGCGTATAGTATCGGTAGCAGATATAAACTTATTATAATTTTCATACACCAAAGTCTGCATCTCTGAATGTAAAGCTTGAGTGTTTTTTATGATTTCCGCTTCATGATCCATAATTTGCTTTAATGTGCACTCCTATATACATACATATATATATATATATATATATATATATATATATATATATACATAAATATAATAACACTGATAAATAATCCAAACGTGTAAATTTGTTTTTATGCATCTTGTTTTAGTATATAAAAGTACAAGATATCCTTCAAACGTGTATAAGAATAATTTTATCTTAGAAGAGTTGCAAAAAAAAACTGTTTTAAATCACTTTAAAATTTCACTTTTAAATTTAAATTAAAGAGTTTTATTTAATTTAATTTATTTATTTTAATTTTTTATTAATAAATTTATTGATTTTTTATTCTTATAAAAATACTTATAAAAGAAATAGAATAAAAGAATAAAGAGCTTGTTTATATATATATATATATATATATATATATAATTTAAGTTAACCTTTGACTTTACCTTTAACAACTTTTGAAAATACATGTCAGAATCAAAATGTTGTCCATTGATGTCATAGGGATTATTAGCACTCTCTGCCATCTCTCTCGTCAATCTTTCTCTTCAACAAGATAAATCTTGCTTAATCCTTGACTTTTTAAATTCCTAGTCTGTCAGATTTTTAGATAATAAAATTAATATTGATAAAATAAATAAAATCTTGTAAAATCAAGAAATTGAAGAATTGATTTACGTATAAACTATTTTAAATCTATTTTTAAAGAAATAAAAATTACATGTTACAAAAACCAATAAGTTTTGCAGATGCAACTTTTTCATTTTTCTAAAACTATTGTTTATATGTATAAACGAATAATCAAACTCTTTTTTTTCACTGCATATAAGATATTGGTTTTAAAACTCCTAATATGTTACCTGTTATATAGTTTGAAGATCTTTAAATATATTTCACATAAAGCTTAACGAAGTTTGGTACTCTAAAAGGGAAACTGGACAAAAGACTTGCAACCTCTTCCTATAAAATTGTGACTGCAACCAAAAGGATGGCGAGGTCCACATGCGATATTTTCCTGAAAGTCAACAACTATCACACCATCGAAGAAAAATGTAACGAATTATCGATGCCCTACTGTCACATTGTAATTTTTTTGTTATAAATAATATTTTGATTACTAGTGTATTCATTTCCCTAACAATATTAATTTTATCATTTATTTATGTATGCATACGTACATTCTTACTCTTTTATATTATTATTTTATCTTACACATGTCGGTAGCTATCAGTAACATATAGGTTAAGTTTCTAGATGCGCAAAGCAACATAACCTTAACTTGTCGTATAAGAGTGCAACAAGTGTATGCAATTAATTACTTAAATAAATTTACAATATCTTTCTAATAATAGATATTTTCCAAATTCAGTGAAATAAGGACTTTAAAGTGCTCTCTCAATTTTATTCGTAACATAAAGAAATAACTTGAAAAGGTAAGATTAAATGGTCGCACATCTTTTGATAACATAAACTTTGAAACTGTAACAAAATAGAAAGAAATATCGCAAATTTCGTGAAATTGTGAGAGAAATAATATAGTCAATTTTAAATTGAGCTCACTCTTGTTGCTATCGTTTTTATTAACCAAATTTTAAAAATTTTTCGTACTTAACCTCTTTTGAAGCCAACGAGCAAGAGCTGTATAATTACAGCAAAAAATTATTAATTAATAATAAATAATATACAATTAATTTTAAAGTATACACAGATGTAAAACACAGACCTTTAACTTGTTTTTGTCTTCTTTTATTTATTTATTAACTGTAAACACATCTTTGAGATAATTTGAATTTTCAGTTGCAACACAGAAGAATATTTTGAGGAGGATTAAGAGTTTTGTCTCAAAATTCAGAGTTTTTGCATCAAGTGGTATTATGAAGAGGAAGAGCCAACAGAAAATCTTTGGAAATTATAATTAGAAATTTAAATGTGAGAAAAATTTTAATTTGAAAGTTTGTTGACTATTGAGAATAAGTTTTGTGTTATAAAAAAAAGAGTTGATAACTATTATTTTAAACTTTAAACTTTAAAAAGGAATAATTTACAGTTTTAATTTTTGACGACTCAAATTTAAACAAACAAAGAGATTTTTAAAGACTTATTTTTAAACAACTTTAGTAAACATGGGCAGAAAATGGACAGAAAGGATTTAATTTCTTTATATTTATGGACTGCTATTTCGACAATGAAGAAAAAGGATTCAAAAACTACATTTTCAAACTGAAGCTACAAGAATGAATGGTTCAAAAGCTGCTTGATTTTTATAACTCCAATTTTGAACTATAAATTAAATTGCTTTTAAGAGCTACAATATCTCAATCATGCCACATCCTTGCGTCGTGTGCGGCCGTTCACGAATGAATCCCAACAATCGTGAGGAGGAATACATGTTTTTTGGCTTTCCAGTGAATGATGAAGCTCGTTGTTGTCGATGGCTAGAGTTCTGTGGTCGTGAAGACCTCTACAAACTCACAAAAAAGCAGCTTCTTCAGCGTATGGTCTGCTCTAAGCATTTCCAACCTCAAGATTTCCTTAATGAATATTTGGACCGTTTAAATTTCAATGCAGTTCCATCAGTTTATGATCCTAAGCAGAGTTTGTACAATATAACATGTGTTCTTTGTGGAAGAACACGAATAGATCCACCTATAGCGGATTATGATGGAACAACCTTTCATCATTTTCCTGGAGAAGAATTCCGCTGTCTTAAATGGTTAGACTTTGTTGGTGTGGATTCTTATTATAGGCTAACAAGAAAGGAAATACTTTTCTGCTATATTTGTTCCAAACATTTTGATCGTTCCCAATTTGTCCCAGGATTTAAGGGAAGATTAATGGAAAATGCAGTTCCCAATATTCGCGATCCAGATCAATTGAACCAAAGAGAATTATCTGTTATCGAGTTGCAGGATGAACCAAGGCTTTTCAGTCCTTCAGATAAGTGCAAGAAGTTGGAACCACTGCCTATTAAGATATTGGAAAGCCAGGCTTGTGCAGCTTGTGGTCGGTTAAGGTCTGACCCGAGGAACAAGATTGAACGTTACAAATTCCATCCATTCCCGGCATATGAAATAGGTCGATGTTTGCGCTGGTGTCAATTCTTAGGCCGGGAAGATTTGCTCAAGATGTCACCTAATCAAATACGCAAACTGGTACTTTGTTCAAAACATTTTCAGACCGGCCAAAGCTTCCACAATAAAATTGGCCCATGTGATGCAGTTCCCACAATTAAGGACATTTCCGAATCTGAAAATATTATGGAGCAAAATGAGGATGATCAACATCTCGGAGAAGATAGTAAAGACCCTTCTAAAGTTCTTAAGCGTTGCTCCAGACCATTAGTATCCAGTAAAAAGCCCAAAATTGATAACAAACCTACACCATTAGCAAAGAAACGAGGAAAATCCCGAAGACCGACTTCCATTAATATTCCTAAACCTATGCCCAGCAATTTGGAAAGTCAAGTGATTAAAAAACTACCTCTTCCATCTACAGCCAATTGGAAGATCCAGATAGGAGATCAATTACAGCCGATTACAATTAATAACATCCCTTCAAATGTCACAAATAATCAGACAGATATGAAAAAAATTATAGTGCCATTTACTGGGGATTTATCGTCTCTTGGTGCTCCGATACCAGTTGACAGTTTATCAAGCATTCCTCCGGGACTACTGATCAAGATAAATTTACCAGAACAAGAACAACAGCAACCGCTACAGCAGAAATTATCAAAAACGAAAAAGCAAAAAAAGACAAAGAACGTGACAAATAGTTCCAATAAACAAATTTGGAAAAAGAATAACGGCCAAACTTCTATTATATTGCAAGATACGAAACAAAATGTAGATAAAAATAGAGTAGAGTTTCTATCAATATCTTCAGAACCTGGAGAGGAGACTTTAAATTCTAATGAAATAAAAATGCAGGAAGAAGTGCCTCCGCACTCTTTGGAGATTTTCGGTGTTGGAGACAAAATAGAGGTCAGTTGAATAAAGTCTTTTCTGTTTGTTATTGATACGATTATATGAATATACAATTACAAATGTATTTAGGAACAATTATTTGTAACTTCATGATTTTAGTATTTTTATTAATTAAAATGTTATCGATAATTTAGAACAATTAAGTTTATATTCATAAACATGTACTCTTTCCTTTGTAAGTTAAACATAATAAATTATACGTAATGTTAATAAAATGACGATTAAAATATATGAAATTTAACGAATATATAAATGAAAAATAATTTTGCATTTGTAATTGTATTCACGAATAACAATAATTCATCTTATAATTCACTTTATTAACTCTTAATATTAATGTAGATAAAAAAAGAACAGAATTTCGAGGAGTTGGAGAAGGTGAAGAAAATTTCGGTGAAGAGGAGAAAAGTAAAGCAACAAAAGAGAATTACGGGAACCATGAAAAGAACTATGTTTCCTATCAAGAATGAAATTAAATATTTCTTTAGAAAAATGATACCACTAATGCGTCGGCTACCAACACAGGCTAGAGCGGAGATGAAATTGTTGATCGTTAACACGGTAATTGAACAATTCTGAAATTGCAAACATATATTTTAGAATAAAATTTTTTACTGATTTCATTGATTAAAAAATACTTAGCAAAATTTATGAATAATGCAGAAAAATTGTTTTGTTCTCTTTTCGAAAATAAATATCTAATACATTTTCTTGACGAGATAAATTCTTTAATGAAGAATTTTCATATTAGACAGAATCGCCCTAAAAATTTATTTATTTAAATATTTGCGTGCGGTTAAAAAAATATATCGTGAAATAACTTTTGAAAATAAGAAAAGAAATAAAAAATACAAGAATTGAGATAGAATTGTATGTTTCAGTAAAAAAATGCCTTATTAAATTTCTATGATTGAACTATCGATTTTTAATCAAATGGTATCAATATTTATAAGCTCACAATTTAATTATTTATAAAAATTTACAAAAACTTAATTTAAGCATTAAGAACGATACTTGTTTGTCAATGATTTGTATACAACAAAATTTAAAATCCACTTCGAATCGATAAAAATTGGTAAAAATAAATATAAATTTATGTAATTTTGCGAAAAATTGTGCAATGTAGAAATGACGATGATTTCTTAAAGCAGAGGTATCGTCCAGGAAAAAGGTGGATGGGATTCGAAAACTGAGATTTTAGATTTTAAAATATTGTTCTAAAAATCACTCTATGACCATTGTTTAAAAAAGCATATAAATTACAAGTTTACTGTTTTTGTCAATTCGAAGTGCTCTTTTAATTTTATTGACAAGTTTAATAAGTTTAATATCAGAATTAAAAAGAACATTATTTATATACGGATAGATTAATTAATGCATGAAAAACGTATGTATTAAACGTACGTATTACCAACACGGTCTGTATTATCAATATGGTGTGCGTTAAATATGTATATACATATCTACACTTAATGCTCATTTGTAATGTGAAAATGACAATTGACAGAGAAATTATACTACAAAGGAAAATCATATACATTGTTTTGTATTTTTTCTCTTCATATAAAGTAGCGGTAATCTTCACATTTTGTTTTTCAATTATGGATCTCTGATCTTAAATGTAATATGTACTGCGATTTGACATGTTTGATAACATTATAAATATTATAGATAAATATTACGTAAAGAGCTTTTTTGAAGCTCTATATTTTCTGAGATGAATGTCGCATGCAAGTCATTTGTAAAAATCTTTCACAACTTATATGAGTTGTCTTCTTGATAGACGATATACATTATCTAGATAGACGATAACATAATCTAAAGAAACTTTTTGAAGATTAGTGATTGGTTGAAAAGAAATAATTATTATCATCAGCTTTCAGGTATAAACACAATTTCTCTGCAAATCTCTCCAAATGAAAGATCTTGTAAGAATGTGTGTAAAGATCTTGTAGAGAAAAGAAATATAGATCTTATAGAAAAAATTGAACACTTATCTATACATTATATATATAATGTACATATTAATCATTAAATATATTATATTTTTAAGGAATATCTCTCCTCTGTTACACACAATACATCGTCATAAACTAACATTTGTAAAACAAGTAAAACAATCACTATCTCTCTCTTAAGATATATAGTTATATATGTTCATAGTCAAAGAATATTATTTTTATTATGTATTTATGTAAGTTAATAATATTAATAATAATTGTAACAACGTCATTATAAATAAAATTTATGTTAAAGTAACAAGATTATAAATTGACTGCTATATTTCTGTTATATTTTGACTGCTATATAATTCTTATTGTGTTTATTAAATAAACAAAGTTTGCTTCTACTAATTATATAGCATTAATAAGTTGAAAAATAAGTTGAAAAGTCCTGAAACATTTTTTTATGCTTAATGAAAGAAGCATTGTTAAATAAAATCCACCCAATCAATGTTCTTTTTTAAGATACACATAACAAAAATATATTACGATAATAATAATAATATATGAATAATCTTCTCTTCGCTAGTGATATAAAACTCAGAAAAGAGGGAATGATTGACGTGCAAACTGACAATTGACCTTTATTAAAGATTACAACGTTTCGACCAGAATTTGGTCCTTTTCAAGTGTATAATTCAAGAGTATGACTCAGGGATTACATTATAATATATAATTAAATAAAAGTGACATTTCACACTCTTGAATTATACACTTGAAAAGGACCAAATTCTATGATCGAAACGTTGTGATTTTTAATAAAGGTATCAATTGCTAGTTAGCACGTCAATCATTACCCTCTTTCCTGGATAATAATAATATACATTATATTATTTATTTGTTCAAATTGTTTAAATAACAAATTGTTTAATTAACAGTAATTAATGATCAATACTGTAAAGGAACTTGAGTTTGCTTTCTTGCAGCTGTATGCTTTTTTCCATTTCAACTCGTAACAAACTTGAAAACTAAAAAAAGAAAATATAAAATAAATCAAAATAAATCATAAATTGAAAAAGTTAAGACTCAAATTTTAAGTTTTTCTAATATTTATAAATATATTTTAGATTATAATTTGTGAACATATGATAAGATATAAAAGATGAGTTAACAATAAGTTATCTAAAAGCTTAATTTCAATTATCCTTGTCTTTTCCTAATTTTGATTTTAAAAAATTTTTAAAGTAATTTTATTATATAATTTACTTTTTTAGCTTTAATTTAATCTACATAATTTCTCTTCATGATTCATAATTGTAAGTATGAACAAAATTATTATTGAATAATGAATGTAAAAATATACAGTGCTTACAATGCTTGCTTTATAAAGCGACAGTACGTATACCTGCAATAGTATACATACCTACAATATGATAATACAATATTTACATTAAATAGCAAAATAACATTATGATAAATAGGCAAGTGCTTTATAACTTGTTATTTATTTATGTTTAATAAATGTTATTAAGATACTTATTTCCCTGACATTTGTATGCTACAAATATTTTTCCATCCATTTAATTATTCATCTAACTGCGAAGACTTTGTAATCGGTTCTTCATCTCTTCAAGTTCTTTATCATCATCTTCTGTTTCCTCTTCTGCAGAGGTAGAAGGAATTCCAGGATTTTCTGTGACGACTGCGGGAGCTGTGCCCAATTGGCCAGCTGTCACTTCCCATAAAATCTGAAAGAGTATAAAAGAATTTAATCTTATAGCTATTATTTGTATACATTGATTTTAATAAAAAAATTTCTAAAAATTTATTACAATTTTTTAAAAAATATTTCTAATATATAAAATATGCAATAAAAGAGATTATATCATTTTATTATTCACTGTATTACTATAATCTACCTTATCAACTTCTTCGTCAGCTTCATCTTCCATATCCTCAGAATCCTCAATAGAATCCATCGTTTCATCCAACATTTCCTCGATAATGCCTGCCTTCATCATCTCCTTTGACATTTCTCTCATAGTTGCAGCCACTTCTGGTACTCTTACTAATGACTGCATTGCTTGCATCACTTCTGTAGATTTAGAGACCGAACCAGCAACTCTGATTGTCGCTAACTGATTTTTCATTTGTAACGATACAGAATTTAAGTGTGCTTTGGAAGTATAAATCTTATTGCAAGCTTTACGAGCCCGTATAATCTCCTTTGCAAGGATTTTGCACACATCTTTATCTCCTTTTTTTGCTGCTTCCTTTAGGGAACGTTTAACTTTTTCTTCTTCTCTTTGAATTGCTATAAAAAAAATTGCTATAAAAATCATTTGCATGAATAATACTTAGCAATCAATTAAAAAACAGAAAGAACCGAAAGAAGAATTATGCAAACTTCAAGAAAAATTTTAAAAATATATTAAGAATCTTTCTAAAATATTTTTATTTTATCATAAATTTGATAAAAGTCTTTCTAATATAAAAATTAATGTCAATATTTTAATGCCTAGTGTATCTAATTTAATGTGTCAAAAATTAAGAGTAGGATTTTTAAATATTAAGATTTTTGTTGGTTCATTGCGATTATATTTTTCAATTTCAAAAACTTTTTTTTACAAATTTTTCTACTTATCTTACCTCTAACCTGTCTGTCAAGCTGATAACCTTCCTTCCTCAATTTGTGAGTCCATTCTTGAACCTATGGTGTAATTAATAGCATGAGAATTAAATGATAATTAAAAAGTAAATTTTATAGCAACTCACCATTTCTTTAGGATTTTTTTCCTGTGACTTTCCAAACAAACCCATATCTGAATTGCGTCGACAGAAATGTCAAAGCATTCGGTACTCAACCGACATAACCTTACTCGTAGAGTCTTCAAGGTTATGTTGTCAGGTAGATTACGTCATTCTTACTCACACCCAGTATGAATTATCTTTATACTTGAAGAAATGAAAACTGTTTTTCAATAAAATTTGTAATAAAACACAAAAAATGTCATAAAATTTGTGATATGTTACTGCTTATAGAACTTTCGAGAAAAAAAGAGGTAGGCACGCTCTCGGTTCATTCGCAAACGGGAGCAATACTTTTAAAATTACGATACCATACCAATGAGTTAGTGTCATATTAAAAATAGGATGAGTTAAAATCATGTTTTTAAGAATGAAAAAAAAAACTTGTTTTTTTTTAATTTAGAAATGGAATACTTAAAAATCAAAACTGCAGCACTCAGTGCTGCTACGCGTCGGCAAAAGAAAAAGAAGTAAAATAAAATCAAAATAATGAAGTTTAGTGATACTTTTAGAAGCTTTTAAATATCTGTAAGGTGTTCATGTGGGCTCTGAAAAATCGGAGAAGAACGCATAGAACGCTGCAGTGTGAAGTTGGTCGCGACGGAGTCGCTCGCCATCTTAATTCCATTCTCGTATCATTTGCAGAACGCGACAGACACGGCACGGATCGGTTCCGAAACGAGTAGAATCGCGACGATATTTAATGGTGAGACTAGCATATAACATTGCACTTATTGTTTACTGTATCTCTCGGATAATAGGTATTTGACGCTCGGATATCGATGATCTTTTAAAAATACGTACTTCCGAAGATCACGCGCGCAATCGCGAAAGTGACGATAATATTTTTGAATGTCGGGAATACCACGGGTATCTAACAAGAAATACTTTATATTAATATATCTATTCGTTAAAGGGCAAAATAACAACGAGCGTAAGTAAAAGGCGAGCGTTACTGTTTGTTACTTCCCAGTGTGAAATGATTCGTCGATCGATGTTGAAATGATGTCGAATCGACGTAAAAACCGTAAAATCGATGCCGATTCGACATTGATCGATGAATCATTTCTCACTTGGTTGAAATGTATGAACGTAACGCTAATAACAGTAGAACGCGTAGCGCCCCCGCGGTGCTCTTGCCACAGGTAACAAACCTTCCTCCCTCCCCTCGTCGTCTTAATTGCGTTCACATTCATTTGCAGATCGTGGCAAACATGGAACAGATCGGCTCTGAAACAAGTGGTTTCGCGAGTCATTTAATTGACAAGTAAATAATCAATTTGCTTTACTCGCTGCAATGTTTAATTATCGCAGATTCAGCTATTAATATTCACATTCGAACACGTATTTCGCGAGTCTTGTTTGACCGAAAATCTGTCACGCGAATAATTGACAAAATAATGCAGTATCTTCGGATATTACAAGTATATCTGTCTACAATTTTATTTTACATATTTAATTTCATAATGCTAAATAATGAGTGCCATTTAAGTATTTATATTGTTAAAACGCGAAATTAATTGTAAGAACAAGACGCACAGCGCTGTCGTTTCGCTCTTGATGCATGAAGTTGCCGCGCTGGAGACGAAGTTATTTCGCCATCTAAATTCCGTTCTCGTATTACTTGCAGAACGCAACGGACACGGGCGGGACTAATTCCGGAACGAGGGAGGGTCATTTAATTGGTAAGGAAAAGTTATATCAACTTTGTTTTGTTTCTTATAACAACTATCGCGTAATATATAATGCATTCGGTATGCGTAAGCTACTATAAATTTGTTTTAATATTTTATAAGACTTGTTTAGTTGAAGATTAGTTGAGCGCTTTTGATGCGTAAAATTGATCGCACGATAAATCTTTTCACCATCTTAGATATATTCCATTGTTCACATTATATTTGTGAAATACCACAGATATCGAATGCGTAACTTCGTACGCTGCTATTTTTCTATCGCCGTAATATGATTAAGTACGCGTTACATGTGATTAATATCGCACGAAGTATGACAGCGTGCCGCGTGATCGTTATTATATTGTAATTATAATTGCGCTTAATTCTAACCAACAATTTATTTATTTTAGCGAGCAGATGTCTGAACGTTACAAAGAAACGGCAATGAGGAAGAACTGGAAAAAAAAGCAAGAAGGAAACGGTCAAGAGTAACGACAAATCGCGCAAAGTGAGCATTTCATAATTGATTTTATTATTACTAATGGAAGATAATTGTTTGGTTACGCAATAATATATCATATTAGGTCACAATATAATAGCATATTGCATGTAGTATTGCATGTTGTTTAATAAATAAAATATTTTAAATTATTAAATTATTTAGATTATTTTTTCTATATTTAAAAATATTTAGCAAAATATTTATGATTTATGTTTGATATTAACAAATATACATATATAAAATATTTCCAAACATTAAAAATTTATGATAATGTAAATTATAATATGTATCAAGATTAGATTTTTCTTATTTTATATGATATCTGAAAAAGCATTTTTGTTAAGAAATTATTATTAAAAATTATTATTATTAAAAATTTGTTGAATTAAAAAATAAGATACTTATCAACAAAAATTATTTTTTATATATATTTTTATATTTGCTATATGTATATAGATATTATTTTTATTAAGATATATTTATATGTTTTACAGATCACTGTTGTATATATGTCTGCTATTCCACATCGTGATGCGAGAGCAAGTGAAGAGAAGGAATCAATATAGAAGAAGAAGATTTAATAATTGGGAAGGAGAAACTTTGGAGAGACATCATGCGCCGGCGGAGCAACTTTGCGGTAAGCATTATTGCTAGTATTATTACTAGCTTGAATCGAAAATTAATTGTTTCTTTCTATTTGGTCGAATAGTTTTATTTCAATAATTTGGAAATGACAATTAAGAGAAAAAACTTTATAAAAATTTATTCTTACAAAAATTTTTTAAAAAATTATATAATTATTTTAATAGATATTTATTTGAAAAATGATTAAAAAATCTTATACGCGCGTGCGTGTAAAAATTATCTTTTAAATTATTAATTATTTTGGACGCTACTTTAATTTAAATTTTATGATTGTATGTTACAGAATCATCGTAGCTACGTAGCTGATAACTCCGCTGTTGCGCATTGATCGGTGAGTGACAAAAAATTTTTTTAATGGGTAATGAATCTATAAATTATATATATATATAGGGGAGAGTGGTCCTGAGTCGGCCCACTAAGCCATTTGGCCGAAAACAGAAGATAAATTATTTAATGACGCTGGCGAGTGTTTAGTTGTGTACAGCGATCGTTTTCCTACAATTCTATGTCATTTAGAAAGATGTAGGGTGGCTTTTGCAGTCGCAATGCAGTGCGGAGTGAAAAGGTGCATTTTGGAACGCGGGGTGCCGTCTTTACCCACAGTGCCGACTTAAGACCATCTTCCCCTACATATATATATATATATATATATATATATATATATATATATATATATGTATATATGCGTATAATATAAAATATAATAAATATAAAAAATGAATCAGAATAGAAGAATCTGTCAAGAGAAAATGATAAAAATGAAATATTCTCTTTTTATGAACCTATAATGATAATCAATTTAAACAATAATAAAAGTAAAAATAATAATTAATTTACCTCATATACTTGATTCATTTTCTAGTTTCGTTCATGGGGAATAAATTAAGATAATCTTTTGATGACGATTGTACCATATGCTCGAGAGACAATTAATAACCACTAATAAAATAGGAAGGGAATTGACAGACGAAATAGTTTATTACTTTAGCGTTTGTATTACAGGCGATTCGTCGTGCTTTAATGCAGCGAGGTTCAATCAATATTAGAATAGAGCGTAGAGATTCAAGCAACACACAGCAAAACTTATTATTATGCTTAGAATATCGTAAAAAAACACGATTAATGCAAATTATTTTTCAAATATACCGATATCAAATATACCGAAAATTCTCTTTTTATTCGAGTAGTCAATAAATAATCCATATACGTCAAATTGAATTGTCTTTAATCAAGGACGAAAATAATTAAGCTTATGGAAGTGACTGTTAAAATTTAGATAGCTTATAATATAAAATACTAATCTTACAATTAATTATTATCCTGTCGTTTTATAAACATGTTTAGAACCCGATAATATAATGAAAAATTGTAATTTTATTATTATTATCCGAGTTTGATTATTTATCGATCGATATCTATTGAGAAAATGTATTTTCGTAGCAATGATATAATGTAAATATGTAGGTAATCTTATTTAACATGTATAAACATATGTATATGAAACATATGTACAATAATAAATAATTTGTTGTATGTTATTTAGGTTATTAGGTATAAAAGAAAAGTATAAAGTATTAGGTATAAAAGAAATTAATAAAGATTTATATTTTATTTGATAAACGATATTTAATAATACAATTGGTTATTTTTATAAATTATAATAAATATAGCAATGAAAAGATACAATTTTGAAAGTTACAATTTACGAGAATTATTAAATATATATTATATTTTATATATATATATATAAAGAGTATTTTAATAAGAATAAAGGGTATTATTTTTTATATTAAAGGCCATTCTTCTTTACTATTTACTTACTTACGAAAAGATCTTTAAGCCAATATAACATAGATTTTACTAATTCTGTTCCTTTAATTCCTTTAGTTGCGTCATTTGTATTTCGTTGATATCTATACGGCTTTTCAATATTTTCTTTAAAATTTGTAATTTCTGGAACGTTAGATTCGTCGTCAACCAATTCTGTTGTCTCTTTTTTACGAAAAACCTTAGTATTTCCTGAAACAAAGTTATATTTTTATTTTTCTATTATCTTTTTATCTTAATTCTTATTGCGAGTTATATAGTAATTACCTGCAATATCTGATAATTTATCGCATTTCATTTCTCCTTTGCTTTTGGATCTTTCGGAAATATTAATTTCTTTAAAAACAGGATTTGTCCTTTCTCGATTTTCAGAATTTGAAATTATCTTTTGTACAATGTTCATATTTGGAATGTCATTTGCAGTTCTAACTTCACGTGATTTTGATCCTTGACCTATTTCTGACTGATTCATTTCTGCATTTGCTTTTTGTACTTCAAATTCTTCAAAATTCTTCTCCAAGTTGAAAATTTTTTGAGCAATTGGGAATGTTGGGAAATTTATATTTGTAATATTCTTTTTTTCGCGTACAGTTACCAAATCTTGAAATTTATTAATTATACTACTATCACCCAATAACTCATTTTTCTTAATATCAAGATAATTATTGAGATTCTTTTCCTCCGATTGATCGTATTCAGATATTTTCCCTGATTTCATCAATGACTTATCATAGTTTTGCATTTTAATTTGCAATCTGGCTTCATTAAATGGTATTTTTTCTTCATTGTTATCGAGCGATAGATTGTATTTTTTTGCGAAATCAACGACAGGCAAAATTATTGTTAGATTATCATTTTGCTTCCATGAATGATGCGCATTTATCTTTTCTTCTTTTTTCTCTTCTTCTTTTGACTTTTGTGTTCTTAAAGCACTTCTTCTCGTTATCATTGAAGTTACCATTGTGTTAAATGGTTGAACCGATTGATAATCTCTTTTAATATTATTTACATACATATTTTCTTGATCTTTCTTTTCTGTAGTCGTTGCATGCATGTCTTCTTGTTGATGATTTTTTAATGATCGAACTACATATCCTTGTAGTGGCACGCAGCAGGGACATTTTCTCGCCAGAATCTTTTCGCATATATTTTTGGAGATCGATAATGCATAAGAGCCATCTTCCAATCTTTTTATCTCCAGCGGTAGTTTCATGCCATCACTGATGTAATAGAGTTGTGATTTCTGAAGTTCCGAGATATCATCGGGAGCAATTGATGAAGGAAATAGCTGAAGAGGATCGATATCGTTTTTGGCAGATAATTTGGAAGAAGGAACAATTACTTCTTCCGCTTTTATAACATTATCAGTATTTATCTTATCGGCAATTAGATTGTTATTATCGTCATCCATATTGCTATTATTGTTTTCTTTATCGTTGTTTTTTATTGCTTTATCGCTGTTATTTACACACATGTCTGTAGTTTCACAAGCTAATGAAGACGAACTAATTCTTGGACTACCATCACTAAAAGGTCCTGCCTTGAAGTAAGTAGTTTTTGCATAGGTTCGTTGAACCTCTGTAGTAACTTCGTGGATTTTAATAATATTACCTTCTGTGAAATTCTGTTGTGAATTTTGTTGCGATTCTAAAATATTTTTACCTGTTAAAGCAATCATTTTAGGTTTATAATCTTTATATTCTACGTTTGTAGATGAAATTAAATTAGCAGATGTAGTAGTTAATGGATATTCCATTTCATCTTCGTGATTAGTTTCTGTTATATTTTGTAAAATCATACTATCTGACACCTGTGCACGATTCGATGAAGTTTCTTGTATAAAGTTTGTAGCTGTCGTACTTTCAACATTATTACCATCAATACGACTTGTCACGTATTTCAAAATCTCCGGCGAATAATACTTTGTTGGTGGCAAATTAAACTTAATTCTTTCTAATATTATTAATGGATCAATCTCAGTTGAAGTAGTCAATGTTTTTTCACTTAATGTATGTTTTACTCCAACGTCCTTAGATCTTGCTGTATTTTCTAACATTATATTACCCGATACTTGTGCGTAATTAGGTGAAGTTTCTTGTATAAAATTTGTGATTGTTGTATCTTTAATACTTTCTCCGATACGATGATTGTTTATGTTTTGTTCAGTTCTTGTTGAATCTGGTTTAAGAATCGCTAATACGTTAGAATTGTTTTGTAAAATAGCTTTGTGGTAAGTTATTTTGGGTTCAACTAATTTCTTTTCTGCATTATCTTGCATATCTATTTTCTTTATTTGCCCAAAATCTCTAATATTTTCTTTTATTTTAGCAATGGCTTTATTTGCCTTTTCTTCTTCTTTTTCAGATAATTGTAATAAGTACGGCAATTCAGAAGTAGTTAATATATTTGCGTTGTTTTCTAATATTTTAGCTTTCTGAGAGTCTGTGATTTTCTCACTGTCCATTTTATCTCTTTTTATGTCAAAATTCTGTTTGTTATTCACTGTTGAATTATCAATATTTATTCCTATTTCGTAATCACTTGTTGGAATTTCTTGCGAGAAATTCATGTCCATATCCTTTTCATCACGAATAACTTCATTGCTTCCTAATGTATTAATATCTTTTGAATTTTTTAATGTCTGAAGAACGTCATTTAGTACATGAATTATTGAATCATCCATTTTATCATCTTCATCGTTCGTTAAACTATTTTTTACGCTTTGCACAATCATATTGCGCACGATATCCTGATCTATTTGTGACGCGATTGCTGGGGAGCTTAGAAGATCTGTAATACTCTCCCGTAAGTTTTCCGGTATTCCTTTCGACAACTTTTGATTAAAAATTGGTGATAAGGTCACTAAATGGGTTCTCCATTGTCCGTTTTTAAATTGATGCTCTTCGAGCGTCATTGGTGGGAATTTGTGATGAAAACCAGAAAGATCATTTAATATACTGCGTAGAGTGTTTTTGATCACACCATGTGACCAATTGTTTGTGAAATCTCTTCTGGGAATAGCTGTGACAGAAGACAAGACGTCTTTAACTTTTTCTACAATCGTATTCTCTATCTGCGGCATTGATAAAATGTTCTTCAGCTTTGGAACTTGCAAAATTTCTGGCAGTAAATTTTTACCTTGCGTTTGAAGAATATTTTCATTAAGATCTTTTGTTTTGGTTAAGCGAGAATCCAATGCAAAATCATTGATGACTTTTCTGATGGAATTTAAAAGCAAGGTGTTATCACAAAATGGTAGTTTGCTCGTTGAAGAATCGACGAGTTCTTCGACATTATCGATAATATCTTTGTGGTTTAAGTTACTTGATTTTTTATCGTCGAAATATTGCATCGTTGTAGATCGTTCTTGAAAAATCTCTCCCGGATGGACGCTGGGTTTTATTCCTATTATTTCTTTTTTTGTTAACTCTTCAAAATTATACCCGGTTTTGGAATTAGAACTAATAGTTGTAGTATCTTCTTTAAAATGTTCTTGAGAGATCTTCTTTTCAGAATAGACATCCGTATTTGATTCTTTTAGATCATCTCTATTTTGTTTTTTAGAATTATATCTGGTTTTAGAATTGTGACTAGTAACTGTTGTTTCTTCTTTAGGAGAAGTACTTGAATTGAAATTTGTATTTGTTACCTGATTCTGTTGATTAAGTTTCAAATTGTTCGTGTCTTCATCACTGCTAGATTTATATGAAGGAGTAGAATAAAGAAATTTCTCACTTGAAGTTGAATTTGTTATTTCTTTATTATTTGGATTTAACAATAATTTAGTTGTATGACTTTTACTTTTTCCTAACAATTTATTTTTTTCTGCTTTCGCGGTCTCATCAATTGTTGGATTTATCAATTTCTTTATTGGAGTACTTTTTACAGTATTAAATGATTTATTTTTGTCATGGTTTACATCTGGCTCAGAAATTTGTCCGATAGATTCTGGATCTCGATGAAATTCATGCGAAAAAGTTTTATCAACATCAGCATTTGATTTTGCACTTGTTGATTTAAGATATTCATTTAAATTAATATTTGATTTATTGATTCCGTTAGTAGACGACTCTGATGCAAAATATGGGACAGTTATTTTGGATTTATCTGAGTAATTGATGTTGTTCAACGTTGTTTTTTTTCTAGCAGACATTTGTGTGACATATTCTGGAATTCTAATTGTAGAATACTTGTTGAGATTATTTTCTTGTACCTGTTTAGTAACCATTTTTGGTGATGTCGCTCTGAGTACGCATACATCGCGACCAAATAGCTGTATGCATTCTTCCATGTTTATAAGTTTTCCATCATTCATTCCGTCATAGATAAAGGATGGTGCGTTACTTTTATCAGCATAATCTGTCGAAAATGTCGTTAGTTTAGAGAAATTATTATCTGGATTTCTTTCAGTTTTTTCTGTAAAATCTTCTGATTTGGACGTTACTTCATTTAAATTGAAAGATCTTATAGTATTACTTTCTTTAGTCAAATAATTCAAGGGTAAATTAGTTTCTGTTTCTGAATGAGATAAATCTACATTTGGAATTCCTGTAGTTAATTCAGGAAAATGTTCTTGATTTTCTTCAGTTTGACCAATCAGATTACTCGACTCAAGATTATTTGTTGTTTCCCTAACAGTTGTTGCGTCAACATAATTTATCGAAGGTGAAGTAGTTGACATGGAACTCTTAACTTGATGCTCTTCGGTTATAGCTGAGCAGACGCACGGTTTTTTATGAATAATTGGTTGATATTGGTTATTTCCGACTAAATAATTTAATCTCTCAAATGAAGTAAATGGGATTCCAACAGATTTTCTTTCATTTTCAACGATATGAGGCAAAATATCTGGTATTATTCCGTATAGAACTGGTACAGAGGGTATATTAATTTTTTCTTGATAAGGTTGTATCAAGAAATGATCGATCGGGTTAGGAAGAGGCAGTTCATGAGGATTTTCGTGGTATAATATTGGCGATTTTTGTTGTAAGATATCTAGTTTCGCATTTTTATGGTTTGTTAGTCTCCGATTTGTCTTTTCAGGTTTATCTATTTTGGAACCTAGCATTCTTGAAGAACTTTCCTTTGATGAGCTAGAGAAACAATTTTCTTCTTGGCAATGGCAAATATATTTTCCAGTATTACATTTCTTTGGCTTTTCTTGAGACTTTATATTTATAATTACATCCTCTGCATTTAAATTTTCTTTGAGAGCTTGCAGAAGCATTTCATCCTTATGTCCTTCAGTTATCATTCTTTTTGCTGCTGACTTTCCTGAGTATTTTGCGTCTTTTATGATATGGTCATCTAAATTTTGCTTCGAGATTCCTACGTTAATATTTTTATTAATAGTTTTTACTTTATTACTATCTTTCTTTGTCGATAATAATAAAAATTTATTCTTTCGATGTTGTGTACCGCAACGTTTTGTCTTTTTGACTGCTTCCTTTTCATGTTCATTTCGTGTCTGTGATAGTGGCATTAATAAAAGGAGCGATCTTTTTGAATTATCTTTTTTGAGATTTTCGTCATTATATGGTAGAACTGTTGATAATCTAAAAGTAATAAAATATTTGTTCAGAAAAAATTTGCCAATTTGATTAACATGTTTT
Organism: Crematogaster levior; assembly: GCA_901521435.1. Lineage (NCBI taxonomy): Eukaryota > Metazoa > Arthropoda > Insecta > Hymenoptera > Formicidae > Crematogaster > Crematogaster levior. Next base: position 352,361 of record CABEGB010000002.1, read on the forward strand.
ATATACATAATTTGATAATTATATTAAATTAAATACATAAATAAAATTGATAACAACTTTAATTGTTTGGGCAATTAATTTTTCATAGATAAGAGATTTTTTGTATTTGAAATATATTTTTTCATTTTACATTTAATTTATCTACATCTTACATATTGATGACAAAGCAATCTGTCAACTTTAAATTAAAAATTCTCAATTCAGCAATTTATTATGACGAAGGTTATTGTGTGTATGAAATGTGTATGTGTAACATGAATGACATTAATGATTGCTGACAAACAATTGTGTAATTAGGACTAACATACTTTTATGTTCGATAATTCGAATATAGCTATTTGAGTTGAGTAAAATTTCAAAAAAATTAAATCGTATATTATGACAAGTTACAAATAAAAAAATAATTATATTAATGTTTTATATTAATTTGGAAAATATATTTTATTGTAGTATTGTTTTTGATTAATTTAGAATTGTTATAAAATTTTCAATTTTAATTGATTACTATATTATATTAATCCCTTCAAACCTGATGTAATTATGAACTTATAATATACACAAACGTTTCTTCAAATTATTTTACTATTCAGTCTCAACAAAATATATGTTATTTTATACATATTGTTTTTTTTTTTAATATATGTCATTTAATTTTTATTATAAATGCTGTTGTTCAATGTTTAATAAATTTGACGTATTATATATTTTCATAATTATATAATTATATATATTTTTTTAAATAAAAATTTTTTAAATATAACTAAAATAACCAAAAAAAACTAAAATAACCAAATAACTAAATGAACCAAAAAAAGAATCTGATCTGAAGAGATTTAAAATTCTAGGCAAAGTCGTCGGCAAAGTGCCCAACACGCACGTGGCATCCATCCGGAAACCCTCTCGGTTAACGAGATTTAGAATTCTTCTCATTAAACTTTTCTATTTTAATAAATTAATAAATTAATAAATTTTATTTACCTTAAATTTGACAAATCTGCAATTTCTGCGTTGTTAGCAGTAGAAACTTCTTCCGAACGGACAATCACGAGTATGATTAAAAGACACAAAGTAATTTTCTCATACACGTTGATCACTGCCATTTTTAATTGATGTTATCATATTCCTTGATTATAAACACAAAATTTTACTTTGTACAAGAAGATAACAGATAATTATTACAATAATAATATTTATATAACGTTCAACAAGTCATAATGTAACCGACAAGAATGTGAATTTCTTTCACTGATTGTGTTACAATTTACTGGGCACTATGTGTAATAACAAAGAAAATGAAAATTGATAACATTTAAAATTATCTAAATTAATAATTGCATTAAAAGAAGTAATAAAAATATGTTTTATATTTTTAAGTAAAAAGATATAGATCAAATAAAAGTTATGATACATATTAAATAATTACTCCTTAACTAATTCCAAAATTTTAATTTGAATTGAACATTATATAAAAGATGTATATGTTACATAATGAACATACTTAATATGACAAAATTTACTTTATACTGACGTCTCCAAAAACGAATTGAACTCGATCATGATCAAAAATGCACTGTATTATACGATGATTCAATGATTGTATATATATATATCCTACCATCACATTGTTATGAAATTTATGTCGTAACAGTATGTATCGTATATATGTATATGTGTGAACAACTTTTTATTCAATCATTAGTGACCTGATTTTCTTAAGAATTGCTTATAGTTAAAATATTCCTCGCAATTCTACGAATACAAATAATATTGACCATAATTATAATGCAATTGCAAAATATATCTGCATCTTTTTCTTAAAATAATTGTAGTAAGATTAATATTTAATCTACTTAATTATATTTAATCTAGTTAATGACTTATTAAATAGAAAACTTGTTTAATAAATTTTTAGGAAGCTTAAATGGACTTTTATAATTTATTTTAATTATTAAGAATAATATTATTTGTTGTCATTTAATACATTCTTAATATTTACTATTTTTGTACTTTAATTGAAATAAATAATATATATTTATTGTAAAATTGAATTATATTGTACACGCTAATTATATGCAATATATATTATATAAAACAATATGTAATTTTTTCTAATTTTTAATAATGTTATAACATCATATCAATTTTATACATATATTGTTCACACACACGCGCATACATGCATATATGTATAATATTTACATGTCTTTATACATATATATATTACATATATGTCTTTATAAAATACTCTTTATTATTTCTTATATACATACATAAGATCTTTTTATTTCATAACTTTCTGATTAGCTTTCAGAAGCACATACAAATCTATTAACAGTAACATAACTTTATAATTTGTATACATTTCGAAATTGTGTATAAATTTTACAAGTACACATTTTATAGATACACGCACATAACAATTCTACATGTGAATCAGAAATATAAAAAAAACATACATAATGTTGACATAATCAATAAAAAATTGAGAAAGAATATTATAAATTTTCTAATTTTCTATTTCTATACGGAATTGTATATATTAAAAAATTGTACATTTTTAAATTATTTTTTTAGAAGAATCTCACACGCACGCACATAAGAATATATATAAATAATATAAAGTGTCATTTTATGTATTTGTAATTTGAGGATATCTTTATATATTTTATATATTTTTTATTTTGTATATTACTTGCACATATTTAAATTATTATACAATAATATATATTAAATAATTATATTCTTATTAAAAATTATTTAAAATTTATGCATAAATAATTGAGAAATTTTTTAGAAAAAATGCAAAGAAATCTTTTATATTTATAATTGCATTATATAAAACGTTGTCAGTAGTTTCAGAAGTCCTATTTTTATGATAATTATCTTCATCCAAGACTAAAGTTTCGTTAAAATTCTTCTCGGAATTATCAACAAATTCTTTTGCAGATTGCATATGATTTCGCTTTGAGATTGCATCTTGCAATAATTTTTTATTACTTTTTGAAATGATATTTAATGGTATAATTTCATCTTTTTCTTCGTTTCTTAAAGAAGAAGCTTTATTATTATATAAATTATTTTTTTTGTGTGTTTTTATGAAATCTTCAAGAAGATTGTCACGATTTTTTCTGTTTATTTGAGATTGTAAATAATTTACTTTTATATCATTTGTTTCTATTATATTTTCTTCTTCTTCTTGATCAATATTATTATTCAAATATCTTTTAGTACGTTTGTTTTCATGATCTTCAGCCATCGATTTGTTTGATTGTGAGTGTCTTGTAATCTTGTAAAAAATAAAATAATATATTAAAATAAGGTAATATTAATAATGTAAAAGAAAGAATATTGTATATTTATTAATATAAAATTATATAAATTATATAAAGTGTAAAATCATAACAAATTGTTTTAAAAAATTAAGAAATAATTTATTAAAATATGTTTTCTTTTTCAATAAATTTCTAATGTAAGAAGATATTTACCTCCTGTTTTATTTTAACTGTGTCTTCATTAATCTCATTTTTTGTTTGTCTTAACTGCCTTTCTTTCATGTTTCTCCAGGGAAGTAACAAAAACCTTCCACGTTCATCAGATCTTACTTGAGTCTTTATTTTCAAATATTGATCGATTTCGTCACTTGTAAGTTCATATCGTTCGTTTTTTTCCGATTCGGCTTCACTGACTCCTACAGAAACATCTTGCTCATTTTTGCATGTACTCTCTTCGTCTGAAATGTTTTCAGTACTCTCTGTTTGCAGATTTGAAAGATCTTCATATTCAAATTCCTCTGATGCTACATCATCTAGATATTTATTCATTGAATTTGATATTTTTCCTAGTACATTTTGATCGTTCCATTGTGCAGAAATGTCAAAATGTTCTAATAAATCGTCATTATTTTTCACATCTAACATCTCATAAATATTCTTGATTTTAATCGGTATAAGAGTGATATTTGATTCATGTTCTTTTTCGTTCTCGTGATTAACTTCGAAATCTCTCTTCAAAGTAATTAAATAATTTTTTGATCTCCGGAACAAACTCGAGCTTAATGAGCTAAATATATCTCTTTTTATCAGCAGGTAGATCGCACTTGGATTATCGCTAAATATCTTTTTCAAGGACTTTTCATTAAAAACGATTTCTTTCTCCTTTAATTAGTCTAAAAATAAAAACAATTAAATTATGACGATATTAAATTAATGGTAATAAAAATAAGAAAAATTAAGAATAAGTTTTTAAATTAATTTTAAATTAATTGAATTTTTCAATAAATAAATAAGTAAAAAGAAAAACAAAAAATACGTTACCGAAAATATGGTATACAGTCTAATTTTTTAATGTCTTCAATGTCTCTCCGAGTTCGCATATTTTTAAATTCTTTTGCTTTAAAATTATCATCAATATTTTCTTCAACATATTCATCTGTTTTATTATGGTTAGATATTTTAATATTTAAATTGTTTTCTGCTTTATCATTTGAATCGTAAGATTTATTAATTTCTTCATGTTTTGTTAACTCAATATTTTCCAATTTTTAGTTTTTACAATTTCTTCATTATTTTCATTATTTTCAGATATTTTTAAATTTATTATATCTTTTTTTCTATTAGTGGAACTGCAAAATTCCTTATTTTTTATGTTTCTTTCAGTTTCAGAATCTCTTGTTTTTTTATTTATTACAGACGTAGAATCCAAATTATCTTTATCTAATCTAAGATTTTTATGCATATTACTTAATTTATCTGCTTCTTTATTGCTCACTCGATTGACGTCCCTTCGGTCAAGAGAACTCAACGAAACTTGTGCAAGTGCTGCGAATTCTTTTTGTAAATCGTATTGTCTTTGCATATCTAGAATATATAAGATATTAACATTTCCTTTATTATAATAATCTTTGATTGGCAACATTTTTACGTATTTTTGTGATTTAGAATCTTGATGTTGATCTTCACTGGATTCTAAACTTGAACGAACTTGACTTCTTAATATCCATTTTGAAATTGGATCCTGGATTTGAGATTTAATTTTTGAGTGGTATTTCGGAAATTTTAAGTAGTCATATGATTGTAAAATCGGTTCGCCACCATAATATGTCGAGGGATCGATTACGAAAATTTTGCGATCCAAAGATCTAGAGATAGTTGTTTCTTGTTCTGTTGTTTCTCGTTCATCTTCAATTGTTTTGGAGGAATCCGGACAATTTTGATTATTTTCATGATCTAAGAATCTGGATGCTTCTGCTCCTCGTTTATCCTCGATTATTATTGGAATATATTCATAATATGGGTTATGTTTGTGTTCTGACGATTCGGATTTTTCTGCTAATTCTTCATTATCTTCGATTAGATTTTGAAGAAACTGGTAATATTTGTTATGTTTTGGATAACGTACTTTTTTTGCTTTTGCAAGTAAATATATTTGATCTATAATATTGTCATATTGTTTAGGAACAAGCTCAATAGGAATTAAATAATTTCCATCATCATCTTCGTAGATAACATTGTCATTTAGTAGAGCTCCAATAAACACTCCCTGATCGATCAGTCGATGAAAATCATCACTTTCACGAAGTTTTTCCCATGCTTCTCTTCTCTTCAAATTCCTCTTTTGTTGGTCAGCAATCTTTGTTAGATCACTTTGATATTGATCCAACAATTTCTCTCGCCTTGCGTATAATTTTTCTTTGCGTTTATCAATCTGTTCTGCACGTCTTATTAAGAATACTTCGTATTTGGTGAATTTTTCTAATGATGCTCGAGAGAGATTTTTCAGAATAGCTTTTAATTTTCTTGTGTTGGCATCTTTCTGAACTTTTAACTCACTATTCTGATTATCTTTTATAATGTTTCGAAGTAATTTTGAATCTGTTTTGGTTTTATTTGATTTTGAATTTGCTTCAGATTCATCCAATTTTGAATTTATTTCCTTCAATTTGGAATTATCGGTTTCTGTACTGGCTGCTCGTTTTGACAAAATTGTTTCTGTTGTTAGTTGCTCGGAAATCTCCTTCGATGTTTCTTTAAGGAAATTGTTTGACTTCAATCCAGTTTTATAATCATTGTTGTGCCCTTCTTTGTTTTTCTGATCTTTGGTGATTGTTGAATAGATTGAACTGTCGGCTTTTTCTTCTTTGTTGATAAGATTTTGTACTTTTTTGCAAGTTGTTTCTTGTGTGTTTTTGGTAACAACAAGTCCTTCCAAATTGACCTTATTTTCAAAAGGAATCTTAGAAATAACTTGGGAAGAATCATACGTTTTTGTTTTGTTTTTTGAATGGGTGTCTGATGATTGGGTACGAAAAATGTTTCCTCTGTGACATATTTAACACTATTATTGTTATTTAGGGAAAATTTTGAAGCTGACTCTACAGGTAATAGATTAGTAGTAGATTTCTCCATATTATGATATTGCTCAGAAATGTTGTCCACTTTTGATATTGAAGTTACATCAATCGTGTCACTTAATTTATGATCCAGTGTACTTGATTCTGTGGTTACGAATTTTATAGTTGTACCATCTTCAGAAATAGGCTCAGTGATGATTGCACTTGGAAGTATCTCTCCTGTCATAATTTCTTCGTATTCTTCTCTTGTCATAGGACTTTTTAGGTTTTGGAACATCTATACTTACACTTTTATTTTCTAAAGTATCTGTAAATGGGGGGGCTGTAGGTACTGAAATATTACGATTTACACGACGATGATAGAGTTTCTTCGAATCAGAAGCTCGAATGACCCTACAATGGCAATCTCTCGCGTTTTCTTCGTCTTCCATAATCATTTCTTTAGCAAAAATCTTTTGAAGCTCATCCCAATTGCTTCTTTTATTTCTTTTATTATGAAAAATGTTATCATAGATGGAATGTTCTGCGTATACACTAGTAGGTCTAAAATATTGAGTTGTTTTTGCACTAATATCGTCTTTACTATCTATGTCCGTAATAAAATTTTTTGCATCTTTTATTTTAGTCGGTTGTTCTTGAATAACTTCTGCAGCAGTAATTTTATTATTATTATCTTTGTTATTATTATGTTCTTCAGAAGGAAATTCTGCTTCCCACAGATCATCATAATTTTTAGAATTTTCTTTTATTTTTGTATTAGATAATTTAATATTCTCAAAAAATTCATTTGGCATGTAATTGCAATGATCATTTTCAACTTCTTTAATCAAAGTGTTATCTTCAGTATAGTCTAACATCAATTTTTTATTGTGTTGCGTATTCTTCTTCTCTGAGTCGTCTTCATCGTCAACATAATCATAATCTTTTCTATTTTCCTCCAATGAATCCCCCGTAGTCACAAAAATATCACCATCAGGAAATCCTTTGATAGGTTTTCGCCGAAAGAAACCATAAAAGTTATTTTCATCGCTATCAGTAATTCTTGGATTGAATGGGATCAACAATCCTCTTTTGATGTCATCCTTTTGCTTTGTCTTTCTTTCATTTATGTAATTTTTTAAGTCATCGATTCTTGGACGTTTTTTGGGAGTACTGTTTCTCCTTAGACCAATCTCGGCTTTTTTGTTAATATCTCTTTTCGTTCTTTCAGGATCTTGCACTAAACTTTGATATTTTTCCATGTTATCAACTTTAGAGTTCTTCCTGTAAATGTTATCGGTTTCTATTTTTTTGTGTCCTTGACCTAAATGTTGATAATCGATATGATGAGCAGCATTTTTAAAGGCATCACTTTTGAAAAATTTTTCTCCAAGATCTCGTTGAAGCAAATTATATTTTATCTTATTATTATTAAAGTTATGTTTTAAATTATCGTAGGAAATTAGTTTCTTCCTATTGTCGTTTTTCTGTTTTATCTTTTGTTTAACCATATAATCGTTTGAGTTATCTATTTGTGAGCGCTTTTTAAGTATCCTTGTTTTAGAATTTTTCGAATTTTTATCTATATGTCTTTTTAATCTTTTTCTCTTCATTAAACTTTCATGGATAGACACTTGACTATTCTTATTGTTTTTTGTTGAGTTATTATTTTCTAACAAATTATAGAATTTATTGAAGTGTTTTCCTATTTTTTTAATAACATTTGATTTTGTTTCAGTGGAATTTTCTAATTCATCTAAATATACCTTTAATTTCTTATCCATTTTAATTATTGATTCCTCTTCATTTTTTATTTTGCTTATAATTGACTCATTTGAAGTAACATTATAAAGAAGTAAAGCATCAATCTTTTTGATATTAACGCTACAATATTGTTAATATTTTGAATTTTTGGTTCGAGATCTTGGATACCTTCAGTTTCCATTTCAGCTTTCTTTTTTAGCAGAATATATTTATACTTTTTCAATATGTCTTGAATACTTTTAAACTTATCATTAACTTCTGTTTTTTTTAAATCTTTTTGGTTTAAATTTTGCTGTGTTTCTTCTACTTCTTCAAATGAATTTTCTTGTCCTAAATTGAATGATGTTTGTAAATTTGAAGATTTATTTTTCTTATCATTCTTTTCCAGTTGTTTTCGTAAAAATTTTTTTATTGTTTCAAGTAATTTAGAACTCCAGACCTTTTGTTGACTTTCAGTTTGAGTGTTTTTTTGTTTTTTTCTATCTTGTTTCCCATAAATGTTTTGATTTTTTAAATTTAATTGACTTATATTTTCTTTTGCATCATCTTCTATTACAATTGACTGATTTATATCTTCTTCTTTTTCTTCTTGACTGTTTTGTCGGACATTTCTCTTATGTTGCTTCGATAATTTTTTTACTATATTCTCGGTTGTTTCCTCTTCAGAACAAATGCAAGCTTTTACCTGTTAAATTAATATCTTTTTGAATATCGATATATTATTATATTTTATTATTTACTTACATAAGTGAAGTAATTTTAATTTATATACCTTTGCATTGGGTATTACCCAGAAACCTACGTCGCCAGAAGAGAGTTCTAATTCAAGGCCATCTGGGTTGATGATAATTTCTGGATTTATATCAGGCAATTCTTTGTCGTTTATTAAATGAAGAGATCTATTATTTAACAAGACTTTCCTGAAAAAAATTATGATTTTTAAAAATAATTTAGTAATTTTGTTACTATACGATTAACAATGACAAGGATATTATGTTGCCTAATGTATTACTGCAACATATACTTCAAAAAACGAATTACTTGTTTCTACATTTGTATACTGTACCAGTATACTTTATTAAATAAAGTATTTTGTAGCAGCATTTTTTTCATTATATTAAAAATGGAATAAATATGCTTTTTTACATACTACATATGTGTTACAAAATTACTCACTCTGAAAACATTTTATTGCCAGTCTCAAAATCTGGCGATAAAATGTATTTGTGGAGAATTTTGATTTTGAGATCTTTTAGACCAACAAACACTTTTCTCGATGTTAAGTTTATGCCGAAAATTGTAATAGCTCCTTTATTATACGATGCCGAGGATTTCGTACATTGGCTGTAAAAGTGAACATGACTTTCGTTTTCGGATTGAAGCTTCATTTCCAGAACTTTGCGGCCTACTAAAGTCTTATACAATAATGATACCCAATAGACCTGATAAAGAAAAACGATATAATTAATAAAACATTTTATAATTTCATTTAGGTTTAGTAAAAATGATAGTTGAAAAAATCGGATCGCTTTTTAAAACATATCGAATAAACGACGATTTAATATAGATCAACCAATTATTTCTCATTAGGGGTATATACCTTATCCCATTTTAAAGATAAATAACTTCTCTTAAATACGTTTCTTTATATTTCCTTATATATTGTAGTTTTCTTTATTATAATATTATATCAGATACATCTCTCTCTGAGGTAATTAAAATTTTTTAAATTTGCATATAGAATTCGTATATTTGTCTACTTAATGAACAACTTACAGGAGTTGCTTGAGATAAATCCGACAATTGCCTCATCACAACTTGTATTCCAAGCTTTGCAGCATCTCCAAGTCTTCTCGTCCAGATAAGCGCTTCTAGATATTGATGTTTGCTCTTTGTTGGTTTTGATTCCGCTATATATAACAATATATATCGATATTACAAATATAAATACAAGAGTTGCGCAATTAAAAATTTTTAATTGAATTATATTAATTTTCAATTATTTTCAATTATATTAATTTTAATTAATTTTCCAAAAACATTGTTACTTTAGTTATAATTCTACAACATTCTTACCAATCCACAGTGGTTTGTTTTCTATTATGTGATTGAGGATTTTGTACATTTTTTCCTTTTCGGTAATCATGTTATCATGTATAGAAATGCTGTCATTATTTAAAGAAACACTATCTAAATCGCTAAAATTATTAACAAAATTCAATCAGCAAATAATAATCAAATAATATTATATAAATGATTTATAGGAAGATTTCTTTTATCTTTAATATATTATATGATTTCATTCTTATTGATATGAATGTGTGTGTATTTCATGTTATTTTATTATATTGATTTTGTTAGAGTAAAATACAAACTTTTAATTTTAAATATATACTATTTAAATATATACTTATATACTACATCTACACATATTATGTATTTCATAAGCATTATATAGGAAAAAATAAATATAATTTTTTAGAGTAACTTAACACGATTTTCTCCTTAAATTTTTATATAATTAACATTTATAAAAAATGAAGCACTTACGGATGCCATGTAATTGCAGAGAGCGCAGTGTTTGCTGAATGTAAATAACCCTGAAGATATTTCTGTTGTTGTGTCGTTCTGTATGTGACAATATCTGGTCCTGTAATTAAGCTATTGGAATATCTTGGAAAAGTTTTCAATAGTTCACGTAAGTTGGTGACATATTGTCCCAATTCTCTGCCAGAGAAGTCGCATCTCGTTTGACACTCTACAATAAAAATATTTTAAAATAATAATATAAAAATAAATATTTAAAAATATAAATAAAATATGAATATTCTTTTTAGGATAATTTGAAATTAAATATGTACTTTTAAAATATTATTTTTGAAAATATTTTGTTGAAACAAAAATTTTGTTGAAATTTGAAAACAAATTTAAAATTTCATGCGTTTTAAATATTTTTTTTTTATCTAATATTTCACTGTTAGTATTTAAAAAAAATAAATTTTAGAAAATCTTACCGTAACCCAATTGCCAGTTAATATTATAACCCATGCGGTCGGTGAAAGAGAGAAGTTCCGTTATATTTCTAGGATTTTTGAAATCCGTCTTCGATTCGTTATCAATATAGTGCGGAGTAATGCATATAATTATATCTAATCCTGCATTCTTTGCCCATTGATATATAAGTGTCCATTGGTTTCCTGCCAAATTCAAACGTTCTGTTAAATTGGGATGCATATATTTTATGTCAAATCATATTTTGATTTGACAAATATATTTACCAATTAGTGAATTGGTTTATCTTTTACGATCAATTGATTAAATAAACTAAAAAATTTACGAATTAATAATAAAAATAGCTTTATGAAATATTTGTAATAATATTGACAATTATTATTTATTCGAATAACTCTGTGTGCTTTGCATATATAATATTTATATTTCAGATAAGAAGCAATTCTTCGCATACTTTTTATACATTTATCTTCTCAACCTGAATAAATATGATTCGACAGCTGATTCGCTGCCGAATCATATATGGGGAATGCAATAACCTAAATATTCCATCAGCAAATATTAACGCTTTCGCAACTCGTAACCGTACTATTATCTCAAAGCTTGTACCGACGTTATAATATTCACTACGGGCTCCTGCCATCAAAGCTAATAGACGCGCATATAACTGCTGGTAACCGCAAAATAAATTAATGACGTTAACATTATGCAATTGCATCATCGTCCTCTTCCATTGGGATCCTTGCTATCCTTTCAATGCATTCATTGTGGTTAGACTTGTTATACGATCATACGTTATACGAAATTAAGAACTTGAAGAACATGTGAGTAACGCGTGTCTTTATACTAGTATAAAGACACATTTTGTTAATAACTAAGCTAAAAGATTTAAGAAGTTTTTATTGTTAAGAAGTTTTTATTGTTGTATCTTAAAATACTTACTATTTTTTGCTAAAAGTTTCTTATCTAAGATCTACGAAAAAGAGAGAGAAAGATATGTTTAATGTTGTATATTACCAAAATACATGTCATTTGGATCCGAATCAATCTCGTGCGAATACGTTTGTTCGAAATTGTAAAAATTGCTTTGTGGTCCTCCAAGCCGAATATAAGCAGGTGCCAAACCTCGCGCTAAATTCGTGCTTCTCTCGATGTTCTTACTGAACAATTAATACGAATTGTAACAATATACATACATTTTTTCTTACATAAACAGATTATTATTAGTAAAAGAAGTATTTTCTTTCATCTTTTAAACTAAAGATAGATCGTAAATAAAACTCAAACTTGATGATTATAATTGATTTTGTAATATTATAATATTAAAATCTTTGTAATTAAAATAAGATTAAAGTATCTAATAAAAATTATTATTTGTAATAAAAATGTCATGAAATCTTGACTAATTTTACAAAAATGTTGTTATTAATACTATATTAATTCTTAAAAATGGAAAGATTATCTTTAATGTTTTATTAATATATATATATATATATATATATATATATATATATATATATATATATATATTTATATATTTATATATAAATTCTTTTCCTTTTTTTAAAATAAATACTTACATAAGATCATTGTGCTGCAACGTTGTAGGATCCACAGTGAAACTGAGAAATGCATGATCGATTACTGCAATCGGTTTCTTGAAGTTTACATTAAATATCAAATTTTCTGCGAGGCAACTTGCAACAAAAAAAATTACTTGCAAAAGCAAGAAAATACGTTGCCGATGACATTTCATTTTTCCAGAAATGTTTTTTTCCGTCTGGTTTTTACAGTCGAGTCTCGGTTTTCATTTTATTTTAGATCAATCTATATATCAATCCAAAATAATTGAAAATGTTCCAGGTTTTATATATACATTTTTTAGATGATAAAAATTTACGATATAATTACAAAAAACCTATTTAATTTTGACAGTGTGAAATTATATACGGAAATTTGGAAATTGCTTAAAAATTTTAATGTATGTTCGAAAAATTTCACGTATGCGCGTAAAAATCGTCACGGTAATCTGAAAGACTTTTTCACGCGTACTGAGATTTTGCATTCACTAAGGTTGCATGCATGGTTCTGAAATTGTGTCACAATGAAAATTGCTTAACACATGTTTCGGAATTTTGCTGCGTAAACAGAATCAATAATGCGCACACATAACAAAAATGTTCGATTATGTTTCGATGAAATTCTTTTAAATTTGCGTAATACCTTCTTCAATTTAGTTATTATTTAAAATTGGTAAAAATCACTGTCATCTATTTGAATGTCAAATTGTCAAGAATACAAATTCTTTTATCCAGAAATTGCAAAATAATTCAGTAATTAATAATTTAATAAATACAATTCAACGCTTACATTGACGATTAAATAACTCAATAGTAAGGAAGAGCGCAGATAATAGTCTAAATGTTGCCTGGTCATGTTTTATAATTAATAACTATAACTATTGTAAAAGTTAAACGTTAAAAATTAAAAAGTTAAAAATTAAAAGTTAAACAAAAAATGTTAAATGTAAAATTTCAATTCGCTTGAAATCTATTTTTAATAATTCGTTGAAGAATAAAAAACGATTTCATTAAAAAGAACTTTAATTTTTTATTATAATAATTATTATATTATAAAATAGACTTTAGGGTATTCGTTGATTGATAAGAAAGTAAAATATTTGGTTATTTTTGCTTTTTATTAATTTTCAACAAATATCTCGGATTAAGTCATCGCTAGAAAAAAACAAACACAAATTTTACTCGAGCAGTAAGCGTCTCCTCTACTGGAATACATTTTCGTCGAGACACCCTGTATATCCTGCGAGAGTGTATACTTGTGTGGGTGAATGTTGGGTGGTCACTTAATTTCTAAGGTTTTTTTATATAATATATATAATATATATATATCTAACAACAATATAATATTATCATCATTCGCCTCTTTCTCTTCCTTTTTTTTACTTTGTTAATGTTACATAATACATTATTATATTCAACAATAAACTCGTTTGTATTCCTTTATCGATTAGCCTCTACGCACTGCTACTTTATACAAGGGTTTTATTCCTCCGCCATACATTTGTCACTTTTGCTTTGCTTCCTTTGTTCACGCGAGATTCCTGTTCTTTCTTCAACGTTCTTTTTTTCGCCTGCCGCAAAATAGTTCTTCGATTCGAGAATTCCGGAATTTCAGCTTTTCATAAAGCGAAGGATATATACAAACACTCTTTAACAAGTCATAAGAAGAATAAATGGTCTGACAATTAAATCCGTTTAAATAAAACTCTTTCAGATTTTATTACAACTCAAATTGTGACAATGCGTCTTTCTAAATAAGATCTTTTTCTGCATCTATATTCTTTCTCTTATTTCAGCTATGTTTTTAACTATTAGAGCAACTCTTTAATTGAAATACTGTTGAAGATAAATGAAAAATTAACGAACATCTTGTCGAGTAGTTGTCTATCGTGTAATTTTTTGTCGTTTAATTTATTCTGTCAGCTTAGTAATACAAACTTAATTGTCAGGTCAAGTAAATGCAAAATTGAACAAACTCTAAGGAAAATAAAAGTAAATTCAGTATTTACAGTTTCTTAAGAAAACTCAATCATTCGATGTTGAAAATTAAAAATAAAAAATCTTAATTAATTAAAATTTAAATTGAGTAATGAGTAATTAAGTTGAGTATGAATAATCAAGATTTATATATTACATAGGAATATATTCAATTTTTTATTTTATGACTAAAATTAATAATCGCCATTAGGACGAAAAGGAAAAATCCAAAAAATCCTAAATTTAATAAAGCACAAACTTATAACTCGAAGAGTTTGTTCATAAGTTTCAAGAGTCCAGACAATCTTCAGATCATTCGCGACCTTCCATTCATTTTCCGAGCAAGCTTCGTGCGATTCTCGTTCACTCTTTCTCACATTTTACATTCAATGTTGCTAAATTCTCCAAACAATTTTACTCTAAATCGTTCTTAGTTTAAGGACATCTCTTCGCAGATATCTACCTATAAAAGAAAAATAAGCTGAGACTTATCTTCAAGATCTTTTAGATTAGATTAGATAAAATCCAAGCTTAATTCTTTTATCTTTGTCCTTATTACTTCCAACTAATCTTTTTATTATGATACGTTCTGAGATGTTTGATTTTATTTTATAAGAATGTTTCAAATCTGCGAAAAGTTGTCATAAAAGTTTTCAAATTTTTCGCTGTTAATCCTAGAACCCTAATTGTTTCTGATAAAAAACATAATTTTTAAAATATTATTTTATCTTTCAATATATATTGCATGTTAAAATATTTATTATAAAACTAAATTAAATTTTGTAAACTGTGTTTACAATATTCCGATTTTTTGTATAAATTAAAATTGGTGATTTTTTATTAAGGTTCCAGGATTGGATTAATCGCGTAATTTACTTCAAACACTCATTCGATAATAGTAATTGTAGGCATCAACAGTATTGCTTCTTGGTTCAACGAAATCACGAAGAGTCTGGTCCGCAACAATATCGAACGTACGCTATCGTTAAGAACAAGTATGGCAATTAATAATATAAAATAATACAGAATGTTTTAAATCGTTGAAAGATTTTCATATCTATTTCAATCTATTGAATTATTATAAATCTATTTTTTAATGTGTTTCTCGTGGGAAGAAAAGGGAGTTCAATTTAATTTTTGAATGGAAATAAAAAGAATGTAAAATTTAATATAAAATTAAAATCTCATTATTCCTTTACTATTAATATCGACTTTTCTTAAATCTTCTTTCATTAAATCCTCTTGTTAAATGAATTTTTCAAATATTTTTATTTCACAAGTATGACAACTTGTTTAATGATTTACATATTAGTTTAATATATTAATATAAGAATATAATTATACTCTCGTTAAGATATTCAAACGTTAGACGGAATTTAATTTAAAATAATTTACACAATCCTCAACTATTTGAATTAATATGGCAAATTCAAATATTTATACAATATATTATGAAACTTTTGAAATAATCTCATATACTTAGAGAAAGAAATAAAAATAAAAAAAAATATTAATAAAAGTATAAAAGTAAAATTTAAAAAAGTAATTTTACGTAGATCAACAATACAAAGGTATCCAATCAACGCTATTTTCTTCTACGCATAAATTCTGTTATTAATATTCAATTGAGTTTTTTAATTAAAAATGTAAAAATCTAACACAATTTTCTTTTTATAAACCAAAGACCAATTAATTTTGAAAATTCAGTTTGGAAACTACTAAACTTATTATCAGATAATATTTATTTTTAAATAATCTCTTAGATATCAAGAATTTAAAAGATTGTGAATAAAATAATATCTCGCCATACAAAATTTTCAATAATTGAAAAATCTGACTAAATAAAAAGACAGGTTTGATTTTAAACGCCTTGTATATAATTCTTACGACAGTGATAATAACGATAACTCCTTTCCATAAACATCGCACAAGTTCGCTCGGACATGTTGGTATAACGAATCATTGCTAACTCGAATGGCAGTCGAAAATGCGGAGTCTTTTTAACGCTCTTTCTTTAATAATTCATTCACAATCGATAAGGTTCTCTCTCTCCCTCTCTCTCGTTTCCATGAATATTCCCTCAGCACTCTCTTGTGTATAAAGCTAAAGTCTACCTACTTAACCACATATGGTTTGTTAACTTCCTTCTTAATAATGTATCTTGCTTAACGCCTAACTTCTCTACTTCTCATGATTATTTTCGAGCCATCGCGTTTCTCTTATAAATGCTTTAGAAAAAAATAAAAAATAATATTTCTTGTTTAAATGCTGAAAAAATAAATTACAAATAACGAAAAGAAATAGTCACGCAAATATGCCCGGCATAAATCATCTGTAGATCGATTTGAGTCATTTGTAAGTTGAAATATATTGAATTCAGGAGACCTTTATTAATGTTCTTACTTGTTCTAGAACGATTTTTTAAATGGAAACGCGACATTTCGAGGACAACCTGTACGCAATAATCATCATCGTCATCACTTCTCGCGATGTGAGCGATCGTAATAGTAATCGATTAATGTTAAGTTATCATTATTACTTTATAATGCGTTGTGTCGTTGTCTTTGAATAGCCAAGTCGGTGTTCACGAATTTCCCGGTATTCCTCGAGATCATGCGTTAATCATCTTAATAATAATCATTTTAATAATAATCATTTTGCAAATATATTCCTCCGATACAAGATTAATATTTCACTTAATCCGATTGCAAAAAAGCTAAACATTTCAAGACAATTAAATTTAAAAACTGAGGAATTCTCGAGTCCAAGAATTCGAGGATCTATATGAATCCTAGGATGGCGCAAATATCTAATAGTTCAACAATCTACACTTTTAAAGGTGTAAGAATTCACAGACCCAAGAATTCACAGAAATTAATCCACAAATTAATGTTATCCACAAGGATAACTACGTGCAATAACGTACAATAACTACGTATCTAAACATCTACAATTCTTGGAATTTACTTAAGGGTTTCTCTATAATCTAAAGGACATACATAGCTAGGAACTTTTTCGTAAATACAACGTCTCGAGGAAGTGAGAAACCCGTCCGTATTGTAATTTTTCTTTTTTATCGTATTCGCTCTCGGTTGCGGTTTTACGATAAAACTATCATTGTAAAAACGATAACGAGTTAAGATGTAGGTCGAGATGTTCCTAGAAATTTTTATGTACATGGAAAAAACATAACATCTGCCGCTTTGATCCTCAAAATTTTCGGCGCTATTTGGGTTTAACGAGGTCATTTTTTTTAGGAATTATTATTGTTTTCCTATCCTTTCAATAGTTTCCTTGATTATCAAGTAGTCAAGCAGGATCGATAATAGTCGCACGAAGAAGATGGAGGAACGGAAACTTTGCGATTTAGAAAATTCGAGTTCTTTCATAGATATAGATAGAAACTTGAAATTTGTTTAAAAGACCTTGTCACTTTCCGTTTATAGTATATAATAATTAAATTATTCAATTTTGTCAATCGGGCTAATATTGATCAGTATTACTTATTTGTGACATTATTGAATTTTGAAGTTCTTGAATTTTAATTATCTATAAATATAGTGACGAATCCTCGACATGAATTAAGTTTCGAATTTCTTTGCCGTTCCATTTCTCCTCCCTGCTCATTTTTTCTCAGACCGACCGATCACATTTGAAATTTACCCGTTCTATTGTCAATCTATGATTGACATCAAGTATTTTTTGAATGATTTAACATTCAAGATTGAAGAAAATTTATTCGAACAATTGATCGAGCGATCAATGAGATGTGGTCTACAATCGGTGAAGAGGAGTTAATTCTCTCGTGACTTCAACGACACTTCTTGACTGCTGAAGTTAAACACGATTTGTATTTAGCCTAAATACAATGTAGAAAATTTGAATATCACCGTGTATGTAACGTAAATAGACAAGCATAGAAAGTAGCAGCTGTATTATATTCTTCTTTTTTGTAGAGAGGAACACGCCCGCTCCGTTCTATTACTTGCCTATATATCTTGATTATATATATAAATCGTAATTTAGATTATTCTATATCTACACTACTCACAGATACTAATAAATGTTTCTACTAAATACAATGCATCGTTAACCAAATTTCTCGTATCGTCTACATAATTAATCTGTGTTTATATGTTCCCTTCAGTCGCGAAGTGAGACAAAAACTAACTTCGCTTCACGGTAGATCAGCCGATAGATCGATCGGTATTAGATAAACATTCGATATGCCGAGGCGCGAGATGTACTCCTCGTATTGTTTCGAGAGCAGTTATTCCTCACATGTGAAAATCTACAAAACACAAATCATCACGCGTTTCTTCTTCTTTGACATATAGGTATGTATATATATCACGTGCCACGTGCCACGCGAGATTGGCTTAGGGTGGCTGAAGGGAAAGGGAATGAAAGTGTTAGACTCTTCAATACATGAAAGTTATGCACTTGTCGCAAGTACGACATGCATAGTACGCACGAGAGACAAACATAAAAATGATTTGAGCAAATCCGAGAGCATTTGAGATGATCATAGAAGATACATGCTTTCTTCCGAAAAATGCTACTAATTAATGATTAAACAATTAAAAAGGAAAAATAAGTGAATAATTGCAAGCTATTGAATTTAATTTAATAAAATTCTAAACGTATATATATATGTATATGTATATATATATATATATATATATATATAATATTAAGAATCTTATTAGAAATAGATAATAGAAATAGATAATAGAAATTTAAAGCAACAATGATAACAGTTGTGCGCTTAATAAAAGTCTACACCATAAAAACCTAAATTCAGTTTCCAGCTGAATTCACAGTTTTGATGATTTAAAGTGAAGAAATTTAATACCTCGTTTAAAAGATATGTTTTAAACTAAGAAATGCAAACAATACGTTAAAGCTCAAATAGATTAGATTTTAAATTAACAAAGACTAGGTCATTTACAAACAATAAAAATTTTACGTACACTTTAACATGATTTCTAAATTTCTAATTTTTTCAACATGAGCGTCTTTATGTTCTTAATAATAATCATAATTATAATTATATATATATGGGACATAAATAATAATTACAATTAAAAATGGATTAATAAAGAAGAAAGACTTAGGATAATAACGTATTCATATGCATCAGAATCATAGAAGTTTTTCATTTTAGCTGTTAATTGTACATTAAGCTGTCGTACGGAGAATTTCTCGAGTTTCAGAAACTTTCCGACGATCTTTTCTTATTAGCGACATGGCGAGCATTATTATCCCCAAACAATATAATTTATAATTTAATTGTAAATTCTCTACTATAACTAATTGATATCATAGATAACTTTCATCTTAGATTCTTAATTTTTTCAGAACAAACTACTAAGGAAATATTTAATAACATTTTTGTTTGTAATGTCATGTAAGTATAAAGTTATAATAAATTATTATAAATTATTAAGTTATAATAAAGTAACATATAATATAGTTATAATAAAGTAATATATAATAATAAAATTTAATTAATATAATAGAAACAATAATGATAATTGTTTGTAATATTTATATTTTTTGTAATTATGCAATTAAAATATTGGTTTGCAAAGATCTATTTTAAAACCACAAAATAACAGTTTCTCATATTGTTTAGGGTTAATGTTGATTATTGAGAAACAACAACGACACACGACATTAGTCAGCAGTAACATTGGCATCAGCGATAACATCGAACATTCGATGTTCTTTACATGCCATTATACATTTTGCTTCATAGTTTCTTCTACTTTACTACATAGATTAAATATAGAATAGAGAAATAGAGTGCAACGCAACGTATATACGCGTTACATGTACAAGTAATTACATCATAAATAACACTACGGAAAAATTACAGAGATAGCTAAATATCCGATCAAGAGAAAACATTATACTGCGTTTCATCTTCAATCGAATTGAGAGAAAGAGCACATCGTTTTTTTCATTGAATAGTGAAGTTTCGATGCAAACAGATATTTACGTCTTCGAAATTTTATTGCTCAATAATCATTTCGAAATTGGAGTTACATTGACCTATATGTTCTTGTAGAATTTTAATAAATCTCGACAAATATATGTGATTTTAATTTGAAAAGTTTATCATCAACATAATTTGTTGAAAAGAATAAAATAATATAATTAACTTTTAAGTTTTGTAAAGAGAATAGTATCTCGAAGACGAAATTCTTGTTTTGTGTTGCTTTGAAGGAAAAGCAATGAATGCATCAATCAATTTCACAAAATTTATTAAACTTTATGAATACTTGACTCCAAGACGTTTGAAAGATTTCCTCACTTATTGTATATTAATATAAAATTATTATTGTCATATCGTGTCAATTTAATTTAACATATTAAAAAATTGTAAGTTAAATATCTAATAATATATCAACCATCGAGTTTAACAGACTATAAAATAGATTAGTCGATAAAGCAAATCTTTACCTTATTTATAACGCACAATAGCATGATGTGTCTTAGATATATTTCTCTGAAATCGAAATTAACACCTAAAGTAACAAAGTAGACCACATCAAAAGGAAAAAAGGACTGTAGAGAGAAATTAGCATTCTCAAATAACATGTACTTGATACATTTGCATCAATCTGAAATTTAGATAAGCGCAAGTACGATAATTAATCGATGCATTTCACTCAGCTTAGCCTTCGTGTCCTTTGGATAGCAAGAACAACATCGTTACAACGAAGAGTGCATGCATTTCACATACAACATTTTAATTAATATGGGAATCAGAAGTCGTGGGGAGTATTAAACCGACTTTCTTAAGACTTTCTTTCTTCAAATCATTCTTTATTTAGTATTAAATAAAATCCAATTCCATACGTTTAATGATTATTTTTCTGTAGAAAATGAATAAGTTACTTTCTCATATATTATATTTCAAAGATTAAAAATTAATATATAGTTACTATTAAAGAAAAAATATAAAAATATAAAAATATAAAATTGAATAACGAAGATATTGAGTTTTAGAAAATTCGAGAGAAAGGGATTTGTATAATTATTATGTATCAACATTGATTCCCATATATTTAAACGTGCTACGTAGAGACACATCAAAAATTTTCTAGAGCAACAGTAGCTAATAGAGAGATTAGTATTAGAGATTAATGCAGAACCATTACGATTACAGGAGAATGAATCGCGATAAGTGAGACGAGAGAAAGCGATTAAGCAAAATATTTTATGTCATTGTTAATTGCTGCATTTAAGTGGCCATTACAATTAAGTAGACCAGGGTAATGTTTCAGTCATAGTTAACCTGTCTACTTTTTACTAAAAGAGTTAAATTATTGGGTGTCAATGTTTTTAGTTATAATTCGCTTTTTTAATTGTAGATTAAAGTTTGTTCCGGAGAACATTCCTGGTCCTTTAAGTGTGTCGCCATATTTCTTTGTACAAGCGAGAGCATTAATCGTAGTATTCAAAAGTCTATTAATTAATATTCAGATATTAGGATTTTCAAAATACATGTATTATTTGACGGAAAAATTTCAAATATAAATAAATAAATATTTAGTTTATTGAATTTAAATATTTTAACATCTTTATGTTCTCCAAAGAATCTTATTATGAAAATTCTAACGATATGTCAAAAATAGAAAGAATATAAGGAATCATTTCATATACATTAATATTTATAAAATAGTTTTATAAATTTTGATATATCGGGAAATGCTCTTTCTTGTACAAATCTTAATTTGTGAATATATTTGACTTACACATCTACAAAAAATAAATACTGCATATATTGAAAATTATACGAGAAAACGTATGCATATACATATCTTCGGTAAATCGATTTATAGTGAGTAATTGACTTCGAGTATAACATCGCTTTGGATATAATCTGAACGGCGGGGTACATCGCGAGGATGTTTGAAGAGTATAGCAACGGCATCATCGCATCAACGCTGTCAGTACCCTAATTAAAAACTCATAACTACGAAACTATAGAAATTTAAGAAATTAAATCAAATATTGTTTAAATAAAATTTACGAAATAAAAATTTTTCCGTATAAATATAAATAAAGAAGATATCCAATATAATATGTATGTTAATAAAAATTTTAAGTTTTCCAGGAAAAAATTAAGACTTTAATCATAAATATCTAATATTATCAATTTGTTAATTCGACACAATGAAATGAGAATCTCTAAATTTTTTGTTTGCAGTTATGAGAGTTAATCAGGATGATTAAACACGTAAGATGATTTATAGGAAAAAGTAAATTTTGGCCGAGACCGGATCTTCGAAAATGACCTCGTCGTTCATTTATCTTTTTAACTCTGATAACAAAAATATATGTGTGTGTGTGTGTGTGTATTGTATTTGTATATTTGTATATATTTTTCTTCTTTGATTATATTAATCTATATTCTAAATTAACAAATTGACGATAAGTATTTAAAATAAATTTTATCACATAGTTAAATTTTATTATATAGTAAAGAAATATTGTTATAAATAGTTAATTAATGATATAATATTTTATTGTAATAATTTTGTAATACTTATAATAATTATTATCATTGATATATGTTTAAATAACATTAAAATCAATAAAATTATATTAAAAATAGAATTATAAAAAGGGTTAACTAATAGAATAATTAATAAATAGGATTAATTAATAGAATAATTAATAAAATAGATTAAAATTATAATTTTTAATTGTTGTTGTTTATCTCGTATCGTCTTTTATACAATAGACTTTAAATCTTTATATACTTCTCGTAATTTTTACGAATGAATAAAATATAATATGTCAAAAATCATCTATGAACAAAACGTGTGAAGGTGGGTTCATAGATGATTTTTGACTTCTTTGAGATTAGAGGTTTCGATATTGATACGCTTGGAATGAATTACCCGTTACAGGATAATTTTCGAAGATCTTCAGCCAGACAGACAATTACACGAGAGCAATAAGCTGCGCGACGAAGATCAGCCAGCGACATTGATAAAGACACCGGAAGCGGAGTAGAAATTTGACGTGCACATCGATAAATAGATGAAAGATTACATATCGAATACATTTTAAAAACGTATTGCAAAAAATAATTTTTTCTTCCTGGATATATTAGTCGATCGTCTCCTTGAGACGTGCACGAATCGTTGGAGGTTAATTGTCAGTCGAGATCATTTCTTTTCTGAGTAACTCCGTAGAAAAACGCAAAACAATTGTAGTGTAATATTACAAGATGTTTATAAAATAATGATCCAAATCGATATTGGATAGAATATATTAAATCGAGAAAAAATGTCGCAGTCAATACAACCGTTTTCGCTAACCGGTAACGTAATATTTTCTACGTATAATATTTGAAAACGGTAGCTATACAGATATATCTTAATTAGGATTTTTTACTTGGTTTAACAAGTTCTTTTTAATATATTAACTTAAACATTATTTTGGTTTATTCTGGGTAGATAAAATAAATGTTTAATATAATAAAATAATTATAATAAAGATTTAATTTGCGATTATATAAGACGAAATGTATAGAGAAAACTTGTGGTTAATTCTCTATGATCCTATATACGTAGTTAATTTATTTAAATAAATCTTCATTTAATTTATGAAATTATATATTAGAGTATTTAATATAAATAAATATACCTTAAAAAATAACAATAAATTAATGAAATAATAAAGTAAAATTATATATATTATATTTATAAATTATATATATATATATATATATATATATATATATATATATATATATAATAAATTACAAGTGTATATAAAAATGTTACGTTATTAATATAAGTTTTCTTAATTAACTGATGTAATATTTACAAGGCAAATATTACATCAGTTAATTAAGAAAACTTATATTAATAATTATAGCAAAACAATAAAATAATTAAAATAAATAAAAAATTTTGCATATATAGATATTTATAGGAATATAATAAAATAATATAATAAATAAAACCTTTTGATAAAAAATGTAATGTAAGTTCAGAATCTAATCGATTTCAATTTTTATTATAAATATAACTATATAACTGTATAACAAAATTGCTCAACATTATCCCTCAAATTCTCAATCTCTCCAAGAACAATTAATTTATTTGGTATGTAATTTATAATTTTTCTCAGTCATATCTCTCGAATAAAACGTGATTTTGAAGATTACAAATCAAATTTTCAGAGGAATTTTAAACCTATGAAAATCCTTATTCATCTCCCAAACAAAATCGAAAGGGGAATGAGGATAAGTCAAATGCTGAAAGAAAAGTTTTTGGTTTGTTTTTCGTGAGTAAACAGCTGCAAAGTCACATCGGGGATGATGGAGTTTCTTGCTTTGAAACCCGAGAGAGAAAGAGAAAGAGAGAGAGAGAGAAAGAGAGAGAGAGAGAAAGAGAGAGAAGAAAGGAGGGATAGGGAGATAGCGGGAAGAAAAAAAGAGAATTGAAAAGGACAAAACTGAGAAGAAGAAAAAGGAAGGTAGCACGTTGTCAGCGATTTTTGCAAAACTTTCGGTCGTCGCCGAACTTGGCAAACTTCAGAGGCGATTCTGCTCTTTCTGCGAATTGCTGTAGAAAGTTCGTGAATTTTTTTACGAAAGCACGGAATAAATGCGGCCAGCGAAACGCTCTGTTTGCGTTTTCACTGAATATTGCTATTTGTTCGACAATAATTAATCCTTAGTGTCCTAAGTCTTTTCGGATTCAGAGAGACACAAGATTAATGTATTTGTATAAACTTTTTGTAACAAATGAAATGAAATTCATATAATAATATAGAAATAATAATTTAGAAATAATAAATAGATTATTAAATACATAATAAATATATTATTTAATTTATTATATTATTTAATTTATTTTTATTATTTATTTATTCTTGTATTTTTATATTAAAATTTACTTTGTTAATTTAAAGAACAAATTATTTAAGGATATGATAAAATAAAAAATAAAAATATAAAATTTATTTTAAAATGATTTTAAAGAACATTTTAATCTATTTTTAACAGGTCCGAATTTTAACTAAACTTCCATACGCATTTTGACAGTTACACACAACAATTTGCAAAGTGTGTGCAAAATAAGTATATTTACTGAGATACTTTCTTTTATAATATTGTTGCATAAATAAATTATCGATTGAATAGTGAAATGAATAAAGATGCAAAAAAATGTAGAAAGATAACAATAAAAATAAATTAAATTGTATTTCATAAAATTAAAGCAAGTTTTCTAAGATCTCTGTCAGATCAACAAAAAAAATACTATACAGATATTACAAAAATAATATAATTAAAACACAAACTATAAAATTAATATAAATAAAAAATATAACTACAACTGCTTAAATAAATAATACAGATAAAATACAATATAAGTGTCAAATGAAAAATTACAAAATAAGTATAAAATAAAAAAGAAAGAAAGTTAAAAAACAGTAAGATAACGAGAAATAGAACAGAGAAGAATTACATTGATATTTAAAGGAGAAATAAAGAACATTAAAGAGTAACATGATTTAAAAATTCGAGAAAGTCATAAAGGAGTTTTTTGGCAATATAAGAAAAAAGTAGTTGAGTTTGTAAACTGTAATATTAACAGTAGTAAAAGAAATAAGATAAAAGATAAGTTTAAGAGACAGAGACAGAAAGTGAGAAGAAATTTGAAGTAATCATGTTTATAGAATAATAATTTAATAATTATTTAACTATAAACTGATAAATACACATCCAATTAATCCACAATTATTTTTTTCATGCGCTCTACCACTAATTTTGTTGTTAAATTTCAGTCTTTCAAGCTTTAAAATCCAACTTATCAAATAAAAGTTAAACAAAGATAAAGAAAATTTTTAATTTTAAATCATTATTATAAAAGTTTGCCACAAAATTCAATTATCAAGCTATTTAGCCACCAAGACAAAGTTAAAAAGATATTTATAAAATTAACAAGGCAAGTAAGTCAATAAATAATAATAAAAAGAACAAGTATATAGATTCTATAATATTCTATCAATAGATTATTTTACTCTTATCCTATAAAATCTCAATTTGTCATTTAATTATAAATTTGTTATTTATCATTAAATTGAATATATTATTAATTCATTCTCTCTATCATTACCCTGCCATTCGAGGGTTAAGAAGATGTTAAGACGTATATATATATGAATTTAACACTTTCAAATAAAAAATTTTTCATTTCTCTTTCTTTTGTACAAAAATTTCTACAATAAATACTAAATGTTCCTTTTTTCCTCTCACTTTTTATCTCTGCGTCCATTTTTTACAGCCAATTTATGTATGTGCGTCTGTTATTACAAATAATTAGAAAATTAGCACAAAAACACAATTTTAGCTTTTTTGGGGACAAAACTTTAAATTTTTTTCACTTATATTTAACAATATAATAATTTTCGAAAATTTTAAGAATATATTATTATAAAATTTTTAATTTTTTTTTAAATTATAAATTCTAAATGTAAAAATGTATTTAAATATTTTATTATTTATAACAAAGCAGATAATAGATCTCGCTATAGTAAACTTCTAATTAGAGTAATCTAATAGGTGATTCAACACAATATTCTTATAAATAATAATCTATATAATCTAGATACTAATTATTCTTTTGTAATGTTAAATCAGATGTAATAAAATATTTAAAGATATGTTGAAATAGAAAATTAACAATGTAAAAGAATCTAGAAAAAATAACACAAAAAGCCAATAATCTTATTAATGTATAATCAATTCATATTAACTTTCTTTTCTTCTGTTTTCGAATTTAATGAAATGTTTACATTGATCATATTTTTCATTATATATTTTACTATTTGTCTTCTTCTTATTTATGTTCACAGGGAGTGCACAGGGAGTTGTTCTGACTTCGTATTTTTTGTAAAATAGTGAATTTTTTTGCGTAGTTTCGACTTCAAGCATGTTTTTCAATAACTAAATTTTTTTTTCAAAAATCTAACTGTGTAGTCTTAAAGTTGAATAAACTTGGCACAAAAACATTTACATTTTTTCCAAAAAAATGCATAGTTTTCGAGATTTTAAATCGAAAATTGCTTGGGGTCCATTTAAGATTCATCACGGAAATACGCTTAATATACTTAAAGGATTAAATTAGCAATCTTATTTAATTTTTAAACGAATGGTAGAGCGAAAGCAATTATCATTATTCACATTTCATAGTGATTTGTGGAGATTGATGTGTTCACCTTTAAGTATGAATTTTTAATAATCATAATAGAGTGTTGCTAATAATAACGATAACAATAATAATTACTAATAATAATGATAACAATAATAATAAGAACCTTCATCATCTTCTTCTTTCTCTTCTCTTCTTAACGTATTAAAACAACGTCGTCGAACGAACTTCTATCAACTACATAACTCAGCTATAGTTGTTATTATTTTTTCACTATCTGAAAAATCTTTCCTAAAAACTTAACGCGCTAACATACATTTCTTTTTTTACTTCTTTCATCTTTTTATTTATTTATGTTTATATACATATATATATATATATATATATATATATATATATATATATATATATATATATAAACTTTGTCGTTACCATTTATAACGAGAGAAGCTAAATATCCCGCCCTGTACCTTGTGTTTTTGAGCACGTGATATTTGCAAGTATATATTTCTCTCGAGAGTCGTATGCTGCGCGACCAGATAGTGCGACATTATGTATAAATTTTTGTTTCTAAAAAAAAAAAGAATTAACATTCAACTATAAAACATAGACTGCTAGCGAAGAATTAAAATATCATATCAATTAAAACAATAGAGAAATTTTTTCGTTAGCAAATATCGTACTATCATCTTTATTATGCTATCGAAATTATTTTCGTTAATTTTACATATATTTTTTTTTGCTGATAGATCAGATTAGTGAATTTAAATCAGTTGTAATTTATCAATAAGTTGTAAACTTAAACGTATTAGAATGTATCTGGTTTTGATATGTTTGTTGCACATTGTTCATTATATTTCACTTGTGTAAATTATGAAAAGACAATATACTGTGAAGTTATGAATAGTATAACAGAGTATCATAGCACAGTAGTAATAGTATAATAGTTGTGTGTATATGTGTAATAATAGTGGAATATAAATATAAATTGGACATGGGATTGGACACAAATAATGAAAATCAATATGCTTGCTAACATTAGCATCAGCAATATAAATTAATTAACAGATTAATCGACGACAGAATTAGATATTTTTTAAAATTATTACTTCTTGATTTTTAACAGTCTCACTCTCGAATATTCGCTCATTAAGTTTTGTTTTTTTTATAATTCTAAAAATTTTAATTTTATATTTTTTTCTTATATCGTTTGTATTATATTGTTTTTTGTATTATAATTTTGCACTTGAGACCAATTTTTGGATTACTAAGTTTTACTATACACGATGTTACATTGTCTTTTTACGTCATGTTAAAGAAGTTTATATAGCCAGCAACTTATAGTTTTACAGTAAAAAGCAGCAATTATTATTTAAAATAAAAGAATTTATAAATATGGTAAAAAAGGACAATAATTCAAGACAATCAAACTATAAGTGCAGCAATATAAAGCTAGTACAATTTTTGTACAATGCATTTGGAGCTGTTAATTGACCACCTAATAGGGAAGTTTCGAGGTCCATATTCGACTGCGTCCAAAGTTTAGAATTTGATAGCCAATATTTAACTAACTGCATACAGACTGTAAGAATATAATTGCACACAGCAAGAAGTTGATCATTTCCTGCTACGCATCTTTTATTTTGAAAAATAAGAAGCTATTTAGTCACGCTTGTTCCTTCCTAATTATCTATGCAAAAAGTAATTGTACGGTAACTGTTAGACCATAAAATGATATTATGGTATAGTTACACAGTTTATTGGATAGATCTGTGTCGAATAATTGTCGAATACGAAATTTAGAAAGCTTTGACGATTCTTCAAAAAAATTCTGAAAACATTCCAAATATTCCCCGTCCAGAGAAATATTGTAGGATACCTATATCCCTATCCGAGAATCAATTAACATATCTAAAACGTTCACAGAATTAAACACAGATTTAAAAAAACAGAATAACTAGATATTCCGTAAAATACCTATATAAACAAATCGTTAATGCTGGTAATACTTAGAAAGTGAATCATTAGTTCTTGTAATAATCAATAGTTGATTTTTAAATCACCAAATTGCGCCAAAAATTCTCCATATAACTATAGAATACCTAGACCAACTATAAATAGAAAATAACTCAGTATCCACAGTTGGATTCTTCACTCGTCATATCAGATAATTGTTATAAACTATACTACTCTAAACTCATTCTACAGAACACCTAATTATCCTATAAAACAACATCACTTCACACTTCGTTTTAACTGCAACAATTACATAAAAAAAATCACACTCTGGTCGAGTCAGCATTCTCTCTCTTTTCCTTTTTGTCTTCACTGTCGTTTATATCGTTTTTACCTCCTAAATTTTTCCGTCACAAACACCACTGACGATCGACAATATTTCAGTCAGCCCTACTTTTGGATTTTTACACACATTCTTTCCTTTTTTTATATTATATGCTTCCGAATCAAATGAGATTACGCTTTTAGATTTTTAATTTTTCTCCGTGATATAGATACACAATCTTCTTTCAAAAGATATATTGTGTCTATTTCTTTGTTTTATACTTCTTTTCAAGATAATTATTATGTTGATGCTTTTGGTGATTAATTTTAGTTTCTTCAATGTCGTCAATACCTGGATCTCTTCGTTTTGCACTGAAGAACGTCAGAACCTTTATCGAGAATTTATTTCAAATTCAAAGATTCGAAACTGAAGTTTATTTCTGCTCATCATAGAAATTGAAAGAATTGGTTTTTGTATTTTTTTCAATAAGCATCTTTCAATCTCATTCCTTATTTCGTTGATTGATTTTGTGTCTTCTGATTTTCTTCTATATATGTACTGTAAATTTAACAGCATGCTCTGTTGTTTATTTTTTATGTTAATACTTTTATTAAAATATTTATAATATATATTTAAAGTTGTATATGTAGATTTATTAACTTTTTAGTGCGTGTGTGTGTGTGTGTGTGGATCATTTTTTAAATAATTTACCAATATATTAACAGCACACATTAGATTTTAAAATTTCTTAAAGATTCTTTAAAGAATTGGAACTTCTTAAGTTTTAATTTTGTATATCCAATTAGTAATATCTTCTTCCAATTCCAGTTATCAATACCAATTATCAAATTTTAATAAAAGATCACATCTTTTTCAAATTTCATTTTCTATTTCCTAATTTTTGTAGTTTGTATGAATTTACAATTTTCATAATTCATATCATTCAACTCTTCTGATAATCCATTTAAGATTTCTCTGCGTAAAAGATAATTCTTCTTTCATATTTAACTTCGAATCTTGTGCAGGATAAAATCTTCAATAAAATCCTTTCAATTTTCGAAGGTGCATCCAAATGTGACGGCAATGAAAAATCCTTTAGGAAATTCTTTGAAAATCCTTGGAATATCTTCTGGCTCATTCTTGTCGTTCACTTTGCTTTAAGCAACGATCGACCAATCGACTGTTGATATTGATCTCCGATTGATTGACACAACGTCAGCGTTCCAATGTTGGTGACTCTACGTATCAGTTTTCCTCTTTCTTGTTGCTTTGTTATTTCTTCCGTTATCCCTTTTTCCTTTGCTCCTTTGGGTAGCAGGGCGGACACGAGTCCGACGACAACGTACGATGTCGTCATCTTTCTCGCGAACCGCGCGATGCAATAGGCTCATTGGAGGCTGCATTTACTTTCAATTTGCGACTTGATCTCATTCACTTGCGTTTCTATCGTATTTCTCAGTTCTGAAACAGTTAATTAGGACCGTGTTTAATAAAATATTAATAATAAAATCCTGAACAAAAAAGTGTACAGAGTTTATAAAATTTATATAAAATTAAAATTGAATTATTTTTATAAAGAAAAATATAAGATATAAAAAAGAAAGAGAGAAAAGTACATAAGAGAGAAAAGTACATAAAAAATAAGAAAAAGAACTTTTACTAAGGTGTTCCTTATAAATAAACAAAAATCTATATTTAACAAAATATATTTTACAATAACAAAATTATTTTTAAAAATTCTAATTTTCTTTTAAAAACTTGTAACTAATTTAAATAAACTAATTTTTCTTAAGAGTAGTTATGCAGAAATTTATTTTATCTCAGATCTATTTTATCGCAAATTTAAATTTATATTTACATATTCTTATCAATATGAAAATTAATTTAATTAAAATTGTTGCTATAAAATACAAATGTGAAATTAGAACATATTAAATAATTATATTTGAGCAACTAAGGAATTATCATTGTACATTCTACTTTAATCAATAAAACAGAATTGATTTTTATTGATCTCATGATTAGACATAATGTCTAAAAGTTCTAATTTTAAGGTTCAATAAAAATCCAACAAAGATGCAATAAAATTATCTTGTATCATATATATGTGATATGATAAAAGACAATTAATTGTGTATGTGCGTGTGCGCGCGCGCGTACAGCTGATAGATGTTTCTGAATTCCTTTGAATGTTGTCATGTGTTTAGAGTAATTTCCCTAAGGACTTAGCTTGTTCTTTAAGGTATATATTAACTATATATTAACACGGACATGATTCGACGTTCTCTTGTAAGAAATATATAAAAAAAAAAGTTGCAGCGTTAAATTTGCGCTTGATTTTAATTAGAACATTTCTGTCAAATGTTTAGCATTGATGTTAATATTTTGTCGTATTTTGTCCATAGGTAAACATTTTATAGTTTGATAATGATGGTAATAATAATTTTGAAAACTAAAATTATCATATTGTACATATATATATTTGTTCATTATCTTTTCTTGTTGTTCATTATCTTAATTTGTCTTGCTTTTTTTTTTACTTTCAGATGTTCAAACTGGAGACAATCTGTGTCTTTATACATATTTATATGGGAATATATAGTTTCCTACGACTAGTAAAGATTAAGTTTCTATGATTTAGAATAAACACAATTTTTATTCTTAATCACAACTCAAAAAATTGTAAGTTTTCCAAAGCTAACCTCTTAACTGATTTACAATATCTCGTATTAAATATATTGAAATAATATTGCAAGCACTACATACTGGTGAACTCATCTTCGTCTTCGGCTTCAGCTTCGGCTGCCAGTTCCTCCGGTGTTTTCTTCTTTCGCATCAGAGGATTAGGTTCTTCCTGTGGCATCTCTTGTACCTCCTCCCTTTTCTTTATATTATACTGTAAATGAAAGAAAAACAATATCTCTATTAAATGAGATAGAAGAATGAGATAGAATCTACAATTTTTTTTCTCGCCGTTCAAAGTTTGATTATTTGTAAGAGCTTTATGAATCTTTATTATAATATTAGTTTGCTATCCTACTTTATTATTACACTGTAATTGTGTGTGTGTGTGTTTGTAAAATATATATAATATATTTAATATTATTCTTATATAAACGTTTTTCATTGCATGATTGTTTTTGTATTCAATTGTTTTAAAGAATTACATATTATTGGCACTGTTATCTAGCCCGTTTGTTTATGTTCTTTATTTTTAGATTTGTTATCAAAAACAGCACAAACATTATCCTCATTTTTATTGTATTATTCTTATATCTTTTATAATAAATCTGTATACATATTTTATACCATACATTATTTTTTGTCATAATATTAATTTTTATTGTATTAATTTAAATATTATTATATTTATTTAATTTATATATTAACGAGCGTAATTAATCTTTCTCTTTTCTTTCTCCCGTTCTTTTCTTTCTGTCTCTATTTGTTACGAAGCAAATAATACATCCAATTTACAACAAGCAGCGATGGTCTTTGCGTATACTATTGATGCTTTGTACTCTTGGTATAACAATAAGCTCGATTGCGGAGCGACCTGGACATAGCATTAATGGTACAAGTGCTGTTACTGTGCTGCGTATAGGAATATGCCTCATATACAAGTATTATCATTACCTATGGGATACGTATATGTTGTACTACTGGCCAAGGCCTCATTAATAATTAGTGTCTTTCATTGAAATGATTTGTTATAATGGATAACAGTACACGATCGACATCAGCGTCATGAATACCTTTGTTTCCTTCAGATAAGTCGCTTTCAGAAAAAGTAATTTATACATTATATCTGGATTATGTTTCAAGAAAACAGGAATTTGAATAAAATATAACATCTCTTATATACAATATTTTGCACATGTATCATGTACTTATTATGATTTCTATATCTATTACTTACTATGTACATTAAGTTCGCTTAAGTATAAGTTAATTTTCTAGTTAAAGAAGAAATAAATCTATGATAATTAATTCGTATTAGTTAGTCAGTATTCTTATAAGTTGAGGGAAGAAAACATATCTTGTACGAACTAATTATATATATATATATATTTCGTTAGTTTATAATTGACATTCAATTAACATTTTATTTAATAAGTTATTTTTTTATTATAAGAATATATTAATATTTTAAAAGTAATTATTTTTAAATAGAGAATTAATATTGTTTTTATCATAAAAATTTTTTTTAATGGAAAAGAAATAACAAAAAATAAAAATAACATTAAGAAATTGTAGATTAAAAGTATACAATAAACCGTGTTGTGTGGTCTTTCTAATGTAAATGATGCATTTGCATTTTTGATGGATCAAATGGACAAAAAGAAATATCACTAATATTCTAACTTCAATTTCTAAAGTTCCAAAAGTATTTCTAACATGTAGAAGAATTCCATTCTATCTTAAGTATAACCTTCCCAATTCTCCGAACACATGTCACGAGAGCTTGTTCTCTTTCAACTCTCAATCTCTCAACGAACATACGCGTTATATCGAGGAGACAGATAGCGCAAGGATAAACGAACACTGTACCCCATATGGTAGCGTCAAATCTGATGCTCTGATCCTGACGTTAATTAATGTTCCTCGATACATGTGCAGCATGTCCGTGCGCCTCTTGCATCTGCGTCTGTACATGCGCTTCTGTCCATTCATGTTCGAAATTATGAGAACATTATTATGCACCGGGTTACGGCTGCATAGCGATTTATCACGCGTTACACGTTGGCTGCCACACGTATTTTAAGATAATTGGACAATTTAAAAAGTACATGATTGCAAAATTAAGATGAAAGAACAGAAAACCAATGCAAAATAATTGTAATCACAAATTTAATTAATTATATTATATATAACATTGTACAATAGTAATCAAATTTTTCAAAACATTACTTGGGTATTTATAATTATTCCTTAATAAAGATTTCTTGCTTGCATTTATGTATATGCATAAATAATTCTTATCTCTTAAAACTACGATTGAATATTATCCATTATCATATAACATTAAATTTTGTGTAGCATCTATTACACTTTGCGTACAATAATTGCAATCATTTAATAGCAATTAAACAATTGCTTGAAGTTTCGCGCCTTGCTTAGTCTAATGATATTAGTACATTGTGTTGCCTCTATGAAGCCCGCAGAGTGAGTCGCACTGCGGTGTTTTTGAGGCCTGCGTCCTTCCCTCATGTCCCCGTTTCAATGTATTCTGCATTCTTATGTAACTGCTCGTGTAAAAATATTCTTTTTCTTACATTAGTTACTGCAAACAGCAAAATTATATTGAAAATTACTAGTTACTAATTATTGAAAACAAAATTATATTGAATAAATAATATTTTAGTATGAAACAAAACATTGAATAAATAATATTTTGATATTTTATTAAATTTTGAAAAATTTAATGTTTTATCAATATTTCCAAAGTTTCAATCAACAATAACATATATACAACTTTCTCTCTTTTCTCTTTCCATTTTTTCTCATAATCTATTCATTATTATCTTTATATCTACAATACAAGCATTATTAGTTTACAAAGGTGAAGAAGAGATTATATTCTCGATACTCTCTATATATATGCATCATAAATTTTGTCGGTGTTATAAATAGACAGAAGATCTGATACGGTGCCATATTACCACGATGAGAAAATTGAAATCTGATCTCTATCGGGATTCAAAGTTATAGTAGGTTTCAAAAGACGTGTATCATATTGCGCCTGATTTCTTTTCTTGAAAATCTGTGTATATACTAATTACATTTTTTTATTCACGAACACGAATTTAAATGATCCTATAAAAGATAAAATATCAATTCCTGATTATGCACACAGACAATATATAAGTTCTAAGATTTTATTTAAAAAATAAACTGATATAATTTGTATGTATTACTCAATCGATTCATTCAATCAGCATTCAATGCCATACTGTTTTCCATAAGCTAGTACATGCAGATCACTCGCGATCACACTTCCATCCTGATACCATTAAATTAACTGATACTTTATAAATTAAATGACCTTAACTTCGTTTATAAAGCACACGTTCTCAGGTACTTTTGCGAGACGGTTCCTCGTTTGGTGAACGTCTTAAAAGGAGTCAGCCTGACTCTATTAGGAAGTCGCCATATTGAATGCAGGGACTCCCTACTAGAGTCAATTTGACCCCAGTTAAGTTCAATCTTCTCTCTTCCTAGCTCGCTTCATCGTCGCCTGTTTTTCTCTCGTCTCCATTGTCACATTTGATGCTTCCTCTTCCTTCCTTGAAGATTATCTTTGACGTTTACTTAGGATACGCGTGTTCAACAGGAACGATCAATCACCTTAGATCTTAATTATGATATGGTTAATGTCGAACTTGCCACTTATAACGACTACCCTATTTTACTTAAGTAGACTTCTACACGTATAATTTTTAGCGCCATCGATTTTTTATCTCGATATCGGGATACAATGTATCCGATGAAGTTTTCCGATGAAGTTACATTATTCCTCGCGTTGGTTTAGCATGTAATGTAAATTATTTAATGCAACCTCTTTGGAGACCTATGCTATGCCATCCTGAATGCTACTGCCAATCGATTGTGCCTGATTCTGTACAATTTGCAATACAACATTACAATACAGTACATTTCGATTGACTGAAGACATCGATGCGTGACTGGCCATAGATTGCTTTATCTTGGTTGCATTGAAAATTTTATCGAGAATATTAGATCGATAATAAAGTATTCTCATACATCATCAATTCGTCATGTATCATAGGTACTTCTATATATCATCAATTTTTTCAATTATGTTCTTAATAAGAACTGAATACGTTCAAAAAACTGATATATGATATAGCAATATTATTTTAATTTTAAAGTTTTTTTGTATATTGATGCTTTTTTAAAATTTTGTGATGTTTTTTTAAAGTAGATTTCTTTTGTATATATGTGTATATTTATTTTAACAATGTTTTTGTTGTTCAAGAAACTTTTATAATTCTTCAATTAGAATATTTCAATTAAAATGCAGATTAAAATTTTTTCTCAACTGTTTACATCATCATTTCTTCTGTTTAATAGTATTTTATTTAAAAGAAAGAAACAGAAAAGAGGAAAGAAAATAAAAGAAAAGCTGTAAATTTGAACATGTGAAAGGAGTATGAAGAGAACGAACGACAGTATAATCATTCGATAAAATGAGAGAATTAAATAAAAGTGTTGCAATAAAGACAATGATGTTGATGGAAACTGGTCACGGCGACGTGTAATAATGTTTCTTCAGCGATTTTTTGTCTTCGAGATACCCTTGACGATGAAGAAGACCAATGGGGGAGCTGAGAGAATAAAGTGTCAAATGTAATGTAAAATTTTCTCAGAGTAATGTGAAATGCAAACAATATTAGATTTTTAAATGGAACATTGAAATATCTCTCTCCCTCTCTCTCTCTCTCACTACTCTCTTTCTATTTATTAAGCATTATAAGCTTTTAAAAGTAACATTATTTCTGGTAAAAAATAAGAACAAAATTTTACTTTTTTAAATGTGGTTTTTAAAGAATTGCTTATTCTATGTGTGTTTGTAGATTAAAAATTTTCTTGCCTAAATTTTTCAAACATATTTTTTTCCAACAGAAATAAAAAAGTAAAACAGTCGTACACACAGCAAAACAAATATAATATGCACTCTATTAATATTAATAGATTTTAATATTAATAGATTTAGTTTATAATTTTGATGCAATAATAAATATTATAAAATAATATTTGTACTAATATAGCATAATAGAGGAAATAATAATAGAGGAAACAAATTGATATAAATAAATAAAAAAGATGAAGTGTAATATACAATGTTATATATAGTATAATGTATATTTGTAATGTATATATAATGTAATGTATTACATAATGTAGTACATTTTTATTTATTATATACATGTGTAGCTCAAATAATATGTTATATATTGCTCCCTGCACAATAAGTTCTCGAAACCAATTTACAAATAAAGTAATAAAAAGAATATTTTCAAATTGTGAAAGGACTTTGCTATAACAAAGTCCCACTTCGTTCATTAGTCGAGATAGGAAATCGGATTTGACTTGACCCAATGCGATTACCATGCCAAAGCCTCTTCCATTGCTACGCAGGAATAGTGAATGTTCTATTCTCATGAGAGATCGCGGCTTTCGCGTCTCAATCTTTTCCACTCATTTTCGAAGAATCAAGTTTCTACCGAGATGGAAAAGATTTGAAGGTAGTTCTTTTGCCTGTGATGAAGCAGCCATTAGTGTTAATTATATTTCGTCGAGATTTTCTTGCTTTACGAAACCGCGGAGGAATAAACGAATCTTGAAATGCTATCGCGTTAAAAGACGTTTTTTAATCTAGATTTCGCGGAGTAATGAAGCCGCTAAAATTCGCTTTATTCATTATTACATTTGTCCAACTTTAACTGGTCTCTTTAGTACCGTCTTATCATTTCGTGAGTTCTTTAAGGTCCAAGCTTAAATTTTGCTCAATTAAATTTAATATTTTGAAATTAAATTAAATGAGATTATCAATTTTAGATTTTTATGTTTTTCTAAATCTTTAATTTTTTGCACGTTTCTTTATATGTTTGACGTTCTTTGATGTTTTGTTCAAGTTTTTGATTAGATTAATTGAGTCTTGAATTACACATTAAATCTGATTTCGTTGAAGCATATACGTGTTTATTATGATTTATTGATTTAATTGATCTAACAAGAAAAGTGTCAGAAGTGTCCCCCTCCAATTTTGATGAGCTTCTAATATGTTATTCTCTAGATCAAAATAGGGAGACGTTTTTTTTTATACGTGCCCATACTTTTAGGGGATGAAACACCCCTTTGAAAAAAATCGGTTTTTCTCTTTTGGAGCGAATATCTCCAAAACTAAGAAAGATAAAAAAAAAAATTCAAACGTTCAAACATTAATGAGGTATACCACACTTAATACAAGATACTTCCATCTTGCTATAATACTAAAAAATTTTGAACTTCTTAATATCTATTGTAATATGTCAATCCGTCTTATACAAAACCGCGATTAATAGTTCACACAATTTAATTAAGGGCACACGACAAAATGTACGATGTTACGTATTAAACTAATGCTCGCAAAACGACGTCATTTTATATTTCCTTCAATGATAAAATTGTCTTATAGACCTTTAAATTTGTTTTAAATTTTATATAAGTGTTCAAGCTGTATGTGATGAAAACTTCCGTGATTATATATCCTCCATATGTCCTCCAAGTGTATTCGTTATCTTTTGATTACAGGAAAATGCGTTGCGCGAAGAATCGAACGCATGGACGGACACAAATAGCGTATGTACGGAGGCGTTTATAATTAATTCTCAAAAATGATATTACGCAACATAACTTTAATATACATAGATGAATTCGTAAAAAAATAACCTTTAATTTGGTGAAAACAGAAATTCAAAATTTTGAAAAAAAAGTTGAAAGGCAGTTTTTTAAAAGATAAAAAAAATTTTTTTAATTTTTTTATTTTATAGTACTCATCAAGCCATTTAATACCCCGTTTGAATTTTTTTTCTATTTTTCTTAGTTTTGGAGATATTCGCTTCGAAAGAGAAGAACCGATTTTTTTCAAAGAGGTGTTTCACTTCCTAAAAGGCCATATGGGCACGTAAAAAAAAACGTCTCCCTATTTCTAGAGAAAAACATATTAGAAGCTCATCAAAATCGCAGGGGGACACTTCTGACTCTTTCCTTGTAAGACACTCTCCATTCAAATCTCAACTCCACCATGATAATAGTTATAATGTTCAATCACTCGGCGACCACTTCCGCATGTGGAATTACAGCACATTGCAGCAGTGCGGTCGGTGTGCCACGTACACAGATCAAACTGCGTCCTACAACGTCAAATTATACGTTTGGTCTCTTCAACGATATCATTTTCTGTTTACATACGAGATAATCGCGTTTCCACTCCAATTAACGTCACGCAAAATCCAACGTTACTAACCCAGTTGGACAAATATCGGTGAAGGAAAATGTAAATTTATCATCAATTTTCTCGTAACAAGCTTTAGAATCTTATTAAAAAATAGAAATTATGCATTATTTCGTTATAAGAAATCTATTTAAAAAACATTCAGCGCACAACACTACTATTACGTTCATACATATTCATTAATATTTATCCCCCATATTAATGTAAGAATTAATGACGCGCGAGAGAGAAATCGATATTAACTCTTCAGTTTTCGTTAAAGCTTTCGATCAGTCAGCTCACTTGACATTTTTTAAGAGGACAAAGCAATCAGGTTGAATCACATAGAAAATAGAATCCGTCGAAGCATTGATCAAACGGGGTAGAACAATATACGCCGACGGAAT
Source organism: Crematogaster levior (assembly GCA_901521435.1). Classification (NCBI taxonomy): domain Eukaryota; kingdom Metazoa; phylum Arthropoda; class Insecta; order Hymenoptera; family Formicidae; genus Crematogaster; species Crematogaster levior. Next base: position 392,897 of record CABEGB010000002.1, read on the forward strand.
CTCGCAAAAAGCTTCCAACGCATTCACCGCTTTGGCGAGAAATAAATGTGTGGATAAAAAGAGGAAGCGGGAGAACGAAAGAGATGTAAAATGCACGTTGGATCGTGCCATTATCAATCCTGATGTATTGTCCTGTCAGGACGGAGTCAACGGCGTTGACATGACCCAGATGAAATCGAGGACTCTTGTGGAAAACATGGGAGAAACACGTGGCGATATTCAAACTTGTACTCCGATATTTATAGTCATGAACAAAATCCACTTGTAATTAACTGGAAAATATGATTCACAATACCTTCAAATAACATATTTTAATGACAAAAACTATAAACAAGTAGTTTCCAATATAGTAATTCCGAAAATCTTTAAATATCATCTTGCATTAAACATTAATAAGGATATTTACAAGTAAACCTGACTTGATTATGTAATTATGATATTTCTTTAATTAATTAGTGGATTGTAAAAATTTTTAGAACGTTACGTTTCCATTAAATAATTTGAACGACAAAAGTGAACAATAATTTAGTACATAAATAACATTAAATTCTACAACACGAAATTGGGTGATGGCGAGAGTTCTGATTAAATAAAGATCACGTATGAAAATCGAACTTCCAGTCATCTCCAGAGCGAAATCTGTAAATCTTTTTAACTGAAAACGCTGTAACAAAATCGTCATTGCTGACCTTATCTCTAATCTCTTGCCGCATTTTCTCTCGTTCTTCCTCCATTTTGCGATGTTTCTCCTTTCTTCGTTCCTCAGCCTCCCTAATGGCTTCCTGCCTCTCTCTCTCGGCCTCCTCCTCCTTTTCCTTGTCATCCTCGTCACCTCCTTCGCCGCCTACCGCACCTGTAAAATAAAGAGAAAACATGTTCATATATATTCATATATATTCATTTTCTCAAAATCTATCAAATTGTGCTATTACGATCATTAACTCTGTTTCATAATAAAACCTAGACCAGTGTTAATAGCACTGATAATTTTACTTGAAAATAATATTTTTACAGTTACAAAATTAAACGAATATTTAAAAAATTTTGGCTATTAAATAATTTACCGACATTTGCAAATATTATTTAATATTTTTAATATGTTATACAACAAACAATTAAAATATATATATTAATAAAACGAAACATTTAATTACATTTAAACATTATGTAGCAAAAATGAGAGATTAATTATAATACATATTTTATCATATTTTACCATATCCAAACTAGTTAATTTTCCATGTTAACTGAGGAAAGATACATTTACAAATTTAATTGTTTCAAATTGTAGTGTTTAGTTTAGCATATTTATGTAATTAATTCCCTAAGAATCGAGAATTTACTCTTTCTCTGTGAATGTTTAGAATTTAATAAAAAACAGTTCCGCCTCTTTCGAATCTAGCGAAACTGGCTGCGTTATTGCAGGTGTTATGAAACAGACAAAGAAAAGAATAAGATTTCGGAGAAGATATGGTGGAATCCGTGCTTCAGGGAAATTAATACTACTTCTATCTCGACCAATTTACCGTTTTCTCTCCTTCACTCTTATCTTGTTCATCGTATTTGCGCTGCTTTCCGCGAGTTGAAACGATACTTTGAAGTCCGATTTATCTTTCTGTTTCAATTTTGTTCGTTGCCTTTTCGTTCAGTACCGACTGAAACTTCAGTTTTGAAAAGTAGCAAGATAATAAGTAAATTCGCGGTATACTTGAGCAACGTCCCTGTTCCGATAAAATACACAATAAAAATAATTAATGACGGTGGTATATATAATATTGTAATAATAAAATAATCATAATAATAATCAACTATTAATGTTAGTTATTATATTATATATATTATTTTATATATTTATATTTTATATATATATACAATTAATTAAAGGTTTATATATACAAGAGGGTGTGTGTGTGTCTGTGTTGTTGTGTGGCTCTGTGTTGTTGTTTGTGTTGTGTTGTTGTTTTTGTGTTGTGTGTGTGTTTTGTTTGTGTGTGTTGTGTGTTTTTGTTTGTGTTGTGTTTTGTTTTGTGTTTTTGCGTGTGTGTGTTTTGTTGTTGTGTGTGTTGTGTTTTTGTGTGTGTGTGTTGTGTGTGTGTGTGTGTGTGTGTTACAAGATACTTTTAACAAATGGATCGGAGAGAAAGGAATAAAAACTACATAAAACAAAAAAATCAAAAAGATATGATATTAATATTAAAAACATATTAAAAATCGAAAAATTAAAAAATTGCCTTAAGAAAATTAAATAATGCAAAATAAAATAAAGAAAGAAGTATTACATTTATATACATATACATATATTTTATTATTTCAAATTAGAGAGAAGTAGCAATTGATTAGTATTTCCAATTTCAATACGCAAACTATAATTAAAGAAATAACAAGATCATTTTTAAAATCTCGAGAATCTCGAAGGAGTTTTCTCTTTGGAGGGAGTTACATTTCCGAATCTAATCGCAAGCGAGTTCGAGTATAAAAAAGTTTTGCGCGGTTCATCGAAGAGTTTCGAAAAGCAACTTTATCCGTTCAAGTTTTTCATGAAGATAAGTCCGAAAGTCGAATGAAAATATTAGCTGTGCACTCTTAGGAAACGTGAATTCGTAAACATTTGCGATCAATTTTGCAGCAGCAGTTTTTAACATTGTTAACAATTTATAAACATGATATTGCAATACTACAGAAAACTCGTCTCAATGTCTTTTCTTCTCTCTTGAGATTCATTTAGTTTAGATTTCATTTAGTACAATTAATAATTGCGCAAACGTTTAACTTACGAATTAAAGAAGAAGGTGCTGCAAAAAGAAGGTGTTAAGTTTAAATTTTATTTAGTGGAATTTCCGCTAAGCTGAGAATACGCCGTCGCGGAAATACGCAGCATATTTGAAAATTGCACCAAGCACGATTTAAAAAACGCATTCCGCTCCATCTCTGAAAAAGATTAATAACGGAATTCCTGCGGTTTTCCCCTACTCACTTCTATGTCCGGCAAAACTGTCCACAAGCAAGTTTTATTTGACAAAATGAAATTCTCCAGTGGTTATCCAGAGAATTTCATGACATCGCTAGCCAGAGGTGATGTACAGGCTATTTTATCATAACGAACAAAATTTTTTTTTATGAATTCAAAGTTTTTTCTTAATCTTTCAATGTATTCTGTTCTGCATTTTGACAATTCCTGGATTTTCTTCAAATGTATAATTTTTACTAATTTATAAAAATATCCTTTTCACAAATAGGGAATTCAACTCAAAAGATGTTCATGCGATATAATAATCACATATTTAACACTCGTTTTTAAATATATAATCAATATTTTATTTTATGAACTATAATACTTATGTCATATCAAAACAAATTTAGATTTAGAATTTCTACTTAGATCTTATTTAGCCAACTGACTTTAAGATTATAAACTGAATAAAATTAAACTTAATTAAATCAAATAATTTTTAGTTACTACATTCAAATACCAACTAGACAAAAATCCGCACGAATTAATAGATCAACTCACTATCAAGCGTTTTGTTATAAAAATTTTTTAAGAAAGAACGAAAAAAACTTAAAAATAATAACGTTTTATTGTGTCTAAATAATCTTTGTTATATAAAAAAATATTTTAAACAAATTCTGACTGGTGTATGTACAAGTAAAGAGTGTCAAGAGCACTTCAGAATTCTCACCGAAATAAATATGCAGACGAAAAAAGATGGTATTTCGAAAGAGATTAATTTGAACGAGGTGTATTTGAATATGAATAAGTTTCACCTACAACTTAGTTGTCTGTATGTGGCATATATCGTAAACCCTAATCCTAAAAGGATTAATAGTGTGACAACGTTGTACATCTACACGCACATGCTATGTTTCCGATGGGAAATAACAAGTGTGACGACACTTCCGTGTATATCTCCAGGGCTGGTACCCCAGTTACGAGCGCCATATTAAAGGACTATAAACAGTAACAACTATCTGCATCCAGTATTGTCCGTAAGTTTGGGCACGAAAATTAGTGTGACGGAAAAAACCGCACCAAAAATGACGTGCGTGAATGTATTTCTCAAATACAGATAAGGTCTAAAATGAAAAAGTCTCGTAAATTTTTATATAAAACAAGTATATCACATTTAAGTATCAAACAGAGACGAGCCAGAAACAGCTCGCACGTGTTTCAAATAAAATTGTTTTTATACAGTTACTCGAAAAACTAAAGTCCTTTTTAGTGCGAGATCTACGAGTGAGATCATCTAGTATGTCGTGGCGATGGTGAGCTACTATTTCTTTCGTTTTTGAAGCTCGTAACGTGATTTCACGTGCGAACATATGTGGTTTCTTAATCATCGTAATCTAAGCTCCTTCTTTGATTTGGAAAATATCTATTATTATAAATAATAAATATCGTAAATAATAAATGTGTTTCTCTTATAAGAACGAGTCGCAATAATCAATAACAAGAATACTATGACAACTGTTCGAAACACGTTCGATATAATGCGCGTCCGAGTGAATTCCGACCAATCACTAGTAGTAAATACCATTTTCGAACACAGAGGTCGGTCGTTTGAAACACCTGCGACCCAGTGTCACGAACATTCTGCATTGTCATTGGTATCTAATTGAATCTGCATCTCGCAACACAAATTCGTAACGACTTCTATTACAAATGGTTGGAAAATTAAAATGTCGCTCGTGAGCGATAAACAAATGCACCACGTTATACAGGACATCCATGGGAAATAGCGAGCAGCTGCGAAGTCGATAAGCAGATATGGCATATAGATATATCTCTAGCTATAACTTGCCAGAAATATAGCTCTCTTCTTTTATTTTATTCATCAAACGTTACGATGAATTTTATTCGCTGTGCATATCAATAGATTGTTCATTTTTTTATTATTTTTTTATTCTCTAAATTTACCCAGTAATTATTATGAAATAAAATTTTTATTCGCGAAATATACTAATAGAATTTTCTATCATAAATATTATCTATCAAATATAATAAATTTTATTCATTAGCTTTATTAAATATCAAATTATTACATTCATGCATAAAATATTAAGAAAATTGATTAGAGGGAACTATGGCGTTATCTGTATCGGCACCGTTCTTTATTGATATCTCTCCAATTTCGTTAAAATTCTATTTCCTTTGAAGACAATTTTATATAAAAGCGCCGCACGCGCGTCAGTCACGATGTACGTGAGGCATGTCTTCATTCGAAGCGACTGATAGAATCTGCATTGTAACTAGCCTTTATAAGAACAAAACCGCTCTATTTCAGCGCGTACAAACCGCGAAAGAGAAAGTCAGCCTTTTGCCACCCTCTCTTGGTTTCATTCGCCCACCCGAGTTGGATGCTAACGCCGATCGCCGCTTTATCGAACAATCCGCCGTCCAATCACCGCCGCGCAGATGTTGGAGAAACGAATTTACTGCCAGATTTCAAACGAGTCGCCCCGTATCGAAACGGTCACCTCGTTTCTCGTTGGACGACTATCGTATTGGCTGTTTCACTACTTGGTTAGGTAAAAAAAAAAAAAAAAAGAATTGGACAACCATCTGAAACGGGCGGATTATCCCTTTGCATATGAATGCTTGCAAGGATGAGCTGGAAAAAATTCTGTACTTTACATAGTCGATGCTCAAATTGACGATAATCAATTAAATTTGTAAGATTTTTTTATTTCACGCTGGTGTACTTGCTATTAATTTTTAATTGAACTGCTGTTATAATGTGCAATCTCATATTTTTTAATTGCAATTATAATTAATAATAGTAAAACTTGATATAATCTACGAATCAATATAATCTAAAAATCCATCCGTATAGCTTAATGGCTACTTAACAATAAAATAAAAATTGCTGCTTTTCCGATCGCATCAATATCGCAGCCAGGATATAACGTGAGAGTGCTTTGTACATTTTACAAAATTGTAAAATAATTCATAATGCAAAACATACAATAAAAGATTCTCTAATTTTTTTAGCAAATCTATATGATAATATTACCTATGTAGTATGTGTAATAATATCTATAGAATAAATCTGGTCTGTGAATTTTTCTATTTTTTATGCTTTCCACGGTTATCTAATTAATAAAATATCTATGTTAAGATAATACTAATTTTTACACTTTCAATCTTGACTTTGTAACATAAAGTAAGGTACCTTTTTTTAAACATGGATATAGAATGTCGTGATAACATGGTTACACTGTACACACGTTCACAACTACATGTAAGTATTCTCGTTTGTTATCTTCTTTCGTGCTAGTTTTGGTATACGTGCGGTTTGTAGCACGTAACGATAGCATCTCTCTTTTATATATGCGCCTTCGACTCAAGGATATTTTGCCTAGCGTGCAAGTAATGCATGTACAAGGTAGAGAACTGCAATTGTACTATTCTATATAGGCTTTTATCGAGCTGTAACTAGCTACTTTCCTTTGGCCGCGTAATAAAGCTTTATAAATGCATGTTGCGCTTTTTAAAAATGCAAAAATGCCAAATTGGAACGTGGTTCGACAGTCGCAAACATATTTTCCTCCTAATCTTGGAGCATTGAATGCGCGATAGAGTACACAATTAATCTTTTATCTCTCCATTGTGTTTCATTCATACGTTTCATTCCAATAATGTGCGAACAGTGCACTTAGTAATTAGGGATGTTTAATGTGTTTTTTCACCAGTCGAAAATGTCAAATAAAATTTTGAAAAAGAATGAGTTCAATACTCAATTAAACTTCTTGTTAAAAAGTTCTCATCAAAGAAATGACCAAAATCAACGGATATTTAAGAAGAAAAGAATAAAGATTCTCTTACTGTTAAGTTGTATAAATACCTATTATGTTAAGAAAAGTTCTGCCTGGTTTTAATTGAAAAATTCCAGGAATGATTTTAACAATGAAAACATGTTGATTTCGATAGTAATGATATACTCTTTCTTGAGATTTTAACATTACGAATTCAATATTGCAAATAAAACATGAAACAGAAAGTGCTATTAATTCTTTAATACGATTTTAACTGTTTTTATCATTATCTAACAACAGACATCATGCTTATTGCAGGTTTCAATAATTTATCCCTACTTCTAGTAATCCAGGATTAACCTATAGCACTTTCTGATTCACTTATTCTCTGTCGAAATTGCACATCGAAACAGAGAGAAAGAGAAAAAAAAGAAAAGGAAAGAGAGAGAAAGAGGGAGGAAACAGAACAGTGTATCAATCCTGATGTATCGAAATAATTCGCGAAATCGGTCGCAGTCTCGAAAAAAACCAGTTCCAGATTTTACCTCCTGCGAGATCCGATTTGCATGCAAATCTGCCTGAACTCGGATCTGTGCCCACTCGCATGATTATATTGGCGCACGTTCACATTGTCTCCCTCGAAAATAGTGAAAAGTTGCCGTTTTTTGGAGGGAAAGATTGGATTGTATAACCAGAAAATCTCGATACGTTTCAAACGTAAAATATCCGAAGATAATGCAATAAAACGGTCCAAGAGCTTATAAACTCTGTGAGATCTTTTTACATAAAATATTATAAAATTTTTGTTTCTTTTAGTATTTTTTATACTCATTGCATTCTTCTTTCACTTCTTTCTTTTCTTTTACTTTATTAAATAAAAATGCCATTAAATCGTTTTCTTATAATTTTTTTATTTAATGGCGTTCCTAATAATTTTTTTCACTCTTCACATCTATTAGAATTGTTATTCTCTACTAATTTTCCATCAAAATAAAGATAAATTACGTTAGGTGTGCATCACGTTGAAAAGCAAAAATAGTGAAACTACTTATCAATTTTATCAAAAAAATGACATGCAAAATTGTTTTAAATATTGATGACATATTATCTTTATTTGAACAAAAAGAGACCGTTTCGAAAGAGAATACAAGTTAATTTGTCCAATTTATTAAAGAATGTACGCATAATCTCGTTTATTGTTAATAATAGATGATGTTTGGTATAAAAATATAATATTTAACATCTCAATTTATGTAACTTCGCATACTTAGCTTGTGTTAGTCATAACAGCAGTACAAATATTATCTGCCAACAACCAATCGAGTGGTGTAATCTAATACATTCGCATTCATTGACACGTTTGCTCGCGCTACCAAACATAACTAGCATCTGGTTACCTTGAGCTTAGGTCAAGTAGTCTTGATTAAGCCACTCCGACGTAATTAACCACATCTCCAGAATTTACTCGTATTGATGCGGCTTCAAGTTCAATCTTGAGCATCGATCGCTTAACATGGTTGTTGTACTTTGATTCGATCATTGAATGCATTGCGTGTTACAACCAATTATGAGTCAAATTTAGGTCAAGTTAAATTAAGTAATGTCTATAATTCGATTTGAGAATCCATATTTTCGAACATAACAAAGAATTCAGCTATCATTCTAGGGGGGATCTCAAAATAATATAAATTTTTAAGTCTGACGTAACCATTTTAAGACAGATCTATCGATCATAATTTTCCCTTGCGAGAAAATAACTTAAAGAAATTAAATTTTTTTACGAGCCGTAAGAACGAGTTCTCGAAAATTGATTCTTAACTTGATACTTGGTCGTTCTTTTCCGGTATGAGATGAGATGGTCGTATCAGCGTTTCCTCCAGAAGTGTCACAAAAAAGAGCAAGAATTCTCATGTTAGAAATTGATTGTTCTGGTCTCGTGCGGTATGTAAATCTTTCCCATTACCCAGAGATGTTTCTCTTTTCCTTTCTTCTTTTTCTTACTCTTCCCCCCTTCTCTCTCTCTCTCCCCCCTTCTTCATCCAAAATTCTTCGCTACAGATTTCAGTTTTCCTTCGTCATAATTTTTTTCCCTGCAATTTACTGACGTAGAGAATTTTGCTATGGTATTGACGTGGAATTTCTCCGCTTGGTGAGAGATTTATCGTGGGTCTTAAGATTAATGATCGTGGTCGTACACGCTTAAGTAAATATTAAAGGGGACGCGTTTAAATGATTATAAAGAAGGACCTAACTATTTTTTTCATTTAGAAAATGTTTGACAAATATGAATATAACATGTGACTTTGAATTTTTAGCTCGATTTTTATTATTCGCTTAATAACACAAACGCGTATATAACTTTTTCTAGCAATTTTTGTGTTTAATATACATGCAAATTCTAAAAAGAGCTAAAGGCTGATATGAACCAGATGCAAAATGGAAAGGAATATAACTCTTTTGTAATTTTCTATATGATTGCTGTGTGATTGTAAAAATACTTTATTCTCTTTAAATTGATTCTCTTTAATAATTTAAAATAAAGATCGGAACGTTCTTCGATTTATTAGTTTTTTGGTATTATGCAAAATTTTTACTGTTTTTTATTGTTACATTTCTGTTTTAAATTTCACATTAACTATGCAACTTTTTTATTATTCTTAAGTTATTCAATTTTAATCTTTGCTTTCTTCAGAAATAACTACATAATATATAATTTCTACTTAATATCTGTTTGAAGCACAAAATTAGTTCTATTAATTATTCCTTTGGCAGCTGTAATACGCATTGATTCGTACGATACGAGCTTGTTTCAGATTATACAATAGTGAGGTATTATAATTTCTCTCGTTAAATTGTACTCTGTGCCTGAAGTTCGTGAGATTGTCGAGTCACACGACAGACTGCTTCAACCTGCGATACGCTTCGTGAGCCGATCGCAATTGTCTCAAGAAACGAAAGGAGAAGAGAATTTCAATGGCCATACGGTTATCTCATAATGCTTAACCTTTGTTTTATCGAAGCGTATCATGAATGATGACAATAATTATAGGAATTGATATATTTAATATAATAAAAAAATTAATAACAGATTATTATTACGACAAGAATTGAATAGCTCGTAGAAGATGAAGTATCGCTTTTGAAAAGTAAGAACAAGAGAAGAAGTTTTAAATTAAAAAGAAGAAATTCTTATTTATTCTAAGAATATAACTTCTCTCTGGAAAGTACAATTGCTTCTACACAACAAAACATCGAAAAAAACGAAAAAGTACATAATTGCAGAAGAGGAGTTCTTCATCCATTCTTATCCATTTATTCATCCATTTAGACAAATGTATTTGTAAGATGCACTTATTGTATTTATTAAATTTAAATATATTTTTTAATTATCAGATCAAATATGATCGTATACCGATATTTGAATATGTGGCCGTTTTACTGTACCGCTTGTCGTATCATAGCAGATAGCCTCCATTATCACGATGGGTGTTGCTGACTACATGAGAATGACTTTGTCGAATAAGCGAAAAGAGGAGAACGAAGACACTTGTTCAGCAATTTTACACGTTGCATCGTGCAAGTGCACCATTTAGAATCAGTGTACGTTATAACGATAGGTATATGTTCTCGCGGGAAAAATCCTTCAACGATCCTCATTCTTTCGATACAAATCTTTTTTGGATTTATATTTTGACTATTTTGAGTCATCATGATATTTCAGGCAATAACATTTCAAGACATTGCTCATTATATTTTAGAAGTTAAAGAAAATGTCCCATTTTGATATTATATGTATCGAATATTGGCGAAATTAGCAATATAAAAGGAAGTTTCATACTTTCGTTCATGAAAGCTTTAAGAGGAGTTTTGCATAATGGACATATGGCTTATTTAAATATAACAGGTGGAAGAGTTTTTTATTACAGAATTATCAAATTTGTTTCAAAATTTTTTATCAATTACGACTATTTAAAAACATTTACATGCATATTTGTTATATATCAAATCATTTGTTTATCAAGTCAAATCTAGCTTTTTAAATGAAAAATTAAAATGTCAGCTCAAAAACTATAATGTATTAGTATTAGTATATGTTATTAGCTATATTAGCATTTTTTTATTAACCATATTTGTCGAAAGAAAAGAGACAGAAGAAGAATGTAACTTCTTCGAACTCGACTCCAGAAGTGCAATAACTTAAACGCAGACGTTGCCAAGGTGCACGCACATTACTCTCTTCGGCAGAAAAGAGGGGAAGAACATGAGGCTGTTTTGTCAACGTGTTATTTATGACTCGTGGTAGTATATTGATTTGTTTATACAGTCAAATGTTCCTCTCGCGAACGTCTCATGTATGCACGTGCATACACTTCAGTCTTGAAAAAGTGTAACAGGGAGTTTTATATTAGATAATTTATTAATTTATATAATAAGAAACAAGATTTATTAAACAATTCAAAATCTTCAATAAATTATTTAAAAGTATTGTTTTAAAGAATAAATATAAAAAATATTTGTATAATTTGTGATAAGTATATGCTACAATTGTTCATCTTTTTAATTTTTACTCTCCTCTCTCTTTTCTTTCTTTCTTCTTTTTAAATATTTAATAGTAATATATAAAATAATTTAAAAAATTTCTGACTAATGTGAAATGGATCTGATCAAGACATGATTACTAACTTACATATACAATAATAGATCTATCTCTAAACGACTCCTTTGAGAATTCCGAAATATAAATTCACAACGAGCTTTCTACTTTTCCTGGCAAGACTTTATCGCCTGGATGAGACAAACCGAGGAACACGAAAGTAGCATCGAAAAGTTTCTGCTTAAGGGAGAAAAATGGCAGTACCATCGTTCAATGTTACATAATCTTTGCGGAAAGAACTGAAATACAAAAAGTTTAACAAGACAATTTAACAACTACGTTTGTGTTATTCTTTTTTTTAATTTAATTAATACGATTTATTATTATGAAATTTTAGCATTAGTAAAATAAAAGGAGAAAATTAAATACATATTTTTAAAACATTTATGTTTATTAAAGAATACATTTTAATGTATAAACATTGTAATATTTTTTATTATTCAACATAAATCGTTATTATATTAGAATCTATTATATAAAAAAAAAAATATATATATATATATATATATAGACTTTATAGAACTTTATAATTTTTAAGTTTTTAACATAATATCATTGTATATCATTTTTTACACGAATAATGCTTTATTAGATAGAAATTCTACTTACTAAACGCGATAAATTTTTTTCTCTCTTTCTTCCCTCCAAAATTTAATTACTTGATTAAACAACAAATTCATTAATGAAAATATCAGTTCAAACATTAGTTCGTGCGTATTGTATAGCCAGTCTCTTTTGCTTCGACATTTCCGCCCTCAATATTTCGTCTATCTTGAAACAGTGCAGGTGCGTCCGCTCTGCATTTTTAAAATATCGAGGGAATACAGAAAATCTCAAAAGCACACTTAAAGCACTAGTTTAAAATAGAGTAGACTTTTTAAGCAAACAATATTTTATTGAGTGATTTTATTTTCCACTACTTCTTAATCTTCGATTTTATTGTTGTATATATCATTATTTATATATCATTATATATCATTGGTTATATATCAGTATATATCATTAATTTATTTATTGGTAGATAATCTAAGGATATAGTAATATCTAAGATTTCTTTTGCAAATTTATTTATTAAATAGATTTTAACATAGACAGACATTATATAGATTATAATTGTTTTAGATAATTTAATATTTGAATTAGAGTTATAAATAATTCTATAAAATTCTATAATTAACATTCTATGTTCTATTTTATAAAATGCTTCACAAATATAAAAAGATTATCTAAAAAGATCATATAGAGAGAGAGATTGGTAGATATATTATTTATATTATATTACATTATGTTATCTCCCAAGGTCTATCTATATAGACTTCTATTCCTTTTTAAATTTAGAAGTTGCATAAAATAAAAGTAGGTCGAGTAGGTGTGTGACAGCAAACCTTACAAAGAAGAGACGCAAGGACAGATGGTACTCATTAGAAGGTGGGCTCAAGAGGACAAGCTTATTTCGGAGGACGCGCTTCTAAGTCGATGACTTGAAATTCAATTATGCTTCCGGTATCTGGAAGAGAATTATCTCAAGAACGATCTCGACACCCATCGACTAAGTTATTCGAAGATTTTCATTATAAATTGAGTTACAGCAGAATTTCAATCTCCATCGATAATCGAATCGTAATCGTAATGGAGATGATGCGTTTTGCTAATGAAGATAGGTCCTAATTCTCCCGTGTAATGAATATAAAGGTATCGAGTAATTTTATCAAAGTGCTAATCGATCAGATAGTATCGAATAAATATCTTTTTTTTTTTAATTGAAGAGTGTCTTTAAAAATTTTTTATTTTTAAAGAGAAATTGATTCCTCTACATGAAAACTAATAAAAATGTATGATTAATGAAAAATATATTTGTTACTGTCACGACTTGCATCAAAAGCAAGTTGTAGTTTTTTCATTTAAGAATGAAAATGTTCTACTTTAATATTAAGATGGCAAATAAGTAATTTATACACGTAATAAAATTTCATTTTTTATCTAATAAAATGGATTTTTTATATCAGAAATTTATGTATTAAATCACATAATGAAACTTACTGAAAGTATACAGAAAATAAAAGAACAATTAACGATTTAAGTCTGTATAAAGAATTTAAAAATTAAATGCTGTGATTTTTTGTTTCCAACAAAAACTGATCATTCATTCTTGTCAAAAAATATAAAAACTAAACGCTGTAATTTCTTTTCACAAAAAAGCCAAACCATAGTATGGAGTAATATATCAATGTTTTTATAAAAAACAAGAATACACTAACACGAGTGAATAAACAATGTTCTACAAGACATCCTTTTTTTTTATTTCCCACACAAACACATATATTTTGTTAAACTGATACACTCGAATATTTTCAATACAAACGCACATATAAAATATATCCAATATAACAGTACATTTGTTACAAATACTAGCATTGCGAACACGTGCTTATTTATTTGCCAATGGACTAAAATGTATATCTTTTTTATTTAAAATGCTTGCCTGGTTCATGCTGTTATAAACGATTTTATTTTAAAGTTAGTTTTATTATATATTATGTTTTATTGAATAAAAACAGTAATTTCAAAAATTAAATTTTACAGTGAATTTTACAGTAATTTTATTGTGAAATTTTAAGTAAAATTAGTTTCACAAACTTTTTCACAAATTTCACATCAAATTTCACAAATTTCACATGTATATATTAAAAGTAATCTTATTGAAAAAAATAAAAATACATAAAAAATCTGATAAACTTTGAAGAAATAAGTTTAAAATATTTCTTTCTTTATTTTCCCTCTATCAATGAATTAATTTTTTTAACACAGATGTGAAGCGAAATCTCAAACATAAATTATATAATGTCTTTTTATCCAATAAATTTTCTCTCCTATTCTGAAGAGAAAAGGAAAAAGAGAGAGAAAGAGAAAGATGAGAGAGAGAAGCGAAAAGATTTAAAAAGAAAAGTAATACAATCACCAATCCAATGATTTTTTAACTTTTCCCTTCAGCCACAATACCTTAATCCTTTGATGCAGATGATGTCTCACGATTAAGAAAGGGTCGAAAACTGTTCCGCCGACACTCGCGAGTTAAAGCGTGCGGCCGCGATAAAACATGATTCGTAAAATTTTCTTTTTCCCGAGAGAGCGGATCGATTTCGACAATCGGAACATGTCAAACGAGATCAATAAGCAATTAAGTAGTGCATGCTTGGTTTTGAATAGGACATACCCAGTATGTCCATGATTGAGTCCCGTGATGGCCTGCACCCGTGATAGTGGCGACAGTAGTACTGGTGCCGTAACGGTCAGACTTCGCCACGGAGACTACCACCACCACCGCAACTCTGTCTGTCCCCACCAACCTCTACAGGGTGCGCACCCCCCACTACTGGGATGGGCGTGCTTGCCGGCGTGGAGGGGCTGGAGGGGAGCTAGAAAAATGTTCAGTTCCTCTCTAAAGGTACCGTTGGTTCCCTTTTACCCCTATCGCGCAATATTTTTGCCGTCCCTATAACTGACATGATCGGCCTTCCTATAGAATAGGATGGGACGGAATGCGACACCGACACCTCTCGATATGGAGAACGAAGAATGGAATGTCGGTGGTGAGCGACATCAAGCTTGTACAGCCGGTTAAGCGGCTCGACTGGGTCACGGGGAATAAAGTGATGAAATAACACGTGCAGAGTGTACCGGACCAAACTGTAGAGTAAAATACAGATTTATTTTGTGTAACGAATGCTTTCTCAAGCTATAACAGCACAGCGGTGAAAATAAAATCTCGTAAAAATGGCAAAGTACAATTACAAAGATTGAATAATCCTTACAAAGGAAAAAAATGATGACACATATTCTATGACAATGTGATGTAAGTTGTAACAATGATCTAAGTGCTTGTTGAATTGTGAATAAAAATTTCAAACATACATTTTGACTGATATTTAAATTCAAGAGACTTCAAGTGTGAAAAGATCGAAATTGAAATAAAAAGTATAAAGAATTCTATTTTGTAAACATTAATTTATAATGAATTTTGCACTGACTTGTGCTTCTCCCGAACAATTACTTTTTAAAGAATTTAAAAAAATGTATTTATGCGAAAATTCTTTATCATTAATTGTGTCAACATTTCCAAATAAGTTAAGAATTAAATAAATGTTATTTAAGTTTTATTGTTATGTTTCTTCCCAAAATAGTATACTACTAATATTTTGGGAAGAAACATAGTAGTTTGCCCGCAGATTTGAACAGATTGCGGTAGATCGCCATCAACTGCATTTGCATCAAGCTCGTGTACTGCCGACAGAGCAATGTATCTGTCGACATAATCTGACAGCAGATTGCCAGCAGAAACCAAGCAGAATCTATCATTTAACCATTTAAATGATATATTCCATTTAAATGGTAGATTTTGTTTAGTTTCTGTAGTCAATCTATCATCATAATCTGTAAATTCCATTATATTTCTACTGATATCACATGTCGACAAAATTTGTAATAGACACTTCGCAAAATTTGTTTTTGAAATCTAATTGTCTGAATTGTACACATAAGTAGTAAAAAGGATGGAAAAAAAAATTTTTAAGTTGTCTATAATGATTTGAAATAAAATAAAATAGACAAATGAATATACTTAATATAATATCCTTAAAGTTTCTGAATAAGCTGAAGAATATAACAGTTTATGAACAACCGTTATACTAAGTAGGTTAGCAGAGAAATGGCTGATAACTTAGTGTTATGAAGGATTATATTGTCGCGTTATACTGTTCAGCATTATTGTATTCTCTGTTTGTAGTCGACAAGAAGCGAGTGAATTGTCTGCTACCTTATATAAATATTTGCAAACGAAACTTCTAAGAACTACAGTAATAAATATTGCAGTAGTACTTAAGCTGATTCAAAACTATATGAAACAATGTGAAATATGAACAGAAGAATAACAAAAATAGCAAAAGAATAGCAAAAAAAAGCTTCGTTTTTTTGTAATTTTACTAGACATTAAAATAATCAAATTAGCGGTTAGTAAAAATCTGTTTTAAAATTTCTAATAATTAAATATGAAAATTAAAATGCTTTTCTTTTCTTTACATTCAATTTACAAATACGAAACAGTAATAAAATCAGTTTTGTACTTAATTTCATCAGATGTCTAATAATTAATAAATCTTTAAGTTTTCCACAATAATCAAGTATGGCGATTATCAAATCTTCTTTACTTATATCTAAATATTATTTATGGATGGAATAGAACAATTTTGGTATTCTCGTTTAATTTTAAATTTTTTTAGGTAATTTAGAATTTTAGGTCCCATTTTGACCTATCGTGCACAGAGTATGACAGATGTTCACCAACGATATCTTGCAATCGACCTCTGGTTAATGGGTCGTAGGTCGCAGACCCTATTAACTACTACCCGCGAGTAGACCCAATAAATTATATCGCTCATTAAGTGTGCTCTACACGTGGGAATATTCCTTAATGGCTTTCCGCCTTCTCTCGGAATACTTGCGTGCAAATGATCCGCGCTTTGCTAATTGCAATTTTTCCCTTCTACAAAAAATAATATATTTTTGCTCTTTTGTAAAATAATCTACTTATATATTTACATATATAATTTAAAATTTAAGAAATTATTCAAAAAGAATATAAATCTTTCTAAAAAAAATCTCAAACTGTTCTTCAAATTATAAAGATAATTGAAATGAACTTAAAAAATTTATGCAGGATATTCTATAACTGTATAACTAATTGTACTGATAGTACAATCGTAGAAAAAATAATGATTTTATATACAAAAAAATTAAACCAATGTTTACAACATACATTTTTTCATATAAAACTGTGCTTTTGAGAAAATTAATTTTAAAAATTGAAAAAATGTCTTATCTCTCTATTTCTGCTATCAGTTACAGAATGCCTTGTATGTGGCTCAAAAAACTTGAAAAAGTCACCTTTTATCTTGTTTCTTTTGTATAATGTAATATCTATGCTTTTAGCCAATTGCAACCGAGAGAAAGGAAAAATCATCCATAGGAAACGATCCTTAACAAAGGTCCCACTATCGTTTACTTCCTTTTACGCGTTTACGTATGGTTCGTACTTGCTGCCACCCTGCTTGACTATCGGCTTGATAAATATGGGTGGCTGTTGAATAATGCAACGGGTGCTCCGGCAGTAAACAAGTAACGCAACACCGCGGGTTACTGATTCGCCTAAATCATTCTGACCGACCTCCTCGCTCGCTTATGCGACTCGCCGCCACATTTTCCGCAAGCTATCTGGCTTGATACATGTGTTTTGTAAATAATGTGAGCATGTTTTGCAAGATACAGATAATTTGCAAAATCAAGAATTTTGATTTTACGAACATTTGTAAAACTTAATGTAATTTGTTATTAAGAGAAACCAACTTTTTCTTTCTTTTTATTTATTTAAGATCCACAATTACATTTATTTAATATTAATATTAATCATTAACTCAGTAATATCAGTTGGTCGAAGCATTATCTAATTTTGAAAATTGGCAAACAAGATTTGTGTAAAAATAGTATAAAGGAATTGAAAGGGTAAAATAATGTAATGAAATCGCGATACTTCAGCTAATAACCGTGAAAAGTACGGACATGCGATCTACGTGCAGGTTATGCTGTTAGTAACGTTTAAGCACACCTTGATGGCTTCAATCACGTCAAATGCGTTGCGTTTGATTGCGTTCGAGAATTCCGACATATGCACGTGACTCTATATACACACGTGTGCTAGTATTATAACAGTAGAACGTGCGGAGATTTAGTCAAACGCGCGCGCGAGTGCTTTGGGCACTAATTTTAATTAAACGTTAGAAACTTGTCTAAAGAAAGAAGAAAATTTATTATTTATGTAGGAGAGATATTTTTCATAAAGAAAGTTTTAATCTTCGTATAAATTTTTAGAGCAGAATAGATATGATATAATAATGAAAAAAATTATCTTGATTAATAATTATTAATAGTATATAGCATAAAGGATTAATAAAACATTAATGAAATTCTGTCAGACATAAATTTCTGCATGCGCGATTTATGTAATAAAGCGCTTCTTTTTTTGTTCATAAATTTTAATATTATATTTAAAAATATAAGATATTTAAAGATAAGTTTTTTGAGATAATTAAATTTAAATGATTTTAATGATTTTAAAAATCTGCTCCTCGCTTCTTAACATCCATTCCATAATCAGCAATTCTATCCTGTAATTTACAAAATTATGATAGCAATGACTCAAACCGCTAGAATGACAAATTAACTTATTCTTCCAATTTTTCTAGACAGTTCATTATTTGATTAGGTAATTCAATTATTCATATATTTACTTATTTAAGCAATTGCAAAATGTAATTGCAAAATGTAATTGCAAAATGTTCGCTAAAATTGAAAAAAGCATAAGACAGATCAAGAGAACTAATTTCATTATATTGAGAATTAATTTCTAATTTTAAAGACTTAGAAAGTTGCATTTTATAAAATAAATCATCTAAAATTTTTTTCATTAATGTTCTGACGTATACTTGTTCCATATTAATACTCAGCGGGTTCACGTAGCTTAGCTCTCGGCTTGTATTCAGCTTTGCACACCAGTAAAGGAAGGAAGGTAGGCAATCTCCGAGGAAGGAATCTCTCAAGTCGGCAGGCTTTCGCGCTATAAAGTTGTTCTTGAAGTATTCCTATATCGCCCACACCGTTGGTATGCCAATATAGTGCTCGCCCTTTGTCACCCCCCTCATTCCCGAGAGCGTGCTCTCGTCGACCACTCTCGTCACATCCCTTGCCGTGCTGCCATATTCCCTCATCGACCAGTGTCCCCTGACCCTCTCGCATACCCCGTTTCGCACACAGTGGTATGTTCGCATGCCAGGGATATAATGATTGGCAGCGGACTGTCTGCAGTTCGACCACGACGATGCGTGGACCATGTTCCCCTCTCACTCATAGTATAATGTTTGTATGAGCAATTAAGTCGATAAATTAAGAACAATTGTTAATCATTTGAACAATTATTGAATTGAACAATTAGTTAATTATCCCCTTAATATGCTTATATTCAAATGTTTCTGTAGCAGTAGGAAATTCTTTTATTTTTATATAATTAATGTTATATGATTATTTCCTAAGTCTTTATTTTCGTAAAAAGACTCGATTAATCGCCAAGTATATTAGTAAATGATATAAATGCAGATACCATAATATTTCCGATTTTGTACAAAAAAATCTAATAAATATGAAAATGAACGAAGTTTATTGTATGTAAGGCATATTGAAGAGCTAAAATTCAAATTTTAAGTGCACAATCTTATTACTCGCAACATATTACACATCATAAAAATCAAATTCTTTCTTAATTCTTAACAAAACAATAAAATATTTTTAATTTTTGATTATTCATTGACAGGAAATACAATTTTTTAAAAAAATTCTGTAATTTTTGTCTTGTAAATTCACCTTGTTACCGGTATTAATAATGGCGAATTAGCGGGCAACAATGATCTATGCGACGTGGCAACAAGCTTAAGTTAAACGCATGGTTACTGATAAGGCTCGTCGTAACGGGTACTGGAAGCCAGCAGCGTCGCCTGTGCTATGAGAATGTATACTCGGCAATTCACGCCTCGAGACATACGCCCCTTCGTTTGATTGTAATATAATGACGTCACTATGTCTTTCGATCGTAAAGGAAGTATCGTATCTAAAATATCTTATCTATATTTTTATTTTAACAGCTATTGCTCACGTTATTGTTAGCTTATATGTTGTTTTAAATTATATGCTTATTATTAATAACTCAACCTTTATGTATATATAAAGGTCCCTCCTTCCTTCTTTTTCTCTCTTCCTTCTGATTTTGTCAAAAAAACATTATATAAATTATAAAAATTTAAATTACATATAATAAACTAAATTAAAATTATTTATAATAAAATTATAAAAGGTGGGATATTGCTGTCAATGTCATGTAAATTAATTTATGTGGTAGCGCGTAGCACCATTATATAGCACCATTCGCTTGTGGTTTTCGCAGGGATGCAGAGAGGCGACAAGTTTTGACGTTAATATGATGCGGCCGCCTGCATCGAGATTGACACATTCTGTAGGCTTAATCGGCTCTTCTCATGCCACCGTTAATAGCGCATGATCTAATTATTAATCTATATTCTACGTTTTTTACGTGACTACTAATTCCCCTCAAAAGCTATTTGTTCTATCGAACAATAAATAGCAGCGACCAAGTAATTTCACGTTTAGAATCGAACATCGAACTATTCACCCTCTTGCTTCGCCTGCAAGTCTCTCCAACTACTTCCAGTCAGGATCATCTCTTAAGGAGAGCTCAATCATCCGTCTAATTACCGTTGCTTCTCTTTTTCCCGCTTCCAACTCATTCGCTCTTCTCTCCTGTATCCTTCTTCGTTATTCACTCTGAAACTTTTGCCTCTTCAATTCCTTCCTTTTGTATTTCCAAGAAGGATTTCCTTTTTTATACTTCAATACTTTCTTACTAACGTAAGCCGGTCAAACACTTGTTCAAATAAGTTGCCAGTTTTAATTTTATTTCGTTCGTTTTGTAAGTAAAATTAAGAATTAGATTAAATATAGATTATAAATAGATTATAAATATGTAAAACTGTATAATTTCTTATCAAAAGAGAATCATAAAAACAAAATCCTGCAAAGATTTAAAACAAAGAAGTAGCAAATTTATGATATTTTGTATCACACGGCCTCATTAAAAGAAATTCAATCAATCGCTCATATACAAATATAAGAAGATTTAATCTATGTATTCTTTACTATATCTTTAACAAACATATGCATTCCATAAAAAATGTAGACATACTGTCTTAAAATAGAATGCAACAATTATTAAACCATTTACTAAGTAAAATATTTTTATACCGTGAAAGGAATACAAATCTTATGTTATAGAACAATTTAAAAAAATTCGATCAGTTTAAGGTAAAATAAAAAAAATAATTGTAGTTACAATGAGCCAAAAGTGAACATTTATAATAAAATATGTGAAAGTGCAATAAGTACCTAAGAGATATACAAAGAGAACGAGATTCAGTGGAAACGACTGGATAGAAGGATCGCGTTGCGCTGCGTGTGAAGTTAATAACGGCTCAAGCGCTTGAGAATAGAAACCACGTACGAGTCCACTCACGTGCGTGCGAGTAAGGCTACCACCCGGCTGTAAATCAGCCTTAAACCTGGCTGGGCAGCTTACAATCAAATGTACTTAGCTAGCCTTACTCGAAGCGGATGGATAAAGTGGCGAAAGAGGAAAATGGAATATATCCACGATCATAAAGCGCATATACCACCTAACTTTTTTCTCCCTTCTGCTCCACCTATTCCATTCTTATTCCCTTATGCCATTGCAGCTTTTATTCCAGAAATCACATTCGTAATACGTCGTCAAAACAATTTCTCACAGGATTCTAATAAAATTGCTTCTAAATATGCATCAAAATTCTAGATAAAGTACTTCTCTTGTTGTACGTGCTTTTAGTCCAATAAGCATGTCGAAGGATACTGAACAATTAAAGTGTATCCATACTTATGTGTATTTAATTTCTTAACCATATTTTATAAAAATGCTGTCAAAAAAACATAAAGAAAATAGAAAGAGTTAGAAACAAATTGACGAAAATTGGAGGCAAATTAATTTTTTTATTAACTTATTTAAAACTAATAATTTTTGAATTTTAACAGAAACACAATATCGAACACAAAAGGCTATATAATTTAAAAAAATGATATATTTTTTTCTACAGAATTATTTTGATAGTCTTTGAAAGATTGAAAATCTAAAAAAAGCTGCATTTTTTAAAAAGCTCATCTAAAAACTAAAATGTCTTTTAAATCCAAAGATTAGAATTTTGTTTCGTTTGATATTTTGTCCTTTTTCTTTCTCTTCTCTCTCCTCTCGTACCAATATGTCAATATTAGCGACACTTGTATTGATCGTTCAGGAATAATAATCGCTCATGAGACCTCAGAGGATCTATTATCTTCGTGTAGAAAGTTAATAAGATTAGCTTCTCATATTTGGCATATGTTTTCTCAGAAGAAAATTTCGAAGGACTAACGCGATAATGGGGATTAGGCAGGGCCGTTTTGAGGGTTGTACCAGCTTAGATAGGATACGTTGACTCGTACGATTTCAAGGAGACCCAGATTAGAAAGGTCTAATTGCTACTTAATCTACCAGTGAATAAATCGTTATCAGCCCGCATGTTCGATCTACACAAAGCAGATTTCAAGACCTACGCGATAGGCAGTCCTTTGGAGCAAGATATAATGCTGACTATCAAACGCAAGAAGAAATTAACTATCTACGCATCTTCCATGTTTGTATGTAATATTTACTCAATACTCGTGAAATGGAAGCTGAAATGTATTATCCGAAGCGTTAAATACAAAGAACTTAAGCTTAATCTCCATTTCGAAAGGATTTTCCCGCGCTAACGTCGAAAGCACCGCATTTTCTGTGCATTACAGCAGAAATTAAGCCATCTAACACTATGGCCATATTTTTCGTGCTTCTTTCTACTTCCACGTAGGACGTTATGCAAAGTTCCTGCTAGGATTCCTTTATCACTTTTCCTTCTAACGACTTCTTTCTTCGCAAATCTTTTCGTCGCATCGCCATCTTTAAGAAAACTATTTCCATATCTTTCGCACTCATCTCTTCCTCATCCGTTGTCTTCGTATTTTGTCCATAACGGTATGGACGATCCATTTTTGCGATACCGCGTATCGCCAAGTTCCGATCTTCCTTCCGACTACTTAATCTCATATGTTTACACATATGGTAATAATTGTATAGGAGGAAAGTATTAAATATATTATAAAATAAGATTATATTCTACAAATTTTCTTTTTTTAGAAATTTTATTCTTATGGTTAAATTTATTTTAGGTAATTGTTTAATGATTTTATAATAGCATTTATGCAGTAAACCTTATGCATGAATTATGATTATATTCATATAACGGACCAATATTATTTTTAGAACAACTGTTATGGTTAGTAAATTTGAATACCTACATCTACGAACTCTGTGTATGTGTTTTTGCGACCAGCTTATCCAGCTATCATCATCGACCTCTCATTAATTGATTAAAAATTAATAAATTCTTTTTAGATTAAACATAAACACACTGGATATCTTTCTTTTTTCATTAATTAATATTATAAAAATGTTTCTTCATAACATCAATACTCCAAATCATATATTTTTTTCACTAAAAAATCTAGGAGTTTTGAATTAGGGTATCTGAATTAGGATATACTCGATATTTTGTAGAGATCTGAGACATCACACTTAAATACTCATCATGCAAAACAATACATTTATCTTTTCAACAATGATGTCATAACAATGTGACGAACAGAAAATTCCGTGGATAAAAATGACAGAGGCCAATCAACATCTGGCGATAGCTTCTGCGATCCAGGGGACGTTATCGCACAAAGCCCGTTTGCCAAGTCGTGAAGAAAGATGGATAGTTTTCATCGTCCCGCTCCATAAATTCTCGTGAGAGAATCCCACGCGGCGATAAAGGAAGAGAAAAGAAGCTACCCATAGGGAACTGCCATTTTCTTTTGAGCCGAAAGAAATTGGAGAAATGTTCGTTTTTTTGGTCTGTTTTATGACAGAGGTGTATGAGGAATTGAATAAGTTGACAATAAAATCAGATCACACAAATCACAAAATCACTAATTACAATTACAATTAATTATAATCGATAAAGATTGTAAGAAATACTTTGCAAAATCTATTCTTGATTTGACTACCTGAATTTGTATAATGGATGTAATCTTGACCTTATATCGGATTACGGAAAACTCGGACGAAGGGGCGCGTCGCTAGAAGCCCGGGTAACCTCGATTTACAAAGTACGTAGCGGGGGTGTGGAAGCGAAGGATAGATTTTGGCCGGATGCCAACAACGGCACTGCGGATATCGATGGTGACACTGCGCGATGGTGGGGCTTCGTTCGTTCGATTGCACCACCGAAATCTACCAGCTCAGGATAACGGGTTCATTTATATAACTATTTACATTATAACATTGTTATCATATAGATCGCTATTTATATATACAGAAAATATCGTAGAGAGAGTTGAAGTTAAAAACAAAGTAAAAATGCAATTTTTTAATTTATTTATTTTCACCAATGCTGTATCTCTTGCGATCGGACTTATTATTAGTTGAAACAATGAGATAAGAACAGAAAGTTGATATAAATTTGCTACAAAAATTAAAGTAATAAAAAATACACGATAAAAAAAAGAAGAGAACAATATTCTCTGTTCAAATAGAAATTAAAATTCAGAAGGATTACCGTTTTCTTCAATCAAGCTTTTTCCTTTTCGACAAAAGAAAATGGGAGAAAGTGATCTATCAGCTGATCGCACAATATAATAATAACGAAACAAATATGACGAAGCTTTGCGAATGTGACCAAAAAGGTTTTCGTCTTATCCTCTCGTACCAGAACCCTAGCACATAACCATAATAACAAATCTTCCACTCACTTGAGGTGATATAAACCTCAGCAATGGGTATTTAACGTTGTCGACAACGTCACAACGTCGTGTCGCTACATTTGCTTCTCAAGTCTGGTTAACGTATTATGGCTCTTTGTGTGTGTTGCGCGCGTATGCGTTACGTATATTGTGAATGATGCGTTTTGTTATGGCGATATTAAGGCGCTTTCGTTCATTCCTGCGGAAACGCGATAGCTTATGCGACAGCCCATGTGGATATACGCCACTTATACGCGTCCACACGCTTGACTGGGCGAATCGAACGATAAATTATATTTTCTGAACCGCCACGATAGTCGACGTGTTCGATTGGCTGATCATACGCCGTCACTCTGATTCTCTTGCCGCCAGATTTCTTCTTTGACATAGATCGATTTCGACACGAAAATTTTATTTACTTCCTTCACAATAGTTCTCTCCTTTGACTTTTTTAATCCTTTCGAACATGTTTCAAACATAATATACTCCTGTTTATAAGTATATTTTAACGTGTATTTTAATAAAGCATGATAAAAATTAATCGCGCTTTAGTTCAATCTACAATTGATATCATTTTTATATCTCTACTCTACGATATCAATATTTTTAAATATAACAAAACGTTATGCCATTTTTATTTATTTATTAATAAATATTGTAAATTTTGTATTATTTCGACACTTACGCGATTATTTTTTTACGCACTCATAGAAAAATTATTCCATCTAAAAAAAAACTCCATCAAATGTAACATGCATAGTGATAGAATCACAATAATTTGTCCAAAATTTGATACAATTACAACAGTTACAGTTATACAAAATAATATATTACATTTTGCGCTTTTAATCCGGTTAAGTTCATATGAATGACGTAGCATTACCGCAAGAGTTCTATTGACTACTCGGATTCTATTCTCGGATGCTCTTGCACTTGACGCATAACGAGGCCGTTAATCCCACTGCGGAAACTTTGCCGGAATTTCTCAATGAAAGAAATATATCTACTCGCAAGATAAAGCCATCGAATCGGACATTAATTTGCAGAGGAATTGAAAGCGATGGCTCGCTATCTCACACTTTTTCTCACACTTCCTTCCCCCTTCACATCATTCTCTTCTCCCTTTCGTTGCTCATACATTTCACTAGAAATCCGAAAAGATCCATTTAAACTGAAGGATAACTCTCCTTCGAATGAGGAAGAGGAAAAAGCGTGAAGAGAAATAAAATTGGCATTAATGGATTAAACAAATTAAAGAAAAGAAACAACTTAAGTTAGAATAAGAAGAAACTTTTTTATTTGAACTTAATATTCATTCATCATATTTCGGCGACGAATCCATGAATTCCTCAAAGATAAAAAAATTTATCCCATCAAACAAATCTAAATAAAGTTTATTTTAATAAGTCTTACATACTTTAAGATTCGGTTATTAACAAATAGTATATAAGTATATCATAAATTTTTTTAATGTTGAATATGATATTTCATTAAATTGTCAATAAATAAAAATTGATTTAAAATTTAACAAAAAATTCGCAAGTCAGAGAAAATGTAGATACAGAACATCGTATCATTGAGAGAATTAAAAATTAACAAAAATTATGTGATTCCTACAAAGGACAGTCCAAAATAATGATAAAATATAGGCGAACGGGAATATTTTTGCAAGTTAAATAAGCAAGAACTTCTCTGCGAATTGGTTCTGAATTTTATTGGTTCGCAATTTGTGCGCGACAAAGGGGTTACTCAGCTACTACGAACCTGGCCTTTAAATGGTAATTACGAGAGATCCTCTTCCTCCGCTTTCTCCTCGTTTCCGCTATCGGAGGAAACGATTTTGTAAAATTAAATGTATTCCTCGCACTTACGAGTTCGAACGCTTCGAGAAATTGCCGAGAAATCACCTGATGGCAAAGGCATTTAACTGAATCAAGAATGCATCTCGGAAAAGAGACTGGCAGTTATTACTTATAAAGAGAATTACAGTTCGACATGTTCAATATGCGCGTGAATATTTACGTGAGAATTCGCAGATAATAGATTTTTACCGAAGCAATAAAAAAATTCAATTTCAAGAAAAATCATAAACTTCAGGACTTTAAAACTATGCAGATCATTAAATAGTAAAGAAGGATTAGTTTTTACCTCGTTTGGTATCACAAATTTTACTTCATTCCATATTTCAAAAATTAATCCAAATAGAGATTTGCTTAATTGTTCAGTGTTAGATTCTATTGCTGTTTCAAGCGATGAAAATATTAAGTAATACAGCTGAATCTTTTTTAATTGAAGAATCGCTAGTATTCTTTAGAAGGCGAAAGGTTATGAATAACAAATAACTGGTTAAAAAAATCGTTAATAAATACCAATATATTGTGTAATATCGTATATTTTTTAAATAAAAAAGAAAAAGGATTTACGATATTTGAAATAACAATATTTAATTAGTATTCCGAAATTCAATGTTATATGTGTCATATGTGTGTACTTATGTTATATAGATTCTTTTCTTTCTTCTCCATGTATATTTATATACATGAATCTAATAAAAGCAATATTCAAATGTTATACGATTCAAATGCGTTACATGTACGTACAGTAATTTATATATTTTTCAGAAGTTGGAGAATTTTGACTATTCCATTTCGTAATTTAAATAAATATATCTCTAAAGAATTAAAGATACGAAAATATCAGTCATTTAAACATGTAAGCATGTAACATGGTTAATTAATGATCACTATCATCATCAAGATAATGCATTAACGGAATGCCGTCTTCTCAAGTTGTCGAATCCTCGAAATACAATTGCAAATATTAGCGCTTGCGTAATCTGTAATCTAATAAAATCCGCCACGCCGTCGAGTTCGGAATATGAGATTTAAACTCAATGTAATGTTTGCCTTGTTTCTAGGTCAGCAATACGATACGCTGATGAACGGATTAACCAAGGATAAAGTTGAAGCTACCACAATGTGCGTAAATTTTACCGAAATAAACCGCATTTCCTTCCAGAAATAACAACTTTTTGAAACTAATCGTAACATTTGTCCAAACACAAAATATTCGATACAAAGAGTATTTGAAATGTCAAAAATCTGTACGCGATACATGGTAATGTAAATACATTAATAACCACACAAGTGGTTTTCACATGAATATTATCTCACGTATTAAATTCACAAACTATAATACTTTCGTGATGAAACACAGTTTAGTCATATAATTTAATAATATTATTAGATTAAGTTAGAGAAATAGCAAACTTTATAAATGTAGAGAGTCATGTTATAAAAAAATTGACAATTAAGTAATAAGAAATAAAACTGTTAATACACTGCCGTTCTATAATTTTATGCATTGTTTCGTAAAATAAACACATTACGATATGATTATTAAGTTAAATTTTAACTATATATTATATATATATATTAAGAACCAATGTTATCACATTTTGCATTATTTGTCTTGCTCTTGTGACAAAATAATATAAAAACTGCGGAATAATGGTTTAAACTCATGATATGCTACATAGTAGCAGTAGTTGAAATCAGCATTATTTACTGGGAGTATTTTTAAATTTCTCTCTCTCTCTCTCTCTCTCCCTCCTATATCCTATATCCTATATTCTATCAAATCGATTCTCACAGTTGCCATATCCGTGAGTAATTTCGCAACTACTCCATTTCTCCATTATTCTCCAATGTAATAATGTAACTGTATTATACGTATAATGTAATAATGCGCGGGAGTGGTTACGTTGATAGCACATAATATTTCTAATATGATGCTAATATGTGAGAGTTATCTCGAAAATATTTTATATAGCAATTTTATATGTAACTTCAATTTCGTGCGTTTAATTGAATAAAAATCTACATCTATATCTTATTTATTTATTTCTTTTCAGTAAAGTTAAATTGTAATTTTTTTAAACTTTAATACGCTTTACTACAACAAAATTCATTAGAATTGTGAATTAATTACGAAAGCATTTAATGTTCAAAAATGAAAAACTATCATAAAGCTGACAAATTTTCATTTATGAAAAATCAACTTCAGAGATTTAAAGAAAAAAATATATTTTTATTTAAAATTTTTTATGTGCACGATACTTATTGTGGTTTTTGTTAGTTTTTAATTTAGCTACATTTTTGAAAACGATTGAATTGTTTACACTTTTATTCGAGTTTTTCCACGTTCATTTTTCACTATTGCATTCTCATTCCGTTTCTGCGCTCACTCGTATGTGTTTTTTTCTAACCGACAAGCTCGATATTGTTCAGTTAAGTATTGAAGAATATTTATTGGAAAACTATATTTCGGATTACTGAAAGGCGAAAGACGATTTTATTCGATAAATAAAAATTATTTGACTAAGTAAAGCTATATTTATGTTAATAGGATCAAAAAGAAGTTGTAGCAGCAATATCAGCTCGAATTATCGATAAATATGATGAAATCTTATAACTACCTTTACCAGCCATATGTTGGATCTTCAAGGAAATGTCTTTGACGATTCGCGATTTCAATTTTTCGAGATTCGCCCCGAAGGAAGAGAAAAATCCTACACGAAGTGAGAAAAATACGCTACGCTTGCAAGCAATACTCGCGCGTGTATTTTTCTGGTATTTCCCCGTCGGCGAAACACCGATCTCTTTCATTTTGCCATTTTTGCATGGACGTCCTCGGTAGCATGAAACTTCGCTACTCATGCTCGTTAACAAATTCCTGTTTCACTGAATGTACAAGATTCTTCACGCGAGCATAAAGAATGGGACGATCTTATCTTGTCCAACATTTATTTTTAATTATTACGTCTATTTTTATATTTATGTAGAGAGAATTTTTATATATTGTATGTGTGTATGTAAATTATATTTGCTATAAGATCTCTAAGGTTAAACTCTCCTCCCAATTCTTCTTTATCTGATTACTAAACTCACTTCCTAATTAGATCAAAATTGTCACAATGTTACTCTCTCTCACTCCTTTCCTCACGCGCGCTAGCGAGAATTCGTGAATGTATTTATCGAGGGCGATGTTGAAGACAATTCTCCTCATTGGATACCAGTTAAATCACGTTTCCATCAGTGAGAACAATGCATCTCACGGAGCTCTCAACAATAAGGAACGAATTGAGCACGAAGACGCGACGTTTCGCTGCGGACAAAACATTTCCCATCTCCTGATTGGATATTTCACGAACAGAAACGACTAATTAGCTATCGTGGCGTTTGCCGATGATTCTCCGTGAAGATCATAGAGAAACAAACCTTATCCGGATCCAGGTTTCGCAAGTTAAATCCATTATGAGAAAGGTAGTCAGTCTGAGAAGGTTAACTCTGGTCAGGATCGGGTGATCTCTATGTGAATTAGCTTCTGACTGAGTTAAGATCTATTCATACGGTTTAGCTTTAGATAAACTAAGTAAACTAGGGCAGAGATTATTACGGAGATAGTGAAAATATCGTGTAGCTTTTGAAGATGTACATACTCTGCTAATTCCAAAATTTTCCCGAATTGACTTCATCTATCGCTTTCATCAACGTCTATTTTATCTATTTCATAAAACGGAACGTTTTAATAATTAAACGCAACGTTTTAATAATTAAACGCAACGTTTTAAATTAAAGCTGTCCAAGAGAATCATAGTTTCACTTAATTAATTTAATTAATTTTGAAAATGATCTAATTAACGATCTAATCAAAATTAGTAATTAATTAATATTGTAAGAGATTATATATTAATGTAAATACGTATAATAAAAAACAAATTATTTTAAATAGAATTAATCGAAATAATATTAGCAGTTATTACTTTTTAAAATTTGGGATAGTTCTCTGATGGAGGTCTATTACTATAAACGAGGGAAGATTTTCCCTCGTTAGTATGTATGTACATATCACATGGATACAGCACTAGCTCTCAAATATCTCTGTTAAGAATTTAAATAGATTACATATATTGAGTAGATCTCTCAATCGACTGTATCGACAGTATTCGATCCTCATTGAAAGCGCTCTATTGTCTATAGTATAATTTCATTGGAATAGATTTCCTCTTTTGCTATCTCTCGCGGCGATATTTCATTCCCGCGCTCAATACACATGCTTTGCGTATGCTCAGATAACAGATGATATATATCTACATAGCAGCATGATACTGTTTTCTCCCTCCCTATACCCGGCCAACATTCGGCGTGCAAGTTATTCCACCGTTGCACGGGTTAATTCCGATTGCAGAATTGGCCATCATTAAACTCAACAAGCCAATAGTCAAATTAAATTATGCACTCTGCGTTAATTTAATTCGAGGATGTTCAAAGACGAAGCAGCGCATGATTAAAGCGATCCATAAACAATTAATAAAATTCATATAGAAATCAGAAATGATTCTATTTTTTTGAGATCTGGACAAAGATTTCGTTAGGTTTAAATTATGATGTCCATTATCGCATGTAGCAGTAAAGGAAAAACTGAAAGTTCGTTCTCCGAACAATTGGCAACCCAGTAACCTTTTGGTCAACCTGGCATTCCAGTTACAAAGTTCTGCAGTTTCAAATTGCGTCCATGGATTATGGGAGTTTACGAACATGTTTATATATAGTTAGGCACGCTACTGTTAGTTTATGTGGCACGAAAATTTATTCCCGCGAGAGATGTGAAATGGGAAATTGCAGCTGGAAAATCCTAAAGATGATAAAAGTATCCAATTATTATCCAAGAAATTCATTTTACACGATAAATTGCACCTCATTAAAATGAAACACGCTCTAACAATTCCTGTTTATATTATCGACGTCATCTACAGTAAAATACACACGGCCTTCTTATCGTTCAAACGATAGAACGCACCCATCCATTAGTATCTACATGCTGCCTCTGTGTGTGAATGCGTAGGTAGTTTACCGCATGCGGGAAATAAATTTTAACAAATTTCTGATTGTAAAATTTCCGCGAGCACAAAAAAAATTTTTCGGATGCGGGTCGACATCCGAATGTGACAGTTTAGTCGAATCACAATGTGAGAATATCACGATTTTCTCTGTTATTATATAAAGCTGGATAAAGTT
Organism: Crematogaster levior; assembly: GCA_901521435.1. Lineage (NCBI taxonomy): Eukaryota > Metazoa > Arthropoda > Insecta > Hymenoptera > Formicidae > Crematogaster > Crematogaster levior. The sequence continues at coordinate 424,943 of CABEGB010000002.1, forward strand.
TGATTTTTAAAAATTTGATTAAAAATACTACTGCAATTTATTGCAAGTTACTTATTTTTTTTAATGACATATTTCTAGAATAATATTTTTAAAAATAACATTAAAATAAATTTTAATAAATATTTTCTAATATGTTACATATTACTTTATACTTAACTATTATTTTTGCAATTTATTAATTATATCAATTCAAGATTGATTCTTATCATAGTTTTTGTATTACTGTATTAATATTTTTTTATATTATATTTAAATTTATAATATTATATCAAATATTATTTTACATTTATAATTATTTTAATATATATTTAAAAAATTTAATTTATTTTCAGTTAGAATGTTTTTTCATAAAGCTATTTTAATTAAGAACAAGCAAAACATAGAATCTTTAGAAATATTTAGAAATCAAGAACCTGTAAAAACAGGTAGATTTATTGTTAAAGATATTTTCCAAATAAATATCGCAAAATGCAAATTGTGAGCAATTATTATTTTTATTTAGATATTTATTTAAATATTTCCGTATTATGGTTTAGATTAGAGGTTAAATAAATGTTTCTATTGAAAAAAATACAAAGAATGATTCAACGGGTGTCAAGGATTAACTTTAGAAAAATGCGAAAACTTTTATTCGAATCATACTTTCGATCGAACGAAAAAGAGTGTATATCTCATACTGGGAGTAAAACGAAGCTTTTAATATTGATCTACTCTTTTCTTTTCTCACCAACCCTATTTCTTCTTTTCTCGCGTTGCAACTGCAGCCTTGCTCAGAGGCTGCATTGGTACTGTGCAGTGTTATATACTGTTCAGAATAAAACGAGGCGCAAACGCCTCCTCCTCTTCCTCCTCCTCTCTCAAACCGGAAAAGTTTTATGGCTAGTTGTATACGTTTTGACCGTTTGAAGCATGCAAAGGCGTGAATACAAGTGCGCGCGCCAACAATTCAAAGTTTAGAATGGAATGGGTTTTTTAAAAAAGAAAATTCTGTAGCCGAAAATAATTATTATAATACATACTAGATATTTCATGACATTTAATAAAATCCTAAAACAAAAATAACAAAACAACAGAGAAATATAGAAAATCCATACAAATTTGTTAATAAGTGGCTTGTTCATAAAATTAATTATAAAATAAAAGAAAGACAAAAATAAAATAGCAAAAAAATAAGTGATACCAAGAGACATAAATCCATTAGATAGTGTTAGTTTAAAAAGTTACAATCTCGTTTATACATAAAAAAAAGATGAGACGTGCTTTTCCTTTCTTGTTTCAAGATTTTTTAATCTCCCCTTGAGCCAAAGAGAGGGGATAAACCCAAATTTTTCCTAATTTTAATATGACTAAAGAGAAGAATTATAGAGCTATATGGTTTCCTTGAGAAATTTAAAACGCTAAATAAAATAAATGAATATTAATTTATTAATTTATTACAATAAAGTTCACTTTCCAAATTAATAGCAATATAAGTTTCACTTACGCTTCAATATCATACTTATAACAATACAAAAGATCTGATCTGTTCATTTAATTAGGAACTAACAAAGTTTATTTTGAAACTGACGACAACATGGCCAGCAGTTCTACTCCAACGTTAATTGCTTCGTTCATTGTACCTGCGTGCACGCGGCGACCTTCTCCATAAGTCATCGTTAATTATCGCGTTAGTGTCGAGTTGATATATCGCTCGCTCCGTTAGTCGGGATTACGATTATCCGCTCGTTCGAAATGTAGAGTAGAAACTTAGACTGTACTCCGTAATACATTGTACTCCGTAATGCAAAGTTTGGGTACAATTTCGAAAAAATACATGTATTAAATATGAAAATGTATTAAGCTAATTATTAATTATTATTTTTTTTTTCTACTATTATTGTTTACTATTATTTTCTCTATTTATTATTGACAGAACCACACATATTTAGAATATAGTATGTGTACAATAAATGAAAGAATAATATTCTGAGTACAAAAAATGTATTAAAAATAAAGATTTCTTCATTAATCTTGCAATATTTTACGAAGTATATGAATATTGTATAATACGAGTGCATTTCGTATATAAGTACGCACGCGCAATGTATATATAACAAGAAGAAAAATGGATTACGTTTGTTAAAAAATTTACTAATCAATCAATTTACTAATATTATTTTATGACTAATCCTATTTTTTCATGTTGTCACTTTTTAATCTGTTTTTTTTTAAATACACTTAAAACATACATATATAATAATATGATATACATATATATATATATATTAACTATTGCATTTAAACTTCAACTATATTAATAATTTAGTAGATTAATTAGAAACAGCTGATAATATCTTTATATAAGTATTAAATAACTCAAAAGAAATCTGTGCAAATAATCTGAAATCCAATTTGAAGAATTGGAAACTATGTTTTTTAAATGACTGCTCGTATTTTTTTCCTATGAAAATTTAGGGCAGGCAAAAAAACACTATCGAATGAGTTGCCCCATACCGAATTTCATTAATACATTATTTAATCTGCATCGAAGAGGGACCGCTCTATCGATCCTCGAACATATCGGAAGGTTAACGCTGGTATTATTCTGTAATCCGCCACAAAGGGTTCTTTCGATGCTGCTAATCTGAAATTCTATAGCTTAGCCTACTTTTCTACATCGCTAACTTACAGATTTATTTCCTGCGCACCTTTCTCCTTCTCGTTTTTGTACAAAACTAGAACATATGGGTCGAGGCTCACCTGAAACAGACACAATAATACAACTTGCATTAAATAACAGTTTGATTTTTGGAATATGTAAACGCAAAAGTTTAATTCTAACAAACGTTCAAATTTCAGAAGTAAAATAATAGAAATCTCAATCAGGATGTGTCATCTCTAATAAAATAATTTCTAAAGGGCGCCATTAATCAAACATCACTAGAACAGTATCATTTGTTTGTAGCATATCCTATGTAAAGTCTCTACTAATCCATTGTGGTCACAAACGAATGCTAACGAGCAACTGCTGCGAATCAAGGAGAAAGGGTAAGAGTGCAGCATCCGCGCAAGAGGAAGGAAAGAGAGACGAAATTGGAATTTCACCCTAGGGTATCATAAATGGCAACCAGCGTCACACGCGAGCACACACATATATATATATATACTCGTTCTCTCTTTCTTTCTCCCCTTCCCTCTTATCTTTCATCCCTGTTTTTCCCTTTTTCTCATTTCCACTTACTCTTGTCTGCCTACAAAATCGTAGAGTTCTCTTGTTGTTTGGTGTCTCCTGTTTCGGGGTCATCGATATGTCGGCATATGAAGTTAATTTGATTTTTATCGAGCCTTGACCTGACCCAACTTACTTTGCTTTCTGCACTTTAACATTTTTCTTCATAAAATATTACACAAACAAGTCACTCACATATATAGTAGTTTGACAAAACACTAAAACTTTCAAAGATAAAATCTTATTTAATTTAAAATTTTGAATTTGTTTAAATTCGTCAAAATTTTGTAATAATAAGTTTCTTCTGTATACTTCTGTATACAGTATCATTTCTACGTTAGAAGAACTCTTTGAACTTTTCAGTTGAAGTAGTATCAATCAAATAATATCTAGGATAAAGTATAATATGCAAACGACATTTTCTTTTGAAAGAAAAAGAGAGTTCTAAAGAGAATTTTGCTGTCATAATGGTGATAAAACAGATGTCACATTTCTAGCCGCTTAATCGTGATTCATGAATCACGTTGAGCTCTTTTCTCGACGGATTAATTTCGAGTACCTTGTTCAAGCACACTTGCGCAACCTAAATCGGACTTTTCCATTTGTTTTTCTCATCAGATACGCGCTGTGTCATATATTTTTTGTCTTTAATTTACAGATAAAAATGCATAGTTTGTATTAGATAATTATATCAAAGCACATAATCGGAGAAAGAGAAATATGATGTAAAACTATTATAAATAAATATTAATTCTTAAATTGATACAATCAACCTGCACAATGATGGGCTATTTATAAATTATTTAAATTAATAAAACATTGTATTTATTATGAAATCTCATGAAATATGTGTATTATTAGTACGTATATTTTAATCAAAATATTCTTGATATAAGAATGGAATTCTTCTTGATTTATAGACAATTTGTATAGATATAAGATTCTCCATAAATCAAAAGTAAAACAATTATTATTAAACTTATGTGTATATAAAATGTATTCAATAAAATTTGATAAAGTTTTATTAATTAATGTTCTAATAAAGAAGTATCTCAGAGCTATACTGACGGTAATTATACGGCACCACCAAATTGAATGTATTCCTAATTAGAAAGATTGCACTGGTAAATTACTAGGAAGCGGAATAGTCAGTTGACAAATGACCGCTCTGCGAAATCTCGATTGAACCTCGTCGGAACGTCCGTATTATCTTCTTGTAATGGCTGCTGCGAACTTAGCTGCCAGCGGCACGACGCCGAAATAATTCAAAGATACAAATTGCCCACAAAACGAGCTTGCTTCCACGAGAGATCGATACTTGTGGCAATGCGGCGTACGAAAGTATCGTGAATATATTTTGCGTGTTGTACGTCGATATATTTATTCAGAGATCGAGCGTGCTCCTGAGATATTGCACGTAAAATTCTATTGTTTACTATAAATGATCGCGTAGCTGAGATATAAGCAATTTTATTTAAGAATCTAAATGTAAATTTTTTTATAGATATCTATTTACCATCCATCCTACCTTTAAGTAGATTAAGTTAGTGAATCTACAACACAACTACTTTTATGAGATAGCAAAAATAAAAACGAATTCACGTATAATAACTAAAAACATAAATAAAAAGTAAATAAAAATGTTTTTTTTTTCTGTATTGCTCTTCTGTGCGAAAAAATTGCAATAATATTTGTACCTTTATTTTCTGCCATGATATCATTTTTGTTGCTCGTGTGTCATACGAATAGCATCTTTTATGATTTTAAAATATGACAATATCTCTAATAAAAAAAAATAAACAACTAGTTTAAATAAAAATTTATTTAAATTTATTTATTTTAATATCTTATTGGATATGTAGAAAAATATTGCAATTTTTATAATGAAATATTTTGTTAAAATGATAATGATAATAAAGTCGCAAAAATGTAATCGTAATATGCCTGGAATTTTCTATAGAAACAAATTGACTTCCATGCAAGTGGAATTCTAGATTACGCGAATAATCAAGTATGATAATATCCAATCTCACGTTCCGTTGACATAACTCTTTTGAAACTAGTCACAAGAGACGATTAAAAGTTTGGAATTTTTCGAGGTTTTCACAGCGCAGGACATGTTTTTTTTATTAGCATTATTTTTCCATGATTGATGCATCTCATTCGCGTAACCAATTTGCTATGGTGGTTTCAATTCCAATGGATAGTAAATTGAATATTTTCATATCGTGACAAAAACGCAGGTCTTTTATTATGAACTGTTTTGCAATAGATATTAAATGTATTAGAACTGAGAAAAAATATTTGCAAAATTTGTCTTGGAAAAACCTTCTTTAGCTTTAAAATATTCTTTTTTTGTATATTTGTTTTTTCGTATCGTATACTTTTGATCATACTTCTTTTCTTTCTTGCAAAAGATCTAAAACTTTAAAAAAGAATGAGACAGCTAGGAAGTAACAATAAGTCTTCTCGAAGTAGATTACAGTGTGATTACGTGCTACGTAAGAGCATTAGACAGGGGCTTCCTTCTGTACATAACGTGGTCGGTGTATGTTAGCTGAGAAATATTGAGAGAGTTGATGGAAGGATCGATACATCTAAGACGATGAGAAAGTCAAAATGTAAGAATTTTTTTAAAGTCCAAAATAATCAGCAGTATCATACGTATATCGATCTGCAATCAATAAAGAACAATTGAAACTAACAAGATAATAAAAGTTTATAATAACTAAACATGTTTAGAAAACATAAAAATAGAGTAAATTCGAAAAGGCTTAGTATCACATATACTTGTTAGCTTTTAATACCCATGGAATATATTATGTGTAACTTATCTAATAGACAGTATATTGCACAATCAAAAAAATCAGCGACATATTCTTATATCACCGGACTAGAAGGATGTGAAAAGTCGAGAAAGTTAACACGAGTATTATATATTCAAGTACAAAGTGGGATCGATGTTTGCACACGACTAAGATTAATGGGCATCGAGTTTGACGGCTGATGGGGTCTTCGGTCCCTTCGTGGCCTTTTCTTCCTTCCGCCGAAGGCGCTAACCTTCTGACTAACCGTCAGAGTTCATCCTGACGATGGATGATTTGCATATTGGTCGTCGGAAGTTACTTTACGATTTGAACTTAGAAGATTCGCCCAATCTAATTCTGATGTGATCTCTTCTCAAAACCTAGTTAAATTGTCTTACTTTTCTGGAAATGAACGATCTGACGAAAGAGAGATTGTTGTTTAAATGTAATATTTATATATTTATTTTAGATTTTGTATAATAGAATCGTATTATTTAGCAAATACGATGAATCGATTAGTTCGAGAACAGTAAATTTTGTCTAACAAATTTAATTTAGCAACAAATTTTATAGCGACATTAATCAAATGTGAAGGAAACTAATAAAAATCGATTTATATTAACCATATTTATTAATTAGCACAAGTCTATTCAAAGTGTAACAACGATGCACAAATATTTAGGAAAAATGTACAAAAGTTACACGCCGTGACACAGTATATATTCGTTAAATGCATTCGTTAATTAAGGTCGCATTGCATTCATTAGTACAATATAATAATGGAAACAATAAAATAATCTAATTTGTCAAAATTTGCTGTAATAAGCAGTTTATGTGAGTTTATGTTAATTAAAAATTGTTAAATTATTAAATTATTTCATATTTTTTATTACATTGCAACGCTGAATTAGAATTGTATATATGTGTATGTTTATATATGTGTACATATGTATAATATGTATATACAGAGCTTTTAAATTTTCTCTTATACGTGATTTTGAAATACTAACACTTTTTTTACGAATTTATTTTGACACAGGTAATTAAAAAACACGATGTTACTTATGGATACTTTGAGAAAAATATACAAGTAAAATGTTATTATATAATTTTACTTGAAGTCGTCGATGTATGCGGTGAATACATGCAATGATTTAATAAAGAATTACAATATAATTTTTTCATTGATTTGCGGAATACATCTAGTTAAACATAAACTTCGATCCCATAAACAGCTGTAAAATACAAATGTCTATCTCATTTAACAAAAGTTAAGTTAGATTACGCACCCATCAGGAAATGATATCAACAAACGCGTTTAATAAAGTGTTGAAACCTTCAATATTGTATAGGGAAAATCGAAATGCTTACTCCATGTCTGTAAATCAAAGTAGTTAACCATAGTTATTGATAGTACACTCCATCACCGACGTCAGCACGTAAATTACATAACACAGCTGGCAGTTTAGCTAACATTAATATTGTCAGAATATTACAAACGCTGTCTGTTCGTTTGTTTGTACTCGATGCTATAACAGAATTACTATACTTCAGCGATTATTGTCGAATCGATTGGTGTAGTATTAAGATGCGATTCTATACAATAAAGTTTGTAAACAAAATTTATTTAGAATAAAGTCAATTATTAAAATCACTTTCAAATTTTTCCATAATAGAAAGACATGTAACTCCGTATTTTATGATTGGATTTGATCCTTTCTTTTGTAGTTTTGTATATAGAGCATTTCTGAATTTAGAGCGTCTGTAATATGGAAATTTTTGTTTCTAGTTCTTTCAATTTTGCTAGGTCAGAAGAAATCATATACACGTGTAAGTTTATATACATATATTAAAAAATTTAATCTCTTACATCACATAATTCATTAAGAAAAATTAGTATATGTAAACAATTAATATTTCGTAAGAGATTAACGAGATTTATAATTTATGATTTATTTGAATCTCGCAGAGTACACTGTCGTTAACCTACTTTTGCCCTTCTGGACGAACAGGAAACTTTCCTCTTCTGCCATTACGCGTCACGTGAAGCGTCGTTTTCGTTACGTGGCTGCGTATTACGTTACTTTACAGTACGAGGAGTAGAGTGGAACGAATTAATCACTGCTCGAGCAGGGCCGCTTTTTATATTTTTACGCAAATGACTCCCCCCTAGACGCGTAGCTTCCGACTTCGGTCAATGCATTTATACGTCGTTTTTCGATGACAAATTATGGTGATAAAATTGCCACGAGAAACGAAATTTCATGACGTATTTTCTTCTCACAATTTCTAATACCACTCTTCAACTTTTCAAAGATTCTATTTTCTCTGTTCTCCTTCCTTTTCTCCATTACATTATGATGAATGTAAAATAAAAATATATAAATATAATACAGTAGTCTTTTAATATATATACCACTTTTTTAAAAAGAAATTTCCAACAAATTTTAATATTTTAATGTTTTTATAACTTTAAAGCTAGGGGAGGAGCAATACATCAAGAATTAAATTACAAATCATATATATAGGATTACGCGTTGTAAAATAAATATTTAACTACGGATCACTTGGTTATAATTGAATGCATGCAGAAATAATTAAATCAATTGGGGAGATTGGGAATATTACACATAAATGATTTGCTACACGTACTTCGACAATACAGAAACAGTTGTTGTTACAATCGATATCACCATTGTTAAAACAATGAAATTTCTTTCTAATATTTTAGTTTTTACTGATATAAAAAAATAGAAAAATAAATAAATAAAGCGTAAATTAAAAATTTTTTTTAAATCTTTTAGAGATTAAAAAGGTATATCAGATAGACATATAATCGTAGAAAATATTATCTCGGATCGCAAAAAATCTAATTTTATTAAGGTCGCGGAATACTTTTTTTCTCCAATCTTTCTAATCTCTTTATACGGTATATTGTTCCTAACATTTTGTGTCTAATAACAAACTAGAAGCAATTTTTGATCCAAATCCTCATTGGCGTGTTACGCACGTGATGGCTCACGCGAATCCAAGACTTTCGTGAAACAAACGGATGAAGGCGGACGCGTGCGATCTGAATTCCAACGAAGCAGAACGAGTGACTTCCTTCTTTGAATCAGTTGTACCACGTGTTCACGAAGGATCAAGTCATACTGAAAGATGTATGTAGACGTATATAGGCACTCGGTTCAATATAAATGCAAAAACGATAAAGCGCGCGCGCGTAAAATAGGTTAAAAGCAAAAGAGAGTTCCTTTTTCATCGATATTCCGGCATTGTCGAAAATGTTAGTTGTAAAACCGGGTTGTCGAATTTAACACGAAGCGGATAGGTTTTTTGAGAAAGAACTCGTCTTTGAACACGCCTTTTGAGGAAAACTCCCATTTCTACAATTCTCCTTTTTCATCTTAAGTTGATAAAAAAAAACATATCTGTGCTTCTCTTTTAACAGTTTGTGTATACAGCAATTACATGTTTTAAATCTTCATAAAGAATGCAATGAAATAGAAACATATGTACATCCGCGATCGCATAATTATCCAGCACGTGAAATATAAATTCAGACGCATGTGCAAGTCGCACATTGAAATCTCTTTTAATGTATCTCGCCAATAGTCCCGTTCGCTCACAGAATTAATCTGTATCAACGAATAGTTTAATGCGAACTGATTAATGGAATTATCTGGGTTGGATTATTTAGAATGTTTCATATTCTTTTTTTTTTCAGAGATAAAAAAAAACATTCTTGTTTTGAAAACATCTTTTTCCCTTTTTTAATAATTTATTATAATATAATTTTCGTGTTCATAATCAATATAATCCGTATTAAATAAAAAACTTGTTTGCATATTTGCATATTCTAATTAATAATAATAATAATAATAATAATAACAACAATTATTATTATCATTATTATCATTGTTGTTGTTGTTGTTCTCTCTCTCTGTCTCATCATATCTCATCATTATTACATATTACATAAATTTAAAAAATCAAAAGTCGACTAAATTTTGAAATACACATACCTAGTTACAATTATTTTTTAATTTTTAATAATTAGCAATAAATATCCCTCAAAGAAATTTTGAAACGTTTGAGGATATCTATTTAGGAAGCATTTTTGTTGTATAATGCACATTTTTTGGACCACTGAGTACATTATACACACGTATATTTGCGGTTATAAATTTTCTATAAATATGCGGATACATAAAATGCATTTTCTGGCTACGTGCGTCGCAATATCGAACGCGCAATATATTTTAGTACAGTGACATTATTTCGTGCACGTTGCCTGGTCATAAATCAGTAAATGACGCTTCTAATAGCGCAGTCCTTTCCTACGCGCAAAGTTCAAATCGACCTGGTTTTGTACAATATCGAATCCAAAAATATGACCGATTCAACAGTAAGTAAACAATGTCATTATGAATGTTAATAATATTCAAAGATTTAGTGATATACAACACGATTGTTTAATCTTAAATCGAAGCATAAAATTATCGAAAGTCGTAAAGATTATTTATAAAAATATTTAAATCTTGCATTATGTGTATATATATACATATATATATATATATATATATATATATATATATATATATATATTATTATAGTACTTGCATTTATATCTGCATAATTCTGGAAAAGAACGCTTAAGGATTCTTTTCTTTACTCATGAATTCTTTAAACTCTTTTACTTTAAACAGTCTTTCACGAAGAAGCTTTCATTAGTCTAAGAGTGTTTGTACGCTACATCGCCTCGCGTTAGTTGTCCATACAACTTATTGATGAATACTGTGGAGTTTCCATCAACTAGTTTATACGGTTGCTGTTTTCCAGATCGTTTAATCCTTGTGATGGGAAACGGTATGCTTCGCGAATTACTAGATACATCGTTGCCTCGAGAAAAGTCGCTAAGATACTAATTCTTTTTTCACTTACGGAATTGAAAATTTAAGAACAATTTAAACATTTAATTTATTCGTAAACAAGAACGTAAACAGTACGTTCAAGTTTTTCAGCTTCCGTTCAATTTTTAAAATAAAAAGAATTTAATAAACAAATAAAAATCTATGTACATGGATAAAATAAATTTTTAAATTTTTAAATAAGTTGATTAAATAAATAAAAAAATAAATATATATGTAATATTTCTAATATAAAATATAAAAATTTTATTTTACAAAGAAAGAAATAAAGCGACTGGATTATATCTGGAGTTGTAAAATTAGATGAACACATAAAATATTTGTCGAAAGTTTGATAGATTATGCATAATTGGTTACTTTTTTAAATGATTTCTGATCAAATTATCTTAGAATAGTCTCTTAGGAACAAAATATTTTAAATTAAAATGGAAAAATGTACTTCTCTCATATTTAACTTCCTTTTATTTATTTTTCAAAATTAGACATTTTAATTAGAGTCGCGTATCAACCTGCAACTAATTTGGTTAAAAAGTCTTGAACTATCACCTCTTGAAGTAATACGATAAATCCGAGATACTAACATCCTTCTCTCGGTGAGACACGTCGGTGATTTTATGGCGTCGCTTTCCTTCAAGACGAAATCGGGTGCCAGTGAGGCTCCGAAGGAATTACATTTGAAATTGTAATACCTCCTCTTTTTTATACTCTCGAGGTCTCGAGAGTACAAGCTATTCACTTTTCGGATTTCCTTTAGAAGTCCTTTTGTTTTCGAGATCACATGTTCCATATATGGTCACAGTGTCAGTGAAAATCACAGAGTCAGTGAAAAATTATAGCTTAGATTTATGGCACTATTGACAATTAAAAGATTCGCGGGAATGATATTATTCTCAAATGTTTATGAAATGTCGACGGTTTTATTTATTGCAACCTCATTATACACATGAAGTATGCTTTCAAATTAATTAAACATTAATTAAACATTTCACCGAGAGATATGTTAATTAAGTTAATTATGTTAAATGAAAACACAAAAAATAATTTTGTGCTAAAGATTTTTTCATTTTACAAATTTATATATTGAATGATTATGTAAAGAACTATATTTTAATATATACTTTAAAATTTTAATTCTTTGATCCTATAATGTCCGTTTTAATTAAGAATGTGTTATTAATTATTGAATTAACTAACAAAAATTTTCTTTCAAATAAAATTATACATTGTTTCCCCATTATTTGGGTTTTACATATTATAAAGTGAGATAATTTAATAATTAATTACATTTCAGATCACAGTTCCATAATTCTAATTATGAAATTAACAAAAGTATGAAGATCATAATAAGAACATATTAAATATTTGTTATTTCTATATGATTACCATAATTGCAGTTCAGAAAACTGAAAATCAATAATAAATAAACTGAGTTTTGCGCAAATGAACATAGATATAAAATAAATTAAAAACACTTAAATTAAAAACATTTATATTAATTAATTGAAATACCGAAAAGTGTGTGTATCTGTTACCAAAATATCAAATATCTAGAAAGTCATTTAAAATTATATTAGCAGATTGTGTGTGTGAGAAAAATAAACTAAAATAAAAAATATTTTTACAATTGAGAGTATATTTTAGAAAAAAATATGCTTTTTCTGATATACTTAGAATAAATTCACCAGTCTTATGCCAGTTTGTGAGAAATGACCTGAGGGACATAGAATGTGAAACGTCTTTGACATTTTAATATTCTCTTGAAAAATGCTCGACTTTTACGTCGAAGCGTCTATTGACTTGGCGCTGAAAAGAGCTCGTTGCAGATCCCGTACATTCGCGGTGTTTACTCCTTGAAAACTCCGCTCGGAAGTGACGGAACTGCCGGGATGAGAAAATAAAGTCTCTCTTTACCAATAGAACGTATGCAGACAGAAACTAGAACATGACTCTTAAATTCTTCACATATGTCAGGAGTACGAAAAGTCGTAATAATCTGTAAGTACTCATACCAATTCATTGTCGTCACTTATTTTTCTCTACTGTCATTTTTACGTTTCAACTTTGAATTCGGCTCATACATCAACTCTTTATTTGTTTCATCTTTTTATTTTTTTAATCCAACTGTATTTTATCCTCACAATTAAAAACAAGTGATAAATTTAGATTGTAGTTTCTAAATATTTCTTATAGTTCTTTTTTAAGACGCTCCTCTCCTATCTTTCCTTCATCCTTTATCCGCCCTTTCCCATCTTGAATTTGCGTGAACACATAGGATTTCGCGGGAATTTATGGATGGTAGCCGACCGAATGCGCAAAACATGGAGGCTGCAGCTAAGATTTATGGTTTCGTAGTATTCCGTTTCGACGTTCGAGCGCGTTGTTCACAATTGGGAAAAGAGATAGAAGATATATGTATATGTATATTTGGTATCCGCCATTATTATTTCTCTGCCTATCAAAGAAAGCGGCTTATCCTCGACAAGTGGGAAAAAGTTATCCAATAATAATGTCTCTTTTTATACTTTATACAAATAATGTTTCTAGTTTAAACGTTTTTTGATTTTTTGAATTGCTGTACAATGAATCTATACATTCAAAATTCAGATTTCTCTCTCTGTATTATATAAAAAATGACATATTAGTTTCATAAAAATTCATTCACGTGCAGTTGTACCTTTATTATTCCTCTACATCGCGGAAAGCTCAAGAACCTTCCGTGCGAGAATCCTTTGCGAGTCTCATTTACATATCAGTTACGCCGCAGTAAAACATCCCTCCTTACAAGCAGCCTTACCACCCTTACCTTTTCCATACTCGACTAGCCCCCAGATGACAACCCCTATGTCGTCGTACTACACTACGGTCTTACGCCAAGCTCTCGCATGCAATCTTCTCACTGAAGTTACATCATTAAAATATACCACTGAGAAATGGATAGACGCCTTTATTCCATACTTATAACTTAGAAAAAAATCAATGTAGATATTGTTACTAGTTCTAAAAGTTGAGAATCAAGCAAAATTGATTTTGTGATTTAACGTATTATTTATTTATAACTTATGTTGAGAATTTAGTAAAAAGTACGAAGAAACATTATCAAATAAGTGTGTTTTGAAAAGATAAAAGTTTTTTAGTTTAAGACTTGGCCTTCAAGAATGAAACATACGACATCTCAATACATTATTCCTAAACAAAGTTATGAATTTTCGAAGTATGTGCTATATGTCACGCAACATGTAAGGGAATAAAAAATTTATAGATAGAGTATCAAAAAGATTATAAAAATAATATAATATATTTTATTAAAGTACGAAATAATGTCGCGTAGTATATCTAAATAACACAAACGTTTTGTTTCAAAAATTTGAATAAAATATTTCAAATAATGTTTCAATTGAAGAATTCCAAAAGTGTTTCTAATAGCGGAAACATATAAGTACGCGAAAAATTGTATTTTGAAGAAAATTAATAAAATTTATATTACGATATGTGAAGAATCGTGATGTACGTTATAAATAAATTTTAACTCTGAATTTAATTCAAACCATATGTGTAGACAACATTTAGCATTACCATTGAAAGGATTAGGACGGAGACGTAAATACTTTCTGACACGCTCGAGAAAGGATCGTGGAAAATTTAATACCCGCGCGCCTATCGCCGCTCCAGATCTTTGCGCTTTGACCTCGCCATTTTGGGTTAATCTCTTTTTGGCTGGGCTCCATCGTCCTACAACTCTCCCGATATATCCCATAATGTTTAGTGCCTTTCGAACGTCAAGCACTCGCTCGTTCGAAAGGATCCTGAAATAGGTGATGACGCATTTGTTGTAGTGAAAAAGGCGATAAACGAAATAAATTTTGAAGAGTGGTGAAATTTAATTGACTCATTTTGTAAAAAAATTAATACAATATTAGTTAGAATGTAGCGAAGAAAAAGTGTCAATAATAAAATTGTGAATAAGTCTGTAGGATTAGAAAGAGTTCGCTCTTCTTTTTCTTGTTGTCTCTAATTTTTTAAAACTTCCTCCTCCTCGTAAAATTAATAAATGACAAACCTCTTGACAAACAACTCAATAGATTTGCAGTTACGAGTTAAAAGCTTATCCTAAAATTTAAATTCTCTTTTTTTACCGTACACCAGGGAAATTGAAAGGTAGAAAACTTCGATAGTATTGATTCCGAATGAAACATTGACAGTTTGACAGATGTTGAGCGGAGATCCCAATGTGTGTGCGTTAAAATTTCATCCCTTCCCCTGTTCCCTTTCGTCTATTCACGGGTAAAAGTGCATGGACAGATACGGTGGAACTCCATTTACCATATCACATAGAAATATTTCTCTTCTTTTCTCTTTTCTATATTATCTTTTGTATATTATTATTGATTCGCCATTCTTACCGAATATTAGCATATACCTTACAATTAGTCATCATAATAAGTCATCATAATTAGTCATCAATTAAATTGAAATGTAGAAAAAAAGAATTAAGTGTTCTGTCTGTGTTCATAAACATAAATCATTGAAAAAGATGATATATGGACAAAACTTTAAAAACTTCTGGGTCGAAACAACATCTGTAGTTGCGATTCGTAATCACATCCTTTTTGTTCGCGTGCTCGTCTACATCTATCTTTCTTACTACTAATGTCTGCATGAGCGTACAGGATTTTCCGCCATATATCGTCGGAACAATCTGTAGCTGTTGAACGAAAAGATTCTGACTGTAAATAAAACGAACCTAAAAATAACATTCTAATATAATTATACAGATAAATAAAAATAACTCCACCCCCTCCTCGAAAAAAAGAAACAATCATATTCCTTGTAATATTACGTAATAAATGGTTTAAAAATTAGACATTCCCTTGACAATAATTCCAATATCCTCGACAGCGTGACTGTGAATAAAAAAAATAAGTCTATCATATTGGCTGTCTGTTGGCATTATTCCAGACACATATGGTTTACTATAGAAAGGAAAAACGATTGACTTCCTGTAAATTTGGAAAAACGACGGATATTGTAAATTTACAGGAGACTGAATTGAATAGATTGATACATAAATTTGATTTGTGAATATTAAGCTGGATATCCGATGCTATGAAATATCTAGTTTTATTTAAGTGAGATGTCAAACGTTCAAAATTTAAAGAAGACTTTGTTTAGAAGAGTACATCTTTTAATTTAAGACACAGTTTAGATTTTTGTTATTATAAGGAATAATCATTATTTACGTGAATTTTCATATTTTGCGTAAGGAGAATGGAATTATAAAGAAAGAAAGATGAAGAGGTGGCTATTATTATTCAGAACGCGTCTTGCATTCTCGTTTGACGATATTCAAGAGCTATTAAACGTTCAAAATTCATTAGGCACCCGTCAGCAGGCTCCGAAGGTACTTTCCGAAGGTAATGAAACCAGCATGGAGGGTCTATTACGAACGGGTCGACTTTGCAGCGTGACGATGTTCGTCGTCCCTCCTATTGGAGTATCCCCAACTCGGCAAAGTACTGGTATTATTATCAAAGCAAACTAGATAATGTATGAGTATAGTAGAAAAGGAAATTGTAAATATACCTGCAAAAAAAATTCATGCATTTATAATATTTCCTTGCTTGAAGAAACTGTTTTATAAAACAGACTGCTCTGGTTGTCTGCCCAGTGAAATATTTTTACATCAGCTGTACATATTGTACTGTCCATAAGTTCATGAATACAGATAAGCCAAAGATAGAAGAGAAATTACTATTAATATAACTTGAAATTTAAAATTAAATCGCACATTTTTATTACTTGTTTCTTTTTCAAAACGACTTCGTGTCATTGATAATAGGATTATAAAGCCAGGAAATTTATAAATATGTTAAGTACGAAAAAAGTTAATACGAAATACACACACATACACTAATGCAATTAATACGTGTCCAATGGTCCTGGAAAATAAATAATGTCTAACTGTTATTACATTCCAACTCGCTGCACTATTACAGCGCTCATCGCCGTCCATCTCTTTTAATCCTACAGAGACATTTTTTTCACCGACATCCATTAAGCTGTGCGCGATATCACACGGCGGAAGGATATGGTGCAATTGTATCGCAGCCACTAAAGAGAGACAGATACAGTCGCTGTCGAGCGGAACAGACGTATAAAAGGAAGCGTTCACTTTATTGAAAGGACGAGCTCTACCATTTTTCTATGTCTCCACTCCGTTTCTCTAAATCTTTTCTAAACCTTTCCGTCGTGAAATTCGGACTCACTAGGAGATTCTGATTGTGTGCGCTATATGTTAAGAAAATGGCGAATGTGCTCATAAAAATGTGCAATGTATAGTGAACTTTTACAACATTTACAACATTTACGAATAACTTCCAATTCATAAGTCATATCCTCTGTGATATTAAGTTAGTTTGTCTCAAAACATTTGTTTATTTATCTCTTTTATGATTTTATCACATAATTTTATTGTTATAGTATTTTATCTTGTCATCCATTAAAGACCAAACCAAAACAGTCAGAAAAAGCACGTGTACCCGGATATGTTTCTCCCTCCTGTTCACTGCCCTTATCAAAGCATGGAATTTTCAAACCTAACCAACGGTCATCGAGCGCTTTTCTAGGTGGCACGAAACCGTGTTTTCGATGTTGCACGTTATATGTAACGCGTTGCGTAGTAATTTTTCAGATTGGTCTACGCTTGACGCGATAGGGAATTCCAATCAGTTGTAACTGTCCTTTTTTCGCTCCTATGAAAACCCAGACAAACCACTTTATTAATCTTTCTGACATTTTGCGCTTTATCATCACCTGTATCAAAGCTTCACAACATGCGAAGGTCCTTGCATTTTTTTTCTTCATTATCCTTACGAGCATCCATTCGCTTGATTTTCCAACATTCGTTGTTCCTTTAACCTTTAGTTGGTGTTTCGTATTCGAGAGGGTAAAAGCTTTAAAAGGATCGGCAATAAAACTCGCTGATCGAAGGTTTCCTTTTAGATCGAAGATAGATTTTACGCAAAGTTGTGAATACTCGAATTTACGAACAACCATTTCTGTCAATTATCGCGATAAACTAGTTTTGCAGATTATCGGTATGTACTACTAATCTGAGATTACATGCTTGTCAAAGATATGTTTCGTAATAGGACTAATCGACTGATTAGAATACCGAATTCCGTACGGTGTATTTTATGATCTTCATATAAGCACCGTGATACAATTCCGATAACTTTGGCGACGATTTGATAATTTAACAATTTTTTTCAATTTTGCAACAAAGATTATGCAGGAACTAAAGTTAAAAAGTTTTAAATTTCCAAATTATGAAATGATAAATAATGAAGTGGCGCAATCTTATTTTACCTCTTATCTGCCCTCACATAATCTCTAACTACTGTACAAACTATAAAAAATTCTCGTTTCCGAGAAAAGTCACCGTGGCATCCAATCGGATTTCTCGAAGTGTATAGTGCAAATACTTGCGTGCATTTCCCGTTGATTGGTCAAACACATGTGAAAGGGACCGAGTTAACGGGTTCTTTCTTTCCTCTTTTTATCAGAAGAAAGAAAATGGCGACGTGACGCATTAGCTCCTCTGAAACTTTTGGTAGAAAATTACGGGCTTTATCGGCACCTGATTGGAAACGCTTTTGTGCGGTCAATTTCCATTAACTGGGCAAACTTGATCGAGGCCCTAGAAAACTACATCGCTCGCCATTTAACTCTTTCAATTATCGTCCAGTACGTGCCACACATTATCGCGAACTACACAATACGGTTTAAATTTTAGTACTAAGTGTCCAAATAAAGCGTATCCAATTATTTGTTGTGTATAATCGTGATAGTTACACTTCTCAAAATAGAGTTAGTTTGGAAAATTTGACTATCAAAATTGAATCATCGAAAAAAAGCTATCTCATTTTTTTCCTAGCAAATATAAGGATAATTGTATCTAATAATCGAGTGCAATTGTGACGATAAACAAGAACGTACATTTGTATCGAAGATAATCGTTAGCTTCAATTAGATTTCGCGAGGAATATCGATCGTGTCCACTCGTTCCGTACTGTGGATTAATTCTAACATTCTCCTATGTCCAATTATCTGTATGGATTCGATTATCCTTTTGAGTAGTTTCCAATAATACAATTTTTTCTCTTTCTTCAAAAAAACACGAGACAATTAATAACAATTCATAACAGGTACAATTAAAATATACAAGATTGAAACTTATGTTAAATATAAATACGTATATGTTTTTTTCTGCTTTTATCTCAGATAATTATTTTATTTCAATTTTTAGGAAAAAATTATTACTTTAGCTTTTCCAGATAAGCGCAAAATATAATGAACTTAATTATAGATAATTTGTCACTTATTAAAATTTATTGATTGTACTATTGAAACGCATTTTGAACGGAACACTAAAGATTACAATTTAATTTAAATTTTTTAACTTGAAGGTCTTTACGAATGTTTTATAAGAAGCAGTAAATCGACTCATTCCCTTATAGAAGGTGATCTCTATCCATAGCGACAACCCTTAACTCGCACTGACGGCACTCGAGAACGGTACATACGTTCTCGTAACAAGCATGATCGTCTATTCGATTACATCTCGCGAGAATCGACGGGTGGCTTCGTGCTTGAGTGGTGAATCTCGTGAACACGGAATACTCGATATCCTACGTAATTGGAGCGGCGATACATAACGCGAGAGAGCGGGGCACCCTCCACTGTTCTAATTCTCTCCGAAATATGGTCCGCAAGCACGCGCGTGTTGCAAATCAGATACCAGGAGATAATACGAACGTTATAATCGCTGTTTTGGAGTTCCGACTCAAATACGAAAGTTCTCATTAATATCCTTTTACCCTATGTAATCAAATCTAACATTTATCTCCAAAAGTCTACTGTTAACAAAATCTTTTTTTAAATAAATATTGTTTTATTGACATATTTTACATGTCGGATTTATATTTTTTACTTCAAATGTTTTTTTTTTTCGTTTGATTAAATATACATGTTTTTGAGGCTAGTAATAAAACCGAAAAAGTATATTGACATTTCTCATTAAAAAAAGATTTTAAAGCATAAAATAAAACTTTTCTATTTCGAGTTTTGTTTTCAAGAATATAACGCTAAACATTTATGCTTTTTTTTTAGATTGGATGACTTTTAAGGAAGTAGTTCTTATGTCATTTTTCGATTGAACCACTGCGTATGAAAAGACATTGCAACTTAATATAAATTGTAACAAAATATTATAATATAGAATATTAAGATTGTATTATTTAAACAAACGCTCATTTTCTTTTCTACTGAAAAAGTGTATACTTCTTCAATAAATACACTTTTTTACGCTATTATGTATATATATATAAATACCGAATAAATAACGAAAATACTTTCTATTTATATGAAACATTGCTGTCGCCGACACATGAATAGCCATTTTCGCGTAGTCTTTTCCTTCCTATCAGTATCGTTCCACATGATCGAATGGATACGCGCCACGTTACATGAAATTTCCTCGATAAAAACAGAATACTCGACGTTCTCTTCAAAAATGCAAATTATTGTTATGAATCTTTGTATTTAATGACATTTTGCAATTCATAAAACGGTTATTTTTCTGAATTCCACAAACTGTTACGTCTCCACCTTTTTTTCAACGTATTGAATTAAAAGTTTCACGTGTTCATAACACAAAATGGTAGGCATGATAAGATCGCTATCTTTCGAATCACTTCGTATCAAGAAATATCTGTGATTCAGGTCGAGCGAAATATTACAGAAGACAACGAATAACCTTTCACGGAGTGGAGTCTAGCTGCCGTTATCCGCTGTCTGTAAAGTTTCGTATTCCGAGAGAGAGAGAGAGCAAGAAACCTCCTCGCAAATTCGGGCAACCACGACGCGCAACCTGATACCAGCCACCTCTAACTTTTCATTGCGGCGTGTCGACGACGCCGTTAAACTTCCACAATCCTGTATTCGACTTTTAATCCTCGTCTCGACAAGAACACGTAACTCTTCGTCATTGTATCTGTGTCGCTTGATAGAATTTCTCTATTAACGCGAGTTCTCGTATTACGACAAGAGTACGCAAATATTTTCACATTCAAAGCTCTTTCTATTTATATTCTTCTGTTTTTTTTATCTAAAGAGATAGTGAAAAAAATTGAATGAACGACTTAAATTCCAGAAGTTACCTTCGATGCAATGATATTAGTATTATAATGATGTGTACATATAAAACATATGTATATTGATGTTAAAAATGAATAAAAGATCATTATTCTATTGGAGTTGAATCAGAATTTTATAAAATATACGTTTGTCAATTTAGTGAATCGATATTGAATCAGACACAATTTTAATTCGAAACTATGATATTTTTTATTTTGGAATTGAATCAGAATGTTTTAAAATTTTTATTTTTTTCTCATTCCCGGAAACTGAATCGGAATTAAATTAGGAATTTTTTTTTATTTTAAATTCTGAATCTAGGCATTTTATTTAGATTAAGAATACTATGTGCTTGGAACGTTTCTTTTTAACACCTTGTACATATGTAATTTCATGCTCAGTTTATCTACAAATTGAATTAATATGCAAAAGGTGCGATCCAGTTACGTAAAGTTTTCTTCTCTGGCATTATTTGGGTCGCAAAGATTCTCGTTTAAGATAATATTGCTGGCCGAAATTACACACGAAATGCGCCGAAATTGCGAGGGTCGACGAGTGTAGTCTACTAAAGGTGAATATAGGGATAGGCATAAGGTAATTGGACTTTATTGCAATTTACGGATGTTCATTGCCTCCGATAAATGTTATCATAGCTCGTCTTTATTATTTTTTCTTTTAGTTAATTCCGGGAGGCGAACTCACACAGGGTACGACAAGCGAATAGCACAGAATATAGCGCTTTTACGTGCCATTTTATTACGGCTTACTACATTACTTCCTTATTCTGCAAACCTAGTGTCTGTCGGAGATTATCTCAGTTTTTCTCCCCAAAAAAACGATTTCTTTTGTTATGCATTTTGTAAAATTCTATTATCTAATATATATATATTTCTCACAGAATATTCCAATGTATTTTAAACTTCCAATTTTTAATGTAGAATAATAAAATAAATAATAAAAGAATGAAATATTTAGAATAAATTTGGCCTTTGAAAAATATGAACGACAAATATTAAGTCCTTTTGAGAATAAAATTTCTACAATTTCTAGTTCACAATATACATTGTTCTTTTTCGTATGACACTTCAAACATGGCGACAGGAAAAAGCGCTTACGCCGGTTATTCTATTACAGCTATTGAGGTCGAGGGCTTTAAAAAAGATACTATTTTTAGATAGTAGATATGCAGGATGTTCACAAATCCAACCATGAAAATCCAAGTGAATAGAAAATTTTAAAATCATAAACAATAATATTACTATAAAATAGATTGCAACTAAATTGATAACCAAACTAGATAACTGAAAAACTAAATATTCTAGATGTCTATAAGTAGCTAAAAATGTACACCAACGCAAAATTCATTCCAATAAATAATAAATAAAACAGAAATGTATAGAATTTTAATTTAATAATTAAGTAAAATATGATATTAAGTGAAAAAGAACGAATGGCGATCGACAGAGTGTTAATTATCGTTCTGTTTATTAATATAGTTAGAGTATAATAGATTTATATAAATAAAAAAATTTCTGTCTCGGGGGGAAAATCTCTACTTAATTTGATATTAACTAATCAATTTTCTTCTCACGTGCGCGATTTATAAAACACATGTGTACATAAGTGATAAATATAAAGAAATTACTTGACATTTTACGTTGGAAGGTGTTTTACGTTATTGCTATGATCCGGTTTCTCGGTGTGGTCTCTCGGTCTTTCTAACCCGACAAAGGGGTCTTCTACTTTGGCTGCTATCATAGTTCAAATATTCCTCGAGGATACTCATGTTCTACCTGAAGAACCATTACGGAATTTCCGACGTAAGCCTCTCGACTACTTAAGCGAACGAAGGATCTCAAGAGAACGTTCTTCTTCGTTTCCTCCGCAGGACTTCCTACTAGAAGTCCACAATTATCAGCTTAGCCTAGCTTGTCTACAACTGTGTTGTACCTGATTTTATAATCATTCGTATTCTAATTTCAATAAGCATCTCAGAATCTAAATATATTATATGATATATCGCAGATAAGCCACAACATTAGACTCTGAAAAATTGGGAAATTTAGAAGAAAAGTTTATTGGGTTATTTCAGAAGCAAATAGCTAAAACTCGAGAAATTTATTTAATGTGTTTAATATTCTGACATATTATGTAAATATCGCGAAAGTAAATCTGTAAACAGGAAAATCTTTCTTTAGAAATTTTGTTACTCTAAAAATTTTGAATCCAAGAATCTGCCGACATTAGTTTCGTTATGGATATTCACGTTCTTGTTCACGACTGCAGTCGCACGGAAATATTCCGATAAACGAACTGTATCTTTTATTGCGATGAAGGGAAGTAGCTGGCGGAGACTTGTGGCACGAAATTTCTGCGGATAACCGGCGCCGGAACTTCGAAGTCACGGCATAAGATCGATTTGCCAGCAGTTGTCTCAGCGATATTTTAGCCTGCAAATGTACATCGTTAAAATCGTCCGAATGAGGTCGTGAGAAACAACAGATAACTTTTAACGAGCCTTTTCTGAGAGCAGTTTCGAAGTGATATCTCCGCGTAGCAGTTAACATTCTTAAAGAAAATTCCATTCATGGACAGAAATCTTGATTGCTTTATGTCCGTTTCTATCTACGAGTAACTTTAATTTCGGTTTAACTTGCTTTATGTATTTTTGTAACTCTTAGAACTAGATAGAGAGAAAAAGACTTGAAAAAAGATATGTTAAAAGATAAAAAGATATGTTAAATCAAGATTAAATTACATTGATAGAAACGGACATTAGACAGTATGCAATTCTTTTAAATGTTATGCTACTTTCAGTTTTACAGTTCTATTATTTACGATTACGTCTTGTATAAATTGTATAGGAATAATCTACGTAGCACTCTCGCGCGATTCGAACATGCGCGACGATATCTTAACTCTAATCAAGCGAAAGAAGAGATCGCAATCTGGTCGTGATCGTAAATTAATCACACACATTTTCGTTCTATTCGTTTCAGCTTTTCAGCACGGAGCATGTAGAGAAAAATCTTTATAGCCTACTCGCAGCCGAGACGCAAGATTTATCGGTCGCGTCTACGTGTACCTGTACATGACAGCAACTCGATAAAACAGTCGTGTAATGAACAAGCTGAACGCAAATTTATACCCTATCCCATCGCAGGACTTCCATTTATAGACTATATCCTACGACTATACTGCTCGACTAACTACCTCAGATATTTCCGCCATAGGAAAGACGTCGTACAAAAATAAAGAGAAAAAGAAATACTCGGAAACTTAAGTTTAAATTAAATTAATTTTCAAAATGTCCTAATATTAACTTTCGAAAAAAGTAAGCGAAATTAATTTATTATTTAACTTCCGTATGAAAATTAAATTTTCCTCATTACGTACTGTTGTCATAATCATCGATATTTTTTAAAGACCAATAAAGTTAAATTGCTTTTTAAACATTTTGCAAATATTATTCTTGGGAAATTAGAATACTTTCTAAGAAAATTTAGACTCTGAGAAAGCTCTGTACATGATGCTAGATCTCTGGAATTAAAACTTGCTTCGCGCAGTCATGGTCTAATCATATGGAACATGGTTGTCGAATGGAATTAATTAGAGAGAGAGAAAGAGAGAGCGATATGCGCCGGTCATTCCATAATTTTATTCGACAATTGATACGTCCGATCCGAATAATTCAAGTCAAGCCGATCAATCATCCCACTTCCCTCGACATTCCCGCGGGACTAACCCGCGTACCTACCCACCGGAAGGAACGACATTCAACGATCGATCATCGACGCGCGCAAAATGTAAAATGCATTAGACGATAACATACTCATGGCCGATTCGTGTTTGGGGTCGAGCGATTGCGATTTCTGCATACGTTCATGCGATAATTAAAATAATCTCGAAGCTTTATATCGATAATACTGGCCCGGTAAACGGTGCCAATTAAAAATACGATTAATAACTGTGTGTAATTCTTTTAAAATTCTTTTAAAATTAAAAAAATTTAATTTTCCATATAGAGTATATTTAAAAAATTGAACGAATTTTTTGAGTTTGATATTATTCCATATGAAGCAGACAGAAACTGCTTTGTTATTACAATTTTATGTAAAACGAAAAATGTAATTATACAACTGGGTTCAATATATTTAAATTCCTTTCGAGAGAGGGAAGAACGTCTTATCTCTATCGACCATTGAAACTAGGAAAGTCATCTTCGTCGTGGACACTTCCGAAAGTCCCGGAAGTGGCTATTTCCGACAAAGTTTGCCAGCACGAGCGACAGCGGCGTGCACAAGCTTGCCGCCAATCATTTGGGAAGAGAAAAGTTTACTGCTGGAGAGAG
This sequence comes from Crematogaster levior, assembly GCA_901521435.1. Classification (NCBI taxonomy): domain Eukaryota; kingdom Metazoa; phylum Arthropoda; class Insecta; order Hymenoptera; family Formicidae; genus Crematogaster; species Crematogaster levior. Next base: position 450,434 of record CABEGB010000002.1, read on the forward strand.
AGAAAGCTGTCTGAGTTTACACCAACCAATTACAATCGTCCTTCACGTTCGATCACTGTGCAGACACTTTATAGGGGAGGCAGACAGAGAGTGCGGGAATGAAGGTGAACCGATTGGGGAAATGCTGAAACTATCCTGTGGTTTTGAGGAATGCAATGTAATGAGAATCGTTACCCACTGATGCAATTAAAGAGAGGTTTGAAATTTACAGCGATCTAAAAAGCTTCTTTTTAATTGCAATGGCGATTCTAACACTTCGTTTTTCTTGGTAATTCTTGGTAATTCCGGATATATTTTTAGAAAAGATTTATAGACGTATATATTTTAAGTACTGAAGGTCTTCTGAGATGCGTTTTAAAATCAAATTAAAGAAATTTGTGTAATGATGATATAAAAAAAATAGAAGCTAATAATGATATAAAGAAATAAGAATTAATTAATGTACGCACATACGAGACAATTATAATCGTCGTGTCAATCATAATGTGATTGACGGCGCTAGTCAAAATGGAAATGCAAGTAGACAAGTAGATAGATATAGGCAGATTCGAAAGGTCGAAGGGTGGCGAATGACGGGAAAGGAGAGAAGGGAAGGACGACGAGGTGGCCAGCAGTGTGCGCACTATAATCTTTGCAACAAAAGCCACCAGCGCCCGACCACAATCCGAAATCAATAGCTCGCGCGGTCTGTTAACGCTATCCATTATACCGCTAGCTATACGCGCGCGCTATAAATATAGGCGCGTTAAACCGACTGTATTTCCGACTTCGTAGCCGTTCTTGCTCGCTGACTCGAAATCAGAATACCACATGGCATTTCCGGACAAACCTCGCGCTCTACCTTCATGATTGGACTAAATTCCGAGATATTTTCAATTCAAAGTTTGAGCACTAGCTGCCCTTTTCTTAAATGACACTCCCAAGAGAATAAAGTGATTCTATGTGAAAAGATAAAAAATGAATAAGATTTTCTTACATTTTCGAAAAACTCAAATATGAGAGAATTTGGAAATAATGAAATCTTTTCTCTACTTTAAATATAGTTTTCAACAGATGTTATATTTTAGCATCTAAAACGTTTTCTTAAGGAAAATGCTTTATTTTTTATGTTAATTCTAGTAACAATTAACTTATTAATGTTTTTAAAAGCTCATTTTCCAAAAAATGAGTTTCTTAAAAATTCTAACATTCATTTATTCATTTTAATATTCTATTAACTATTTATAAATATGTGTAAAAAATTTACGAAGAAATTAATTTTTAAATATGAAGCAACAATTCGAGTATTAAGGGATTAATGAAGTTATTTTAATTTCTTACAAAGGGTGGTTTTTCAATATTACATAACAATGACATTTGTTTTTCGTTACTATTTTCGGTACCTTCATGTTTAGTACATCGGAAAACGATCATTTTTCAGGCGATGACTGTCCAATTCCCGTTATTTCAAGATTCAATCAGAGTTCGGCAAATTGAAACTCGCTTGATCGAGCCGCATTCTGACAATTTCCACAGACTGTCATTATTTCATCGAAGATTGCATTCCGTGTTTATCTATTAGCAGTATAATTTCTATGTACACTTCACTTCCGTATTTCTGTAATTTCTCTTTGTAACAGCTATTAAAAGTACAAAATACATTTTTTCTCCCCATCTCCTCTATCTCTATCATCGTCCCTAGTTGCGTTATTCTGAGTAAAAAAGTTATCCAAGATTAAAATAAATGATGAGCGACGATATTATCTTCATTATTACCACATTATTCCATCGTATTATTTTTATATCAATTACCGTTTCCTCTATTCCCGTCTACTTTTATGTACGACATTCTTAAAAACCTGTCCCCGGTCGATAAAGTCAACTAATATTTCATCATCGAAGTGATGGTTTTGAAAGACAGGACTTGATTAACCGACCTGTCACGAGAGAAAGTCAAAGTTGTACGTTTTTCCCAACGTCGTAACTAGTTATGCTTCCAGAGGTGTCTACAAGATCTAATGGGGAAAAAAATCAATAAAACATCCGCACAACGATGACGAAGAATTAATTGAGCGAGAACGATCAATAACATAATTTGACTAGTTGAGTAATAACTAGTAGTGATTAATCTAATTCTAGTTTACATGAGTTGAGACTTTATTCGATAACGAGTCATATATCAAAATATCTTTGACCAAAATATCTTTGATCAAAATTCTTTGAAATTGCTTTGAATATATCAAAGTGTATCGAGTAAGGATTATATAGTTATCTAAATATATAAACAGTGTGTAAAAAAAACACCAAGTTTCTCAGTAATTACAAATGTGATAGGAGGCCATACGCAATTGTCCGAAATCATAAAGTGTTCTCTCGCCTGCGACGAGAGCGATGATGGTGATCATATTTCATTAATTAGAATATTCCGTCCGAATAGTTTTCCGACCATTTGTAATTAATTCCCATCATTCCGAAAGCACTATTAATGATAGCACATTCTTGCGCGCAATTTCCGTGATTAATTTTCATCCGATATATGCATATATTTTTGCAAGCAATTATTGTAAAAAAAATAGCAAAGCAAGAAATATATCGGAAAAAATAAATCAATTAAATCTCAGTTGCAAAATTTTATTTATTATTATTTACAGTGCTTATGTGTTATTGCTTACTTATAAAACAATCGATGTTTATTAAAAATATATAAAACTCATATGTAAATCTATAATAACAATCAGTGTATATTATTATTTATGATAGTAATACATAGTAATGTATGTGACTGATGATAGAGAATGCTCAAGAGTTCTGTCTCATAAACGTGGCAATTATTTCAATTAGGAAGGACGTAGCATCAACGAGATGCAGGATGCCAATTCTGCGAAAATATCTTCGTCGGGCGACTTCGTAATTAGTAGTGGCGCGCGATGTATGCTCATGAGTAACGTAGAGTAATTCTGGCGCGATGTGTCCTCCTGTGGTTGCCACTTGATTACGGTGTTTTTGTTACATAAAGATAAAGACTCACGCTCTTTCTAGTCGTATATACTTTTAATCCGGAGGAAAAAAAGTAGCGTAAAAATAATGTCGAACACATCCATTATATAGAGTAACAAAATTAAGTTAAAAAACTAAAAACGTTTAGGTTTTTTCCCACAATATTATCCATTTTTTTTTTACTATATTTTAATGTCGAACACATCCATTATATAGAGTAACAAAATTAAGTTAAAAAACTAAAAACGTTTAGGTTTTTTCCCACAATATTATCCATTTTTTTTTTACTATATTTTATTATATAGCTTTATCAGAATTTTTTAAAATAAAATTATGAGAAAAAAGTGTATTTTGTATACCTTAAGCTCATATTAGTTTATAGTTTAAAATTTTTAATTATAGTTTGTGTACATCAAATTTCAAAATAAAATCTGTTTATAATTTATAATTGATATGTAGCATACTTTAATTTATACATGTATATGTTATATTTTTTTATGTGTTTGTATTCTGATTTTTCAAATGTTTTTTGTATTGCACAATAGATTATAAGATTATAAGAATTCTATCGTGAATTTTGACATGAATTATAGATTATCCAAAGTGAGTCTTAAGAAGTGAAATCTTCACATTTCCATGATTGTTTTCTGGCTCTTTTCTCAAAGACAAGTTATTTTATATAGTAATATAAAGTGCACTCTGCGCGGACTGTATATAGACAATATAATAGCGAGCAATTGTTACATGAAAAACAGAGAAACAGAGGAAAAGAAAGTTTGCAAAATATAAACGAACTGTAAGACGGAAATGGAAAAGTTGCAGAAATTCGATGGAAGCTGAACCCTCGTACAAAGTTGCCGGCAATCCATAATACAAGATAATAGAGGCTATTGTTTCTCGCAGTGAGGGAACTTTTTTGAAATATTGAAACATTCAAAGGATGTTAGGAAACAGCCTGGGCGAGGAATAAAGGCGCGGCCTCGCGATTCTTCGCATTATTAATGTAATGACGGCCAAAAGGTCAGGTAAGAAGCGCGGCTTCGATTTCGCGTGTTCGTCAAATCTAATAAAATAATAAAGGAATCATCGCAACAGATGTTTTTGTACAGTAAGCAGAATTTCATATCACCAAGTTATATAAGCATCACTCTAATGCAAATCGTCGCATTAATTTTTTTATTGATTCAAGAGAAAAATGAATTGTTGTTGCACGAATAAAAACGTGAATAACAATATGTCAAGGATAAAAATCGCGTAAAACGCTATAAATAAGTTATTCTTGCTCAGTTTTTGCACAATATAGTGCTAATTTATTTAAGTCTTATCATAAATCGATACAATCGTAATTGTTTTTACAATGCATAGCTCTATTGTTCATCTAAATACAGCACACAGCTCAGGAGATTAATAAAACTTCTAAAAAAGCAAAAAAAACGATTATTACGGTATAATTTTTACGTCAAGCGTTTAATATCAGCAATAAAAGCGCTAGTCAGCGGTGCTAATGGCGTCGAGAGAAGCTGTTAAAATCTCATCATGTACATGCGACATTCTTTTCCACTTTTCCTAACATTTATCTGTCACTAGTAAAAGCATAAAACCTACACATGCTTTAATCCTTCAATCCGCTTTGAATAAATAACAAACAAATACTCTCTTTTTTAATCTTTTTTTAATGACACGATAAATATTTCATCGTATTAGTAAGCAAATTATTTTATATAAATAAATTTTATACACATCATTATTATAATATATGCAATATATCGATATGCATCATTATTTTATATATCGTAAGCTGTTGTCGACGAAACTTAGTAAACTGATAACGCTCGACATGACAAAAGATAAAAATTCTAGGTCGGATCTGCGGAAAGTAGTCGACAAAAGGCTCGTCCTGTCGAGGATCCTCTTGTAGAAAAAAATTGAGGTACGTAAGCGTAGTCAGAGATTGTTCCTGGCCAAAGACGGATGTCTCTGGAAGGACCAGAAGCAATTTGCGAGATAGCGATTCAAGATAGGCATGGTTCTTTTCCTTTTTTTTTTTGACTTTCTGCTCTTCTCATCCACTTCCGCCACCGTTCGAGAAACGGCTTTTCTAATTCGTTCGACGAGCGGTTGCAGTGGCGACGCGACGGTGAGATTCTATTCCATGCTGCAATTCAAACTTAATAAAGCGTCATGCACATCAGCTGACATTTTTCCGAGTGGCGGAAGACGTCGAAAGGGGGCAAAATGGCGGAATTGAATGCGTTGAATGCTCATTTAACAGCATCACTGCTGCATTTCGAGTCACTGGTAGGAGGATGAGAAAGAGAGAGAGAGAGAGAGAGAGACCTATCGTCATCCACTATCGTCGTGGAATCCTTAATATAGCACGCGCACGGATAAGAAGAGGAGGGTGGAGAAAATGGCCAAGAAAGGCTGAGAATGGCACGCGGGGGGAGCTTCGTTTAGAGCTGAAAATTGCGCGCCAACGATGCCGAAGTATGAGAAATACCACGTCGGGAATCGAGATAATGGCTCCGTGATGCCTTAATATCGCGATGTGGTGAAAATGATTAATTATTTCGAAATTGATCGAATATCGAAAGTGAGGGAACTAATTCGTGAATTTATGTGGTACATTGAATTTTGAAATTACGCACACACTAGCAAATTAAATTTTTTAAGATGTAAAAGTTGTAGTCAGTAACCGAAGTATGTTCTTATACGAAATATTTTGTTTGAAATTTTAGAATAAAGAAAAATTTTAAAGAATGAGAAGAACGTGATGTTTTATATATGTTCCATCTTTTCTTTATTAAAACAATATGTACTATTTAATATATAGATGTTAAACGCTTGGAGAAACATAAAATATTCATTAATCACGCGATTAGAATGGCATTCGAACTGGAAATTCGGATCTTGCATGCAAGACCTCGTAGGTTCATCCACTGACCCCATCGGGGTCAAAAGGAACTTCCGGTTGACTTATCAAATAAACCAGTGTGGTATACGGCTATAACCTAACGCAGTTTATGTATCGATTAAATTGTTAGACCTTTGAATATCATTCGCGTGTAATAAAAATTTCTCCTTCCACCGTATCACAAATTATTTTATTTACGAAATATAAATCCTGTTTTTAAAGAGAAATTTAAAAAAAGTGTAAATCACACTAAGTGTAAAAAATTAAATAATAAAATCAAATTAAATTATATAACAATTCAAAGAATCATATTTTAAATCATTAAAATTCTTACTAATAAATTTATTAACATAAAGCCATAATTTATGCCTAAATAAAATATCTTGAAAATAAAGAGATTACAATGTATTACAATATATGCGATTAATTACAAATAGCATACCATTTTGAAATGAGTCTGTACAATCAGCTCCGTTCCGTACGGTTTGTACTCAAACAAACATGACACTTTTTTCATTTTTTACGAATATGAGATAGTTAAACTATATAATTAATAGAAGAATACACGTATGTATCAAGTATTATAGAACTTAATTTAAAAAATATCATTTAACATAGGTGAATATTGAAACACCAGACGTCTATCGATGCACCCGACTGTATACATGTCGTCTAAATTTCGTATTTTATTGCTCTCACGCCTGCAATTATATCGTGCCATGCAAATGATCTGACCGAATTAGTGGCATCCAATTAATTAATACTACCTAGCCGCACCGGAACGATCGATCGATTCACCATCACTGTCACGCAGAGTGATCGCTGCTACTGCAATTAGCATAATCGCGGCGGCGGTCATGATGGTATCGTTCAATATTTTCGTTTACCGACGACCTGACAGCTGTCTCGCCATGTTTCCATTGTATTGGCTGTTTGAAGGATTAGCTGAAGTGGACATTAATATAGGCGAGCATTTTTCTTCACACTTATTCAGGATCAAATTGAAGATAATAGTATTTTCAGTGAAAAAGAATTATTTTCATTTTTTATCATTCTTTTCTAATTTTTAAGATTTTTTTAAACTATTAAATCTTTTTTGTACTTTTAAATTTTAGTTTGTTGTTATGTTATCGTTAACTAACGAGTTATGTTAATTAACTAAAGTTTGTCCAAAATCCTGGCGTTCCATTATTCTGGTATTAGTTATCTGCGATGGTCGCGCAGCAAACTCATGGAATCAACGGCGTGCGATCGAGGAAAATCCTACCACCTCCATAAACTTCTCACTAAAAGCTCTCTCTCGACTTTAATATTCTCATCTTCGTTCGCTCCTGCAGTTGTCGATGTTACCTCTCTTTTTTTTTCCTTGTTCCTTATTCTCAGAATATACAGCTTGATCTAAAAAGTCTCGCGAATCTTGCAGTCCGCGAAACCAAAAGAAATGACAAGAAACTAAGTTGCAACATTTAGCAATATTTGAGAAGTATCAAACAGAGAAATAATTCTTACGTAAACAAAAGCTTTAAGTACGATTTGCAAGTAGATCGTACTTAGAAAGAAAATTATTCTCACTTGTAGCTGAGAATAATAACTTTGGAAATTATATGATTCATCCGCTTAAACTTCCGGAAGTTGAAATATTATGGACAATATGCAGCTCGAATTGAGGAAACGAGATTAGATGGAATGCGACATTTGCAAACACGGTTACATTTCGACGAAATCTAGCTGACTTTAACTGCCAACACGTCATCGTTACGGTCCATTTTACGAGCTATAACGGGATAGGATCTCCTCTTACATTCTTCATTCAGAATCGCCAGGCTAGCACTGTCCTTTTTAGATTATTCAGACAAAAAGTCTCAATATATGGGACTCTTCTAAATTCTACTGCTATAGGAGATTCTAAAATAAATTATCTCATTTCAAATCCTGCCATGATACTCCCCTGCTATAAGGCTCGAAATTTCCCTACATATATCCCACTCAGCATATTGGAAGTAATACATAAGAATATTTTTTATAAATTACATTCAGTAAACGGTCTCAATGTATCAAGATAGCGAAAGATTTTATACATATAAAAGATTTTGATAACTTATTTCTTTTATGTAAGAGGCTCGGACAAGCTATCTTTTAGATTATTTGCAGCTGGAATCAGACCTCCTATTATCGTTTACTAACTATGAATCTAGAATATTATTTTATAAAAATGGCAGAAAGAATTTTCATTATTTTAAGTTAAAAATAATAGAAATAATAAATAAAATAATACAGCAAGGCAGATGCAAGGAGGAAAAGAAAAAGAGAAGACGCGAATATATCGGTGAATAGAGAGAGAGAAAGAGAAAAAGAGAAAAAGTTGATTAAATTTCCAGCCCTGTAGCCTATCATATTCTTGACATTTCTTTCCTTGTTCGCGTTTTTGCTACGCTTATGAAACTAACCCGACCTTTTTAATGAAATTATGTAAAGGTGGAGGAAAATACTCGTTGCATCGCAACAATGACTAACTACGCTGCTAAACGAGATGTCGCATTGTAAAAAGATATTTTATATTACAAAAAGATATTATTACTACAAAACTATTTTTATTGGTATAATCCATGATAATATTTTTGTGAAGAAATATCAATCATCACGAAGTCGATATCGCATTTGTTTTTCTTTCATTGTTTTGTCTATTTACATTTTGCTTTATCTATTTATAATACATTTTAATTACTATATTTTTACTATACGTTGTCATAACAACTTTGCACGTCATTTTTTATATCTCTTGTCTTTGAGCTTTTTTTATTCAACTGTCTTGTTATAGCTAACTTTATATGTATAAGATAAAGTTATTATTATTTCGTTTGCTAAAACGTGCTACCTCTCCACCAACCCTCCATCCGAACCCTCTCATATTTTTATCCGATATGAATTTTTTGCTCGTTGCGTAAAGTGACTCGCATATTATCTGGACATTCTGATCGGCTTTCTAAATAACGGTTTTGTGCCCAAGTGACCATTCACACCGCGAGCCGTGGTCGATGGTCGTGGTAAGAGTGGTTGCAAACTGTTTCGAACTATCGACAGAAGTTTCCGCCTACCAGACGGGATTTAATTAAATATCGCTAAACGTAGCGGCCGTATGTAATGCGGAATCGCTATAAATCGACTCGCATAGAAATACACGTAACTCGGTCGCGGCAATGGCGGCGAAAATTTCAATACCCGCATGGAAAAAGCGGTGCGTTTCAGATGGAACTTCCGCGTAATGTACGTCTGATAAAAAGTTTTTTGCAATATGAGAAATTCCATGTCGTGTGGTATTTTTAGCATTGATAATCAACGGTTTTAATATTGAAGGATAAATCATTCAATGAAACTTAATAGAATATCTCGAAAGTTATACGACTCTTATTATCAGATCAGATTTAAAAAAAAAATACCAATAACCAAGTAACAAAAATTTCTCAGTAAGCAGCTGAAAATTATGAAATCTCACATCATTGCTCGCGTCAAAATTTTTTATTTTTCCTCCTGCTCGTTGTAACGGAGTTATTTCTTATAAAATCCCCTATGAGATTTTTAACGAGCCAAAACTGGAACGATCGATCGGCGTACGACCAACCGCAAAAACGCAAGCACGAAATATATCGAACTTTTTTGCTCGTTTCTCCGACAGATTGCACCGCCATACGTTCCTCGTTTTCGTTTCCCCTATCACATGACAAATCGTTAGTCGAATATTACGAAACGAGACTTCAATTAAAGTAGATGCACTACCGGATAGCGGAACAGTAATCATTCCGTCGAATAAAAATTTTTCGTTATTAACATTAAACGATATTGCAGCAAAAAAATATATTGACTTTATTCTGATATACGAAACACAGATATGTGCAACAATATTTTTTTCATTTAATGAAATTCAATCAAATTAACTAACGAATCTTTAAACGTTTATTCATTCGCTCTCCCGCATTTTATCAATAACATTCTACATTTAACGAATAATTTACAAATGCAAGAATGTCAAATATTTAATTACTAAATTGACTTGAATTATATTGACATGTTATTTAAAATGCTGATGTTATTGTGGAAAATATTGCGATACAAATTATTTTATGTCAGTTTCACCATTTCCCGCAATTTTCCAATTTTCAAATATCCCGAGAAATAAATCTTGAACACCAATTTAAATAAAGTCCACTTGAAATTTACTGAACACACTTTAACCTGTGTACATGGAAAAACTGCCTAGGGAGTTTGTTTTAAAAATTAAGCATTTATTTCAATTGAATGATCAATTTAAAAAATCCTGCAGTGCAGTAATTTTATGAATGACTCTTAGTGAAATTGTTCGATGCAACCGATGCTGTCTCAACTCTCAGGAGTAATTGTATCGCAACAAGTATATCGTGCGCAAGGAAATCGTTAACGACGGGCGAAAGTTCCGCAATTAAGGTATCCTGCTTCATGCGAGTATGTGACATCATTACCCTAATTATCTCAGACAACTGCGTAATTGTATTTGTAGTATAAATTACGATCTCTGCTGTGCGCGGTCGAAATTGTGCGGAAAATTTCGAATGCCGAATTGCAACGTTACAAACGTGACGACGTATTTCTCGAGGTCTTCTCGGTCTCCATTTTTGATGATCATAATCTGGATTCTTTTCGAAAATGGATTTCTGTCGAAGGTTAAAAGACAGCCGCGCTATTACGATGAGATTCGAAATGCCTATGTTGTCCCCTCGAATAAATCACGAAACGCTTAATTAATTGGGGCGATTGTCTGTCATATCACGATATCATCGGATAGCCCAGTTTATCGATTGAATGGTAATGTCCATAATAAACACCGACGTTAATTCAAGTATAGTACTTGCTAAAGTCCGGTAATATACGTCGTTATCGGATCAAATATTTAACATTGAAGAACTAAAAAAATTGTGACAAGTTAATTGAATCAATAAATCTGAAGCGAAAACAATTATATGAAAAACAACTTAATTTTACCTTACGCTTTTATCGAAGATTCTCATCCATCTATCTCTCTTTCGTTTCGGCATTTTATCGACTCACCATAGTTAGGTTTTCGGTATCATAGATCGCGGTCGATCGATTAGCGAGATTTCAATTAATCTAGACAAAACTAGAAAAAACTGCCGAAGCTTCGGAGTAAAAGACAAGGGTAGGAAAGGGAAGAGAGGCGTGACTCACGCGAGGCGTGACCCAAACTTCTAAATACGGCTCGGTTTGCAAAATCATCCTGGGCTTTTATTGAACTCGGCTGCAATTGAGGTCTGGGTTGCCGATCCGTCCTAATTTTCCTTTCCCCTTTTAATCATAGTTCGCGTTCATTCGCGACTCATCTTTATTCTTGTATTCTATTTAGCTTAGTATATTATAGTTTCCATATAAATATACATGTATATGTATGTTTATTATTTATTTATATATATAAATATGTGTTTATATAACACTTACGTGCGTTAAAATCTCTTATAAAAACTTTATATTGTTTGCTTATCTATTTTTAAACATTTCGAAAGAATGAAAAAAAGTTTTCTCAAAATATGTATAAAATGCAAAAGGAAAGAAAGTTTAGTGCTCTACGTCATGTCCATCTATTCTATTTTATAAAACTCTATTCTTCCCATTTCTCAAATGGACGAAGAATTCAAAGTAGATGTCGAGTCCGCGATTTGTGAGGAAGGTCCCCATTTCCTCCCGCTTTTCCCCATTATGGATTCCCCGCGACACGCTTCTTCCCCGCTTCGTCGCACACGAAAGCTGAAACTTTCGCTTAATGACAGAAGTTTTATTGCCGGCCATCGTTCAATTCGCCGACATCCTAGAAGCGAACGAACGAACGAACGCGCCGTCGCGATTCGTCTCGCGGGTACGTCTCTCTATCATTTCCACCCAACTTCCAACTGCAATTGCGGTCGGAATTTGAAAACGCCAATTTTCATGTTAACGAAAAGTAATCGACAATTAATGACATCTCGCGAATCCGAAGATTCGGATTCTGTTGCAGATGGATGTGCACACATTGTTTGTTATAGAGAGAGAGAAAGAAACAATATTTGTATCGAAATATTTGTATCTCTGTATCTCGTGTATCGTATTTCATGTTGTGATAAAATTTTGAATCTTTTATCATGCTCTTGCATACTTTTAAAAGTGGTGCTCTGCACATTTTGGAAAGCTCCGTTGAATTATGCATCCATTGGAAATACTTTAAACGTTGTACAATGGGGAAATTAACCGTATGGAGTATTTCCGAAACACATAATAGTTCCAACACAACGATAAACATGAACGGGGTTCCGTATCCGACCGTGAGCGAAGTCTATGTGCGTATGCGAAGATAGCGCAATTTTACTGCAGATGCTCATGGCCATAATAGCTGCGAGGACTGCCACCACGGTAGTTGCACGCTGATCCATCCGGTTTTACGATAATTGCACAAACGAAACGTGCTGATACACAACGTGCCAAGCATAACGCTGTTCAACACGCTGTACTTTTATTCTTAAAGATTTCGGTCACCTCATACATCTGTTTTAAGAGGATGATTTTATCCAGAAAGCAGATAAGAGAATAAACAAGCAATTTCTACAATAATTTCAACGTTTGAATTCTTATATTTTTCTTCGAGAGAGGTAAATTGAATGATACTTTATGTCAAAATAATCAAGTGGTGTAATGTTCCGCTCGGAGTCTATCCAAGATGGCGGCAAACAAATTTGCAGCGAGTCACGTCTCGCTGAAACTGGCGTGGATAGAAAGGAATTCCGAGGAGTCTTTAAAGCGTTTCCTTTTACAGTTACGATTGAATTTTATCGTGGAAGCGGCGTTCGTGATCGCGATAAAACGTTTAGCTTGAAATATTCGCGTTTTCATTATTTTTGCAGGCACATTGAAAATTACAGTTTATTTTCCTCGTTAGATGTGTCGTTGAATGTGTTTATATATGAGAAAGATATGGAAAGAGATAATTCAATGAGATAACTCGCGGAAATGAAAAATAATTATCTGATAGTTTTATCGTCAAAAATATAATTTGTGCGATACAATCGAAAAGAAAACATTCTTTAAAATTACTTACCTTTAACCGCATTGAGCTTGTTTCCGACCATCTGCTTTGCCACAAACGCAGCCATTTTGTTACTTTGTGATCACACCGCTATCAAGTCACAGAAACCTGTAAACAAAAATTAACGCTAGTGTTATTTCATGTCCTTCGTCTATCTATTGAAATATTTGTTGCATATTTTTTAATTATTTATGTTAATTAACTATTAATTTTTTATTATATATTTTATTTCTTATGGTACCTCCGTATTGTTCTTGTACAATTAATTTATCATGAAATAGGATCTTTATAGAGTGATGAAATTTCTTGGCTTTCTTAGATACATAGTTTCTAGTTATAATTTTCTTTTATGATCGCATGCAAAAGAGTTTGTCATAAGGCTTAATGTGAAGCTGTTATTTTAATTACTGCTTATTATTAAATTTTTCTCAGAGTGAACTACATACATATATATTTCCTTCTTTTTAAATGTAATTTTCTTTGCTCATGACTGTATTTAATCTTACTTGAATTTAGTTCTTCCATTTAATTTTTTAATGAATAATATTTATTTTAATAAATTGTTTCTTTGATTTATCAGTAATATAGTAGCCAAGAGTTTGTTTTTATGACTAATTTAGTTCACTTAATATTTAAATAAATATGGTTCCTAATTTTTAATGATCTCTTTTATCTTTTATATATTTTGTATAATAAATTTGAATTTGATTTTATTAATTTTCTCGTCTCTCTTTTTAATCTTTAATTATTTAATAATTAGTAAGAATTGAAACTTTGATTCGCCTTATTTTTACGGTCGCGCCAAGATCTTTTTGGCCAATCAAGGATCTGCGCTATCGCAGTACACAATTAAACATAAGTTGCGCGTCGACACTGTCGCTCTTTAAACGCAACCACAATCACCAACTTAAAATCAATTTGATTTCAAATGTTGGTGTTAATCATACCCCCCATCCCCTACATTTAAATAATTTATTGCGAAAAATATTACCTCAGCCAGGATTCGAACCTGGAACTCCCCCATTCCGTGCGGGTGTCATACCAATTCGACTACCGAGGCATGTGATAATATTTATCGCAATAACAGTACACCTAAGAACGTCTTTATTTTTCGGCGTGACGTATATTCAACAATAAACAATTAATATATTCGTGACCGCGTATTACTAAATAGTAAGAATTGAAACTTTGATTCGCCTTATTTTTACGGTCGCGCCAAGATCTTTTTGGCCAATCAAGGATCTGCGCTATCGCAGTACACAATTAAACATAAGTTGCGCGTCGACACTGTCGCTCTTTAAACGCAACCACAATCACCAACTTAAAATCAATTTGATTTCAAATGTTGGTGTTAATCATACCCCCCATCCCCTACATTTAAATAATTTATTGCGAAAAATATTACCTCAGCCAGGATTCGAACCTGGAACTCCCCCATTCCGTGCGGGTGTCATACCAATTCGACTACCGACTTTGGCTGAGGTAATATTTTTCGCAATAAATTATTTAAATGTAGGGGATGGGGGGTATGATTAACACCAACATTTGAAATCAAATTGATTTTAAGTTGGTGATTGTGGTTGCGTTTAAAGAGCGACAGTGTCGACGCGCAACTTATGTTTAATTGTGTACTGCGATAGCGCAGATCCTTGATTGGCCAAAAAGATCTTGGCGCGACCGTAAAAATAAGGCGAATCAAAGTTTCAATTCTTACTATTTAGTAATACGCGGTCACGAATATATTAATTGTTTATTGTTGAATATACGTCACGCCGAAAAATAAAGACGTTCTTAGGTGTACTGTTATTGCGATAAATATTATCACATGCCTCGGTAGTCGAATTGGTATGACACCCGCACGGAATGGGGGAGTTCCAGGTTCGAATCCTGGCTGAGGTAATATTTTTCGCAATAAATTATTTAAATGTAGGGGATGGGGGGTATGATTAACACCAACATTTGAAATCAAATTGATTTTAAGTTGGTGATTGTGGTTGCGTTTAAAGAGCGACAGTGTCGACGCGCAACTTATGTTTAATTGTGTACTGCGATAGCGCAGATCCTTGATTGGCCAAAAAGATCTTGGCGCGACCGTAAAAATAAGGCGAATCAAAGTTTCAATTCTTACTATTTAGTAATACGCGGTCACGAATATATTAATTGTTTATTATTTAATAATTACTTGATTTATATTCTCATTAATCTTTGCACTTTTTAAACCTAAAATCTGCAGTAATTTAAATCATAGTATAGGTGATTACTGTTATATTATGAAAAATGCAACAACTTTCTTTTATAATATGTATGTATTTTCTTTTCTAACTTCATGCTTTAGCGTTGAAATGAAATATGCTTCCCAAGAGATAATGTTGCCCGCTGACAAAAGTATTTTAATCTTATATCATACTCACACGTTGCGCACACAGTATCGAAAGTAGTTTTTCCTATTCCGTTACGTTGACATTTCATTTATGAAATTTGATAGTACATAAAATAAATATTGCGTTATGGTAATTGAATCTGCTGAAAGTGTAGATTCTTGAGCTTAAATTTTTTAGAAACTTATAAAGATACTTGTCTCTCAGAGAGAAACGGGAATCTTAAACTTGATACGCGTATCACCACTTCCTTTGTAATTTTGTATCATAATTACATAACGTAATATGGCCGATGGGGATAGTTTGACTGAACGATGAAAGAAGGGATCAATAGAGAAATATAAGGGGATAGACACATACACAAAGAGAGGAAGGGGAAGGAAGAAAACTGGAGCCTGGAGAAGACGACGCCAGTGAAACGGCGTCGAGACGTCTCGGCGCCTATTTCCCAACCACCGATCTTCGTGATTTTCCAACAACACGCGACAATTTATGCCCCAACAATGAGTAACAGAGGGTTGCTACCCACGTGCATGCCTTTTTCTTTTTAATGACGTAACGCGTTCCTGCTTTCTGCTATAAGAAATTTTCTCGAGCGGCAGTTTATCTTGCGTAACATTAATAATATATTTAATGTTTCTGATTTTTTAAATTCTCGCAAGCATATAAAAAAATCTTATAAATAAAATTTATTGACTGAAAGTATGCTAATTATTAATGTAAATGTTAATGTAATTAATGTAATGTTATTGTCCACGACTTCAGCTAATCATTGAGATGGACACAATATGCAAATATGTAAAAAATATGTCTAAGATTGATCAAAATAAATATTTATTGCAAACGTATGCAAGCGAGTCAGAAAGCAGTAGATGCAAAATCTTCATCATATATAATTTCGCTATGTAATTTCGTGCTGCGCGTCGTTAAGGGTCAAAGTGGGAACTTGCTGAAGTACCTTTTAGAGAAAGAGGGGCACACAGAGGAAAATGTTACATGTATATTTCTCGTCTTAGAGAACGAAGCGCATCCCTCGTTAGGACAGCGTTAAAACAACCTAGACAGAGTTCGATCCCTTGCTCTAATCTATTTAATGAAAGCGACGAACAGAATTTTCGATTCAGTCGACGTTTCAACTTCATCTTATCAACTAGTAAACGCAATTGTTACAAATAATTTGTAGGTCTGTAAAATTATTATATTATAATAGTCTGTATATATAAAATACCTATTATTTTTTATCTTTACTATAAATATTTAAATTTTAATTTTTAAACACAATTTCTCGAAATTATAATAAAAGAGATAATTTGGAGATTACGAATATAATTAGATTTAACATTAACATTCATTGTACTTAACAAAGCTATTGAAAATGATAATTCTTTATTCTTGGGAAATTAAAAAAAATTTATTTTTATTAAATTTATTTTAATTATTGTGACATAAAAATAATAGGAAAATGGTAATAACAATAGATTTTTCATAACTTGGATATTTCGAATATTGTACGAATATTATTTTTGTTGATACCTACCTTTTCTCTCCTCGATTATATAAAAGATAGCTACTAGAAATGCGATTTGTACATGACTACGGTATCGATAAAATATGCAGACAGCTCAAAGGATTTCATGCTTTAGCGGCTACCAGGAAATGGAGAGTATAATAGACAACAGGCGCAGTTCTCGTGGATGTGGAAAGAGTTGATTGATAGCTAATAAAAACCGATTGACCCGTGAATATTATGTGCAGCCACGAAAATTTTGTATCGCGGAAACTGCTAGAAAATCAACAAATTCAACGACAACGCTTTAATTAACGTGAGATCATATGCGATAAAGATATATCTGTTCAGATCGGAGGTTTACTCACCCATTTAAAATGGTAAATTAAAACATTATTACGTTTTCGTAAATTGACTGAATTCAACGGCCAGTTTACTCAGGGTTTTAATTTTTAACGATATTCAATAGCACCACATTTCACGGAAAATCTTAGAAAAGTTGTAATATTACTCGCAATCTAGAAAGAACTTAACTCTGATACTCAATTCATCAAGTTGACATTAGGAGCTGATACGACACCCACAAATACTCAAGTACGATGCTCGATCAAATTACGCCCCATCATCTCGCGTAAGTAAGAAGTCATGTAAAGGGATCATCTGTCAGCACAATCAATCGATCCATCACTGAGATCTAGGTCGAGCTGTTATTAACAGTAAGAAAATTCCTCACTAAGATATTTTATTCTTCTGTATTTCTGGATAATCAGGGAGTACTCGGTGTTTGTAGACACAACGGTACACAATACGTGTGAAATCAATTGTTACTCCACCCTGTATTAATCTTACTTACTCGCGCTAGGTACATTTTACACCTCACATACTTTGCTTTACACTATACGTACTTCTTTTTCATTATGTTTGCGGAATATGTTTTTTCATACAAATGAAATGTAACATTCAACGCGAACAGTTCAATCACCTCAAGCAAAAATCTAAACTTCTTTGATTTTTTATTAATAAATCAACTTTGTATTAGACCAAATGTAGCAAAAGTATAACTGCTGCTGTTATTTAAACATGCAAGATAAATTTAAAGAATAGATTAATTTTTTAAAGAATTAAGTATTTATTTCTTATATATATATATAAGAGTATTTATTAAGAAATCTTATTATGTTTAGTTAAATATGTGTTTTAAATATATGTTTTTTTAAGTAACACAATAAATAATATATTAAATAATATAATATTTAAACATCCAAAATAGTAACATCATAGTATATACACGATCTTAAATACATAGTTATTTAATTATACATACACATCATGTTCTTATTAAAAGTTGAGATTTAACATTAAAGATTTTTTTTCAATTTTTTATTTGCTAATTTTCTGATGTTAATACTTTTTGTTATTCATTTTTATTATAATTTTCAATAATTAAATAAAAATAATTTTGTCCTATTGGTGATTACCTACATATAAGATTTTTGATAACAAAATATATATATATGAACATCTATAATATTTTCCTAATTTGTGTAGAGGTATCTTATTAAAAATTATTTTAAATTAACAACTATTAGATACATAACAATCAAACATTTCTTTATATAAAATCAAATAAAATTAAATTAAATCTACTATAACATTCCGTTAAACATCGCCGTTATATCTCTTCTTGAAGACGAGAGCATTAAAAAACAGTAGAGAAAAAAATAAAAAATTTTTATCCAGTTCAGTTTATTAAATTTTAAAATAGCTGGAATATTTTATACCCATGCGAATAAGAGCGATTCCACAATAAAACGACATTGCGACAGCGAATGTCGTTTCTCTAAAACACACGAGACTCAACATTAGCTCAAACTGGCAGCGAGAACAGAATGGAAAAGGACACAGTTGCATCGTTGAATTCCTCGGTACATGGTGCACAGTGCCCGAAAACACATTTCTTATTAACGCTGTTCATGCAGTCACCAGGATGCCGGAATTTCCTGGCATATCCCATGCATTTTACGCGTGCGACCGGCTGCAACGAAAAACTTGCTTGCGTCATTCGCTGTCGAATTCAGCTCACTATCGCAATTTTTCTTTTCTCCTTTCAAACATTCCTTCACTTCGCACAAAGGCGTCTCCGTCCTTTTCTCTTACCTTCCTACGACAAAAATTAAATTTTTCTCGAAACGAAATTCAATTGAATATGTCGCGAAGAACGAAATAGAAGTATTGTAATAGTTTTCACGGCACAATTTTATGTAAACACAACAAAAGATAAAATAAAGTTTTTTTCTAGGCGAAATCCTGCGGACCGCGTATACTCTTTCAATCGCGCACATTTGATATGTCGCAATGATCATTGCATAAAAATTAACGCGGTTAAGTAAAGTGGAAATTATAGGAAGCAAACTTTATGTATTAACTCCACTTGCAGTTTCAGAAGTAAATGGATTCATCGATGTGGATAATGCAGCAAATACCGAAAAATCTCGGAAACTGCTGACCATTGAGAAATGAGTGTTCTTCAATTAGCATAAATTTTCAAGCGGAGCACGAGCAGAGAGAAAGAGAGGAAGACAGCAAAAGGGGTAATCTAGTTTATGAATAGATAGGAAAGCGATGAATGCATACTCGAATAATCACACAGTTTCTTTCAAAAACCATCGATTGTTTCACTCAATAAAATACAGAGATCTCTTAAATGAATTATTGACATGAAGAAAGGAATAAGCTTGTTTGTAATAATGTTGAGAAAATAGAGAATTCATTGAGAAGCAAATACTACGGAGTGCGATATAGTAGATGCTTCATAATGCGAGTAAGATATATTTTGCTTCGTGTTCTCTCTCTCTCTCTCTCTCTCTCTCTCTCTCTTTTTCTCGCTATAAAATATTACATACCTTTCTTTATACCTTTTACATTTCCTCGAGTTCCAAGAGTAGATTTCCTCGTATAATCGATTATTTTACTATTGACAATCGTACAAAACAAAGTGTACAATTGACAGTTTACGATCATTTTTTATTAGCTTTATTGCATAATTATGATATCTCTTCTGAAATTAATTTTTCCCTTTTACCCACGTAAAATTGGTCATAAACATTAACAGAACTGTCATCGTATTTGCTATGAAGATATGTACGATTTATTACGCCTCTCCCTCATCCACGTGTCATACGTAACCCGTACAAGATTACAAGATTGTTGTTGCGCAAATTCAACGTGATCACGTTGGCGTCAATTCAAGCGTATTTGAAAATCGAACAAAGCGGAACGAAAGTAATCCGAAAACACGAAGCGCAAACCGCTAACGTGTGTGAAACGAACGGCGCGGTCGACGATAATAAAATTTATCAGCGGTGTTACCCGGATTCGCAATACGGACGAATCTGTTGGATTACAAATGCACATTTGTACGATATTAAAGCAATTTTTGTCGATAGCAGTATTGGCCGCTTGTACGGAATGAAATTTTTAATTAAAAATTGATTTAACTTTTAAAAGTGAAAATTCAAAAAAGGGTCAAACTCGCTTATTTCAAACGTGAGAAAAGTATGACGTTTTTTATTTTATTTTTATCGCGGAATATATTATTATTATTTAATGATTATCGCAAAGCAACTTTATTTCACGTTTTTTTCAATTTTTCACAATTTTTGTATTCGTTAAAGTTTAGATTCTACAGCGCCATTAAGCTCGCACTGAAAACGACACATGTCTCGCAACGCTTTATAATTATAATCAGTGGTAGAATAAGCTAGTGAATGACGGCATCAAGAATGTCGCGTGGGAAAACTTCAAACTGTCGCGTTTTCGTCGCTGGAACATTCTCTGTAATTACGTGTGAGAGAAGAAAGCACGGCGTATATTTAGCGAGGCAAAAAGAATGAAAACACAGGTACAACTTTTAATTACGACCTGATCTTTTATTCTTCTCAAAAGCAATCTATATCAACAACCACATTGTCAGTTCCCAGCGACAGAATACAAAATCGAATGCAGATTGTTTCTATCTGTACTATCCCGTGTCTTTCGTACTGCAAATGACAAACTTGATGATTGTATCGTATTGTTGTCACTTGTTGCTAGCGCAGTCCTCATTACTGTTTTTATAACATGTCTTACAATATTGCATCGCGTCTCATATCCGGTGTGCTACATCACGCAACGTTGAACTTTGCTAGTTCGGGCGCTCGTTCTATATGGATAATGTACACAAAAAGTCGAGGAAGTCTCGTCAGAGTAATTTCTCTTTAGCTAGATAATGCTCTACAACGAACGTGTAAAGATTTACGTATAAAGATAAAATTAACTACTGTACTTTCACGACGGCGGCAAACGGATCGCGATATCGTAACAAAACATTACGATACCAACTGATTTTAAATTATTATATTATCGGATAACGTTGAATTGGAACATCTTCTGTGAATAATTGAGAAGCATGTTGTAATTACAAAATGTACATATAATAAACTTCTATATGTGTTATCAAAATACATCGTTGTCTATCGATCCAGGCATAAAATTTGACATACGAAAGTTTAATGCGATAACACCTGCAGCAGTTTTCTTCTCCTGTGGATTTTGTTCTAAATATGCCTGCTAAAACTTGAGAAAATTTACTTTCCCAGTACGAAAAAGGCGAGATACTCGGGTTATCGAGCAGTTGTGTACATATGCTCAATATTTTATAAACAGCGTAACCTTTCTCTCTCTTTCTTTGCACTCGGAAGCTTCTTCGGTAAGCTCAGTATGTACCGAACACATAAAGTGTGTGTTGCTCTTATTGGTTGAGTTTTGCAAAGGTTTCTCCACTACGAAAAGCTCCGCCGACGAGCTCGCGCCGATCGGCAAGAGCAAGGGAGGAGAGACGTAGTTGCTACTACCAGCGCGTATTGATCTTTACTATTATTAGTCCGTCGACGGCCCCTATTAGAATTGTCAGAAACGTTACTGGTTGCTAGCAGCTCTTACTACAGCCGTGGAGGTCACTTCGATATAACTGCCTTATGTATTATTGCGCTTCTTCTTTATTCATGCGAATCCATCAATGAAACGATTTTTATTCTTCATAAGCAATCATCTCACAATCGTTCAAGGATTTACTTTAATCAATATTTTGCGATTTAGTTCCTCTCTTACAAGAGAAACTTATTTTTCTGTAATTTTATTCACAGAGAATGCAAACCTTTTGAATCTTTTTTTAAACAAAACATTTTGTAAACAAAACAGAAACGGACGCATTGAACCTATTAAGCGAAATTGTATTCATGAACGTATGGAGGAAAAAGGATTATATTCCGTAATTAATGCGGAAGAATGGCTAATTATTCGGCTTGCTGTATTCAAGGATATTAACGGCAAGTTATTACGTTGTTACGAATGCCGTTATGAATTATAACAGTGTGTCCGTAATCGTGAAATTCCAAGCGACCTTAAATCGCGTAGCACCCGTAGCACAGACGCGTGATTTACTTTCCGCCAAGTTTTACGAGCGATCGGCAACGTAACCGGAATAGGGATGTCACCTGCTACGACTGTATACCTTTCGGCATTTTGTGGCCGTGTGAGATTATTGCAGCGCGGTGCAATCTGAAGTTCCGCAATCTTCCGGAGGAAACTAATTCCGTCGGGAATGTGTCGCCTCTTTACTCAGCTGCATTGCAGGGTTTTATTCAGATTACATATGTACAGCGAGGTGTGAAGAAGCAATCGAATCTAGTGCATACGTGAGGAATCGCAAGGGTCGCCCTCCTCGCATAAAACGTGGCTATGCAAATGCGGATTTCTAGTAGCACATTATTGGAATGAATCTCCAAGGGCAAAAAAATTGGACGCGCGCGCGAGAAAGAGAAGAATGTGAAAGACACGAAAGGTAAAGTTGGATAAGAGGAAACTTTTTCGGCAAACGATTTCGTAACGGAATTCCACTCGGCATGCTGAAGGGGACAGCCATTGAAAGCGCGACCGAAACTGGGACGGAGTGTAAGTAAAGGAATGCTGCGTATTCTTACGTGAGATGTCTTTTTACATGTGGGAAACACATGCTTTTATGAACGAAGTATCTTTATGTGTCCGAATCTCGACAAAAAATGTGGTACCCATTTGTAAATCTGTCTCGTGTATATCACTAATTTATTTGTTAATAATATCTGCTGCTGAAACAAATTCGGCAATGTGATAGATGTGCAAGATCGTTCAAGAGCTTGAAATACGTATAAATATATTATTAATTTATAATCATTTTTTAATTATCTTTTTTAATAAGGCCACACATATGAAAAGAAATTTATGATATATTCTTATAAGGAATTATATCGCCTTATTTCTATACCGTTAAGTGTGTACACAATGAACTAAAAATGGTGAAAATATGAAAATAAATAAACTTTGCTCGACGTTTTCTATTTTTACAAAAAGAGATTACGATAGTGAATGGAGATAATCTAAGAACGATGTAAACGAATTACCACAATTTATTTTAATCGAGCTATATCTACCTCAAGCAAGGGTTAAATTTCCGGCAAATTTCGCGTGGAAAGTGATATGCGGTAGAAGAAAGTCGAGAGATCTTAATCTTCATTACCCAGCAAGACTAGGCGAAGGGGATAGGGGTAGGGGTAGGATAGTAGGAGTATCGTTAGTCACTGTACGGAAGGCTGAGAAGTTATGCCGAGCCGAACCGCGTCGGTTGCAACGGGAAGGACTAAATCATCCGCTTTTAGCAGGGATAAACAGTGAGGCAGCGATAAATTATTTTAGCGACTCTATCGTGAATCGGTCGCAGATAATTAACCAAAGACTTAATGACGCGCGAAGGAAGATAACCTCTCCTTGGCGAATCGGCTGAAAGTGATTCGCGATTGGGAATGGTCTTCGTGTTCTTCTTAAACAAAAGAGATTTTCCTTTTTTTTTTCTAGAGCGCTTAATGCGATGATTAGTTTCAGATCAACTTCGTGCATCAATGAAGAAGTTAACAACTAGTTTTTTTATACCTGGGAATTATAAGAGGAATTATAAATCACTTTATATAAATTGAAAGGACTCTTTGACATATTATAAAATCGCGTTAGAAAGAAAAAATCGACGAGTACCTAAATCCATAATTATTCATGTGCATTAGAAATTGTAATTATTACCGAAAGAAACTGTAATTATTACCGAAAGCACAAAATAGATGTAACACTAAAAAAGAATATCAAAATAAATTAAATTAAAATGTATATGCAGGAAATCCCAATAGAAGGTATTTTAATTTATTCATGGCGGAGATCTCGCGCTAGAACGATAACGAATGGAAACAGTGTCTGCAATCCAAGACGGATTCTTCTTGTAAGCAAAGATTTTCCACAGGTCCATGAGAGGATTAATCGTCGTCCGCAGAACGGTAATAAGAAGGCAAAGAAATTACGAAGGATGAAGAGGACTTTGGGGATTCTTGACGTTTCTCAGTACCGATTAAAAGCTGTCCAGATGGCATTTTAACGTTAAGAAATCTCTCCCTAAGAAATATTTCGTCTACAATTCAAATTTACTACCAGTATTTTATAATCATTTACAATCAAGAATTCTGTCCCAACGAGCGCGAGACTAATGAGAATGCGCGACGCAAGTGTTACAAGCAGCCTCGTTAAACTTTTGATAATGAACGCTATTAAATGGATGCACCGCACCGGATATGTACACTTTCGAAAATAGGCCTGCATATTCTCGGTAACATCCAATTCACGCTGTCCGCATTTGCAATAGATTGTAAGGCTGTGCTATTACGATGTCTATTCACAGGACCTGACGGCACCAAATAGCGCAACCAAGTCCAACTTGGGAAAATTAGCTGGTCCACTTCGACCTAATCGATATGATGACCATTTCAATGTGCTTCAGGACGCAGTGTCGTTTGAGCGACATTACTTCGACGACGCCAGTCTTTACTGTTGACACTTTACAAGCATGTTACGATATCGCTAACAATTTACAAAACTGAAAATGGAAACGTCCAACATTAAAATGTTTTATATAACAAAGAATTGTGAGATTATAATCTGTTTAACACACACTCTCTTATTCTGTATAATAAAGTCTTTTTTCATTAAAACTTACTAGCAATATAATTTAATTACGTTCTGTTTTAGTTTATTTCATTGTATATCTATCCTGGATTTAATTTTCTAAATTATTTGTTACAAGGAAAATTTTTTCATGTAAAAAACGCTTTATCACATAAATTTATTAACAGCAGTCAAAGAAGTTTTATATTTTTCAGACAATTTATTTAATTTAACATAAAATAACTTTCCAGTTATTTTTAATTTTTTACATATTACACAATTTTTATGTTATATTTTTGAAATTTGAATTAAACTATTCCATTTGTTTGTTGTTTATTTTAATGGAGAATATTTTTCTATATACTATAAAACAATAGAAAGCTATAAATGGTAGCTGACGGGAAATTTAGAATATATATCAACACATGCATACGTCAAAAGTTTTTACAAATCTTTTTCACAAAAATTATCAAAAATTCAACCGATTTAACCGAACATTTTTTCGATACGGACACAAACTGTGAAAATTTCTGAAACGATAAGACTTCGTCAAACAAAGCTACGAACTTCCGCAAAGTTCATATAGCGTTATTCTCCCGAGTTCAGCATTCTACATGAGAATGTACAGGTGCAGAAAATGTGCATTCCTCATGACTCCAGAACAAATGTTGCTGTAGGCTATATGATATATTCTCATTAGAGTTTATTATCTAAATTGATATAGTACTCTTGCTATATTCGCTGTACGGTGGAGAATTCGGAATGAAAATGACCTCGTGACGTTTTCAGGTCGAGGCAGCAACCATTCGTCTATTGTCCGTTTATAAAAATATAAATTACAAATTGTATAAAACTTTTGTAATGTATAAAACATTTTATGCTGTGCATCATCTTAATTTCACTTGTTAAATTTTTCACTTTAAAAAAGATCGGACACATCAACCTGAAATTTAAAAACATAACCGTGCATTAATTGTACGCTGCTCTACGCATTTAGTACATATCGAGTTATATTAGGTCACTGGAATTAAATAAGAAAAGAAATAAAATTTAATGTATTACACCCGAGTATCTACACCCGCTCGGATGTCGATGAGCACTCGAGATACTTTCGAAAATGGATCGTGAAACGCACAGGTAGGATACTGGTGGATTCCGACATGTATTTTACGTCGTAGTGACGTCGGAGTAAGACGCTGAGGCCATCGCCATCACATTTTATCGCACTTGCATGGAGATAAGAAGCGTATCTCCCTGGAAATACCTGTCCGTTCTCGAAAAATGAGTTGGGACTAACATTTCGTAAATCAGGATATGTACGATATTCTTTCCTCTTCTTCGTCGTAAAATTTTTTTTATTTGTATAGCATCAAATCTAAATATGTTTCGAAATACGCATGATTAATTTGATTAATAGAGCCTCAAAACATTCTCAGCCTAATTTAATCTACTATATATTCCCGAAACTCACTACCTTAGACGGCACGAAAACGTGTTATACAATCGTGTCTCGTAATGATGACGTCGAAATTTCATCGGTTGAACGATTCTTGGTGGCACGAAATTTCGTCTCCTCGATATTTCGTTACCTTCGCCCTAGCACAGATCGATCTTCGTATATATAAAGCGTAACCGTGTTTCATAGAAGGAACTAAGCGGTATAGCTATGGATTCTCGATTATTTCCGACTTTTCTTCTGCTTTTTATTATTATATTCTTATGTTATAAGAAAAATTGAATTTCTTCTTGTATATCGAAAATTTAAGAGTTAATAATGAGGATCTATATCTTGCTTTCTTTAAATTAATTTGTGTGAACTAGTTATCAGTTTTTTAGTGTTCCTCTTGTAAAGAATATTAAGAACTTTTAGTCGGAAGCTTCCATTTATCATGTAGCGGATATTCATTTTTCGAGCTGTGCAAGTTCTGCGTTCACAATTATGTTGCACTGCACGTAACTTCGGACCTCAGCTGTAGGAATTCTCCAACGCAAACGAAGTTGCGATACTTGATACTAGTACGAGTACTTTGAGAGGCACGCCAAGTACGAGAACTGCAACAATTTCCGGCGATTCGTATTCTATATTGTGCAGGGTACGTCCCTCAAACTCATCGTTAGAGAAGTTTTCTATTTTCATTAGCATCTGGAAACTCTTTTACTAAATGAGGAGGTCAAGAATGTAAAAGAACAATATCGAAAGAATATCGATTATCAGTAAATACACGAATCACTCAAGCTTAAAAGCACAAAAAGTATTCTATTTTTAATTGCTTAAAGAGAAAAAGACATGTGTATTGCGTTATTTTTTTTGAAAAAACACAATAAAACAGCTAAGAGAAGACGAGAGAAGAAATGATTAAAATTTCGAGGATTAAAATGTGTAAAAATATTATTTTGTAATAGACTTTATTTTGTGATATAAATAATTTGATAACGAGATATAATATAAAATATAATGTGAGACTTAATAATAAAAATATTAAAAAGTGAAAGTGGAAAGAAGTGTGATCTGTAATGTGCGGTCATCAATAAAATTCTTGTTAAGAAAAACTTACTCCATAAGTTTCTTTCGTTGAAAAATATATTTCTACTACATATTTTCCCCTTTTTCGGGCTACGCTGTGTAGCGCGAATAAAAGCCGAGTGTGCAACATTGAGATAGATGTTCGAATCGAGCTGCCGAGCTTTTGTTGGCATAAATGGATTTATGTTGCGCCATCGATCTCGCATATGGCTTCGTTATGATGACACGCGATTCGAGTATCTCCACTTGAAACGTATTCCGCGGCGAGTTTCGCCATGTCACTGCTGTTGTCACGGCGATATAGCGTTTTCGGAAAATTGCTGAAATGCAGACATAAATCTGTCGTTGATGGAGATCATCGATCGGGAAATATTTTCGAGTCGAGTCGCCGACGTGTATTCGGCGCGTGTGAAAATAACGCTGCGAAACGAAAGGAAAATTCAATTTCACGAGTGTGTGAGGTCATTAATAACTGGTATTTAAGAAAGATTATCTCTATATTAAATGGATGTGATAAACGATATCGGCAGCAATCAATATTCTTTTTTTGGCTTAACTTCCAATCTTGGATTTGCATATTATATCTGTAACATTTGTTTTTATACGTGAATCCTTGTCGATCGGAAAATGTCAAACGAGGATCTTCCATGAATTCAAAGCAGCTCCATATTTGATGCACATCCAATGTTTTTTCTAAAATTATCATTTACCGCCCCATTATGCTCGCATTTTTTTCTCGTTAAGAAAAAAAATGTGGATAGGAAAAATACTCCAATGCGAAGCAGAAAACGTAAAGAAGATTGAGGAAGCTTACCGATTTGACGGATGAGGGGCAGCCGAAAAAGAAACTGCGAAATCATCCATCAACCACATCGAGGGTCCTTAAAGAAATTACACAAAGACCTAACCACCCTTCGCAAATATATTCTGATAAGTATGTACTTACGCGCTAAGTAATTCCGTGTATTAAACTTTGATGAGTCACATAGCTCGGTATTTTAAAATTCTTGATCTCTCAAGGAGGATAAAAAAGTAAAATAAGAAAATCTAATTTTAAAAATAAAATGTTAAATTTTTGTCAAAATCCGTCGATAAGAAAACACATCAATCCGAAAGCATAGGCGATACCTTTGGTTCTTCATCAGCTTTGTATTGATTTACAATATAAGATACTGTAAATCAATACAAAGAATGTTTCCGATGTTTGAATATTCTTTTTCTAATTTAATTAATTTTCCAATTGAGGATCTATTTTTCCTTAACAAAAATTAAAATATCAAATTTCTAAATATTTAAACAAAAACAGTCTTTTCGTGGATTAAACTTCAAAGGATTAAATAAATAACTATATTCTTTTTCCTTAATTAATTTCAAATTTACGAGAATTTTAATTTAAATAGTAGTTGCAAAAATATATAAAAAAAGGGAAATTGGAATGTTGTAATAAATAATTATCTCTCTCGCTATTTTCGTTAGGGAAAATGATCCACAATTTATTTAGTACGTATGCAGTAACCTAGTCCTCCTACTCCTGGAATTGTGGAGGCACAGATTACAAGAGATACACAGGAACATACATTAACTACAATACCAATATCATTATCTTTGCCGAGTCACTTGGGAAAGGGTTACAACGTATAGCAACACAGCGAAATGTTAAATCTAGCCGTATGTGTTCGCGACAGCTGTCACTTACACTATTCACCGGGTTTCTAAGCCGATATCTTGTATGCTTCTTACAATGGATATTCGCATAGAATTCTCATCACTATTAAGATGTATTAGAATTTGTATCATTGCTTTCTACAGACATGACTTAAATTAAAATGAACACTGATTAAATGGATACGGAACTTAATATATCGAGGAACTTAATAATTTGTGAATTACTTGGCGATGTACATAATTCTTACTTTTTCTATAAAATATTGAAAATATCACAAAATTTTTTATACCTCAATTTTTAGCAATCGTCAATTGTTTTTTACTCAACACATGTTGCACATCCTACAATCTGTTTTTTTTTAATTATTAAAATATAATATGTAAAATTTGTAGTCTCAAGACTTTTGTATGTATATAAAATATCAAATGTTTGACAGAAAAAAATTAGTTTTTAAAACACATAGAAAATTAAATTAAACAACATTTTATTTTATAATATTAAAATAATCTTAATACGCGAATAGAAATACTTAATGATGTATTCTGTATATATTTTTTTATTTAATATTTAGTTAATATTAATATTTATCTAAAATGTCTTTTATAAATATTTTGCGCACAAAATGTTTGGCAAAATATATATTCTTGTTTTTAATTGTATTTTTCTTGTTTGTTAGTTTTTTATTAAATAAACAATATCTGTATATATGTATTTTCAATCTTTTTGCGTTTCCCGTAAAAAAATTGAAAATCAGGATATTTGATTAATTCTCCTATGTAAACCGTTGGAATAATGCTCTAAACCGCGATCTAAAGCTATTACTTCAAAAAGAGCACTAAGGGAATTAGTGACTCCATTTATCACTTAGCCTTTAACCTTAATTTGTCCTCTCACCAAGCGAATCGAGTCCTGCCCTCTCGAAATTCTATTTACTACAAGTGATATCAATAATGAAAAATTAAATATGACAACGTGAATGACAACGTGTCAAAAAATATATTAATTAATCAAGTTTATTTCTCTTGAAGTTAATTTATAGAAGCATGTGTTCGTAATAAAGACAATTTTACCATTATAACTTATATAATTTTAGAAAGGACTGCCAAACAACGTATTTCTTATATTTAAATTGTTAAGATTGTTAGCTCATAGTCGAGTAAACGATTCAGCTTGGTTAAGAAATAATTCATCTTTGCAGCCAGAGTAAAGTACATGATACGATTATGACCGCCATGTAAGTTTAACGAAATCTAGGGTGCAACTGCGACGACGCATGTTGGACTTCATAGTCGATGGTAGATGCAGGATGCATCGACATCAGAGACTCCGAAGGGACGAAAGCTCGTCGACGCTAAAAGCTCGAAACATTAAAAGCATCGCATCCGTGCTCCCAGTTTCCCTTTATACTCGCGCATGTCGACGCAAGCTCGCTTAATTAAGCCAAATATGAGACGCTTTTATTTCAAATTACCTGCCAGTCTCTCTCATCGGTTAAGAGGAAGGCAACTGTTTACGGTCAGCGAGAATTTTTGTTCGTAAAAAATGTAATATCTTTCAAAATGATACTGTAAAACAGCTCGAAATATCCATTGGAAATTTTTAATTAAGAAAAAATTAATTTAGTTAAATTCACTACAGTACCGTGTGTATGATTAATCCTTAAACTCTGACAAGCTTCATACAAGAAGAGGGATTCTTTCTCACAAGTAACGATGTATGACGTTGTTGAGTGTTAATTCGCGGATTCGCTGACTAACGGAGTAAAGAGGGATGAGAGTACCGTTTATGCAGATGTATGCGATTACGTGCTGTCTGATTACTGGCGGTGTGACACCACTTCTGCATCTAGATCTGCCAACTCTCCTCCCAACGCGCCTCCCAAATGCGCTTGCATCTATCCGCATCACACGCCAAGATTAGTTATTAGATTGCAAGAACGGTTCAGACTTCGTTATGTAACGACATCGGCATGGAAATGGGAATGAAGATGAGCCATCGTTATGCGGCGCGCACAAAACAGGAAATCTTCTCGCGTCAACTGTCGCGTGTTACTTACGCCGAGAAGATCTACGCTCAATGAGATTCGCGCGCATCCACGCGGATCGACTACGACAGACGTGTGGAATTTCAACAATGTGACGTATAAAATTTATCACCTTGAGATTCCAAGATAAAATGTTTAATATTACCGAAGAATACCGTGTAGGAAATGAGATCATCATGTCGAGCCTTTGCGATCCGGCGAGCGCAGGACCGAGCAAGATGTCGAGTCATGAGCGAATCTCACGACGTCACTTAGTCAAGCGAAATTAACATGTTAAGCGAATCGTTAATTGTGTGACATGACGTGCCATGCTCTTCGTAGACAACCGCGAAGTTCAGAAGGGAACTAAATAGAAGATTGGGGTAAATTTGGTGGAGAACTGCAGTTCGCCCCGCAACGATGGCAAGAGTTTTGCCTTCCAGCTGCGCGAAACTCCGCCGGCATAGATGCGGCAAGAATTTCCTGGGAGTTACTAATGGTATTCCAACATCCCGCGCCAGCCCACGAATTCCATTAGGGCACGTCAATAATATTCCCTTACATGTTACGAAGCCGATTAAATGTTAAATTACAAACGCAGAACTTGTTCTGTTCATCTTTCGTTCGCTCGTACTTACAAGATTTTGATATTATCTCATTACTCGCGCGTTAAATCTTTAGTAATGATATTGCAAACAGTAATAATCGCAGATGTAGCGATAATCGCTGAAACAAATCTTATAGTTGAGAAACTACTAATTATAATTCGTCAGAGTGACACTCCGTGTACGACTAAAGGAATCTACAGAGAATTCGCTCGCGAATTTGATTACGCCACTGATGTTACGTCGAATGAAAATGAAAATCGATGTTCAGATGCCTTGATGTGGAAACATCGAGTATCCGGTAACAGTTAATCGAATATCTAGCGCGTTCCGTATCGGAAATGGCAACGGAAGCGGAAATCTTAGATCAAGAAGTGGCTCGCCTTGATCATGGAAGAGGATTGCTAACGGAAAGCGAGTGTCGCCTGATGGTATCTGTCTGCAATTCAGCATAGAGATGTCTAAAGTGTTCAAGAGTTTGATACCTGGAACGGCACAAACAACGAGAGTTTAATTTATCTCACATTGAATTCCGTAACGAGTTATTACTTGTGAATGTTAATGCAAAGTCAAATAATATTTATCAAATTTCGCGATATCATTTTCTTATATTTACAACAATAATAAAAACAACAGACATTTTTTACGTATTACACATTAGCTTCAAAATTTGAAAGATTTAGAAAAGCATTGTGTTTATGAGCTCGTGCGCGCATCATCGTCTTTTTAAAATTTTATTGAGATTCATCACGTAGATTTTTCATTTTATGTTTTTGCACTCCTTTAATTTACAATGTATAAAACTATATATTTTAACTTATGAAAAATCGTTTAGATTAAACATCACGCATGAAATAGCAATCGATTAGAAATTGCAATTGCACATTAAACTTAATTGACTTAGATTAACAGTTTATTGTTGTTAATAATGAATGCAACCTTGCTCATTTGAATTTCAATGTACACGTATCCGCTAGTAATTCACGAGAAAATCGAAGCTGTGACGCAATTAATATGTCACTATTATTGAATGAGAACGCATTCAAATTTACATAAGAAGTTCGCCGCTATAACGTTTACCTTATTTAAGTTTTAACGAGTTCCACCAACTAATGTGATCCCGATCTGCGAGGCAAAACGTGAGTTCGCTTTAATAGTCGAGATGACAAAGGGCGTCGTATGCATCGAGACTGCCTATCGTGACTTAATGAGAGCGAACATTGAAATGCTTTTGTTTGTCGGATATAGTAGCTCATGTCTTTTGTATACGTTTAACCTTGTAATAACATTCCTTTACTGTGTTGCGATATTCGGCAAGAAAGGTGAAACGAAAAGAGAGAGAGTGCAGGGACGAGAATATTATTAAAAAAAAGGATACTCGAAGAAAAATAAAAAGATATTGGAAACTTCTCTTTCATTTATTTTTATATCTGTCTCTTTGAAAGGATATTAACACTAGTAAGTATCATTTTCACTCGATTTACACGTAGCTTTGCCGCTCGTGAATCTCTAGAGCGAAGCAACATCGTTTGACTGATGATAACCTCTTGACTATTAATTGGTCTTACTATCCCTCAATTAACAGGGACTCAGATAGATGGCAAATTGTAACGTACGGAGTACTGTTTGACAAATATTTGTCTGTCAACAGTCTCCTGCTTTGATTTTGGTAGACTATATTGTAACTATCATCGATCACAGAAACCTCCTCTTTCCAAGCAACATCTGACAGCGGAAATTCTGTTTGCTGCGATATACTATAAATCCCTTTATATGGCGATAAATAAAGTTTAGAAAATAATCATGTCGATATAGCTCTTGATAATTTGCATGAAAGCAGGCAAGGTTTGTCCCAATGGAATCGATAATTTGCGACGCTCGCACAGACGTTCCGATTTATCGAGCGATTCCGAAATGGCTTCCGCGGAAAAGTCAAGAGCGATAGCAGCTTATCAATATGGATGTGTTTAACTTGCTGCATAATGGAAGTCGGCATTCCTCCCCTAGTCGGGTGGTATAACGGCGTAATCATTAGTCGGAACATTCGGACGGAAACTTGGTTAACTTGGATCTCCACTTGGAAAACTAATTGAAAGAATCCTCTCCTGTTGGAGTCTTCCGTTCTCCGTTTCCTTTCTTCTTAATTCTTTTTATTCTTGAAAGCTTTTCCTGTCTACTTTGTGCGTTTTGATCCTGGGAACGACAGAAATTTGTAAAAATGCTTTACGGAAGATCGAAATCGGTGATAAGAGTGCTTTCTTTCGCAAGTTTAGAGTCGCGATATTTCCCCTTGGCAGAAATTTCAATCCATTTTGAATTGCAAAGATATTTAATATCGAAAGCTGAGTGATTCGAAGGTGTTGGACGTTTTACTAAAAGTTTAATGTTCCTTAATACAAAACAATTCCTGACTATTTTTTTTCACTTTGCTTATTTTTACAAAACATATTTCTCGTATATATATATATATATATATATATATATATATATATATACGAGCCAAAATAGTCTTTTATATGCGCGATTATCATGGAATAATCTAAAGAATCTTTTTAGAATTGCGCAAACTGTATTAGATCTTGAATTCTGATTAGTACGTGCTTAATATGGCAGATGCGCCACGAAGAGTTCGTGAAATCTCGTACAAACTCGGACTTAAAACTGCATTTAAGGATTTGGAACTGCACATTTTATAGAGAACTGCATACTAAAACATTTTTCGTCTCAACGAGTTACCTTTTTGCACAGTAGAACTTTGTGTTACTTGTTCTTTCTTATTCATCGTTTGAATATTTTACTTATCGAAGTAGGCGGGAAGGGGGGAATGGTGCACGCGGTCATACGATACGCGTCCGCGTATGCAGAACTTGGTAAGTCTCCCCTTGAAACTTGGGTAATCTTCGTCTCCGGTGGTGCACCACACGCGCACACTTTCCAACTTGAAAATGAGTCTTCTCCGAAATTCACTTGGCAGGCGCAAAATAGAAAAAGAGAAGCGCCGCGAGATATGTGCCCACTGGACTCTGGTATTCTCGAAACCTTGAATAGCCTCAATAAACGTTTATTCTTAGGCATAAAATTCTTATATATTGTAGACTCATACAACGTAGAAATATTGAAACTTTCCGAGATGCTCTAACAAATGTTAAAATGATATTAATTGACTAAAAGTGCCAATCGCGCGAGTTAACAAAATTAATTCTTAAGGTTGATATTATGGGATTATCCCGCTTCTTCGACGAAAAACTTCAGACGAGAGAAGAATGGGTTTTTCTCTCAAATATGTTGAAGTTCTCATCAAACATGTCTACTCTAACTGAGGTAGAAATTTTTGTTGTGCAAACCAGACCATTATTTAGTTTTCAGTTAACAACGGAAGAGCTTTCATAAATAATAATCAAAAAGTTCGGACGTTAAATCGATGCGGAAAGCATACTCTTGTTACTCGATATAACGGGTGAGAGTCTCGTAAAAGATATATAAAATTTCACTAATTCCAGCGTCACACGCCGAGACTCCCGTAGGCGGAATGGCTCCTCCTTGTTGCTTTCAATATTCCCCAAGCACTTACTTCGCGATGCCAATTTTACGAAGCAGTTAGCGGCGCTAACAAGTTATCGGAGTGAAATTGAAGGAAGATACCCCAACGGCCAGGATATACCGGCGCGGATAGAAACTACACTACAGTTTGATCAGCTTACTGAACTCGCCCTTCGGCTATTTTGATTACACCCAGCTAGATTTCTACCGTACACACAAGACGCCTCGGACCGCTTCTTCTCGACGATAAATCCTAAAGAGAAAATTGAGAATAGCCTGAGTGTTATTTGAACATTAACGAAGTTCTTAATTTTTAAAGGCTGAATCTATTAAGTCCATCATATTTTTCGTAATCTCTGCTTTGTTCACTATCGACATATTCTTTCGCATGATTACCTGGGTTCAGGAAACAAAATGAATAATCTAATTATCAGAATGTAAGACGTTCAGTTTCTACCTATAATAGCAAAAATGCATTATTAACAAATGGAATTTCCGAATCGAAAAGCCAGCCAGCGGGAAATTTTACGGTTCACGACTATTAAAATGAAATGTGCACGGAGTTGAAGCCGGCGGCGGTGTCGCGAATCAGCTGATAAAATTCTCGGTTATTCGGGAAAAGGTGGCCCGAGGCTTCGCTAGGTTTTATAAATTGTCCGAATGAACCGTTCGTTCCGACAGGACAACCGATTTTACAGCTACTGAATTATATGCCCGAAAAGTCCGGGATGTCCATTAAAGTGAAATAACGTTCACGATGTAGCGATGGCAAATCAAGAGGTACGTTCGCCTTATCCTTCGAGAAAGTGAATGAGATAAATATAACTACGCCGTTTGTTCATCTCGAAATAACGGGTTAAAGAGGCGTTTATTCGATGGACACAATAGACAATCAGATTTTTTATTTGACTCAATAGCAGATAGTCATAAAAAATACGTACAAGTACAGGAGTATCAAGACGAGGCGTCAGGCGCCACGACTGAAGGATGAAAGTCATATACATGTGCTCCACTTCCACAGACTCACTTATGACCCATATTCCTCTACAGTTTATGACGCAAGTTGTAAAACCGTCTGTTGGATGGTCCTAAACTTGATAAGGACTTAAGTCACCGGAACATCGAAATGTCGCGTAAAAGTTTACTTCGATAAACCTGGTGGCTTGTATCACTATAGGCGGAATGCATTCTATTTTAGACGAAACTCAAACCTCTGGAAATATGTATATGTGCAACTCTTGATAAATAAGGTACAACGTTGAAATATTACCCTTGCTCACATTTAGTGCTTAATATGCCTCTTTAAATCGACGGCTTTCTTCCATTTCCAACGGAAGAAGAAAGGCGAACTTCGGCACAGTCGTCGTATAAAACGGGGATAAAGTCGGGGATAAAGACAGCTAAGCAAGGCTAAGCATTTGTCGACGTGTGAAGTCGGTCCTACCCAGAAAAACTTTTTAAAATATTGAGAGACTCTAGAGAGACTTCCAATGTTCGGCGCGAATGCTGTACGATCCCCATTTTTCCAATTCCCTTCCTATCTCTCGCCACGAAAGTAGACTGTCGCCTCTCAGTTTCTATTTAACAGTACAGATTGTTAAAGTTAAATTAACTACTTGAATGCAGTTTAAACGATCACATTTTCTAGCATGAAAATAGAACGCTTAATAAAATCAGATTGATTTAAAATTGAAACCGCAAAGAAGGTGCAATAAACCTTATATTATATATATATATATATATATATATATATATATATATATATATATGTATGTATATATATATATTACTTAATTTCTGCACTGTCTTTTACTTTCCTTCAGCTTTATTATGAAAACAAATTAGTTTGAAGAATAAATAGAATAACATTTGAAATGATAACTCTTTATATGACAAAAAGAGAAATTAAAGAGCGAAACACGTACGTTTGTTTGAAAATTTACCGTGCACGAAATCTTCATTTGTATTCATTGGATAATATCGAGAATTCGATCAAGTCTCCATTGGAATTTGCAACTTGCGCTCAGAAACCCACCAAGTATTTCCGACAAGGACTCGGGCGAAACATACTCTAAAGGGATGTTCCTCCAAACAGCTCAGAGCACTTCCCACGAATGTCAGAGACTTTTCCTATTATCGGACGCTCTCTAACGTTAATGCGTCCTTCCCACCCGGTATTCGACTGTAAACTTAACGTATTTTCACCGTTGACTTAAAACCTATCGAACTTTCCTCGTTTCGTCAGATTTCATCGGCGGCTAAATGACGTCGGTAGAATGGAATCGGTGTGAGAATGAGGTTCTGCACTTAGAGTGTGAAAATCTTTCCACGTAATCGCCGATATATTCGTGAATATAATAAAACAAATTTCGAAAGTAGATATATTATACATACTATAGTATTAAAGCGTTAATTAGTTTCATATTTATAGCACATAGTAATATCAAGAAACGATAAAGCACTTTGATGACTAAAATATAATTAGTACGCAAAATCTAATTTTTTGTTAATTATTCACATTATTTTATTTAATTGAGAGTAAAAACACAAAATAATGATTAAATCGAACAAAATCACCCTTAAAATAATCCTCTTAATGATATTTGTTAAATATATTATTGTATACATATTATTGTATACATATATAACTTTTTAAATGAAAATACGAATAATTATTTGTTGTTGATCCCCAAGATTATTTCCATTATCCTACAAAATAATTTATAATTTTAGTTGCTGTTAATTGTAAAAATTATTTATTTTTTTCTGAATTATATAATATGGATTTGTGATTAATATCTGATTTCAATATAAAGAT
This sequence comes from Crematogaster levior, assembly GCA_901521435.1. Lineage (NCBI taxonomy): Eukaryota > Metazoa > Arthropoda > Insecta > Hymenoptera > Formicidae > Crematogaster > Crematogaster levior. Next base: position 488,539 of record CABEGB010000002.1, read on the forward strand.
CAAGATATTTTACAGCCATCTATAACCTATTTCCCATTGTCAGGTAACAGTTTTTTTATTCACTATCGATTTTCACATATTTTTACATTGATTTAAATAAACTCTTGATGATTCTGAATATTGTGACAAGCCAGAACGCACGAGTAGATCTTTCGGTCGGAAGATTCGAAAACAATCTACAGCTAATTTGCATTATACGAATCGATTTAAAATAGATAGGAGCAAGAGCGCAGAATGTCAGAAACGTGAGAATTTTAGATAGTCTGATGGTGAATTAGTTTGGCAGGGATTTTATTCGGCAGATATGCCGGTGACCAAGAATTTCCGTGCCGGACGCGGGATGGTAAAACCGAACCGTGAGCAAACAGTAATATGGGCGGTTTTACGCTAGGAGAAACGGACAGTGCTGTTGGTGTGCATCGAGGAAATCCAGAAAAATCGCTTTCTCTTTTGTACCAGTGCGGTCCGACGCGGATAAAAATACGATGAACGTGCAATTTCGCCTTCATACTCGCCTTTGTGGTAACTACTTCATACCTTTTCCATCTACCACATCGCTATTCTCATTCCTAAAAAAAAAGTTTCCACACTACAAATAAAAATTTCACTTAGTACACAGAGTATTTCATCGTTTTTGAAATGAACTGATGAACTATTTTCCAAGCTACATTGTCTAGCAATACAAATAAATTGCATTAATAAAATTTTTTTAAATTATTTCTTTAGATTATTAAACCTGCTCGTTTTTAACATTAGAATCACTTAAAGGTAATCTAAGTAAAAAAATTTTCTTTCTGCGTGTATTTATAAATACGATTATAATATAAATAGAGAAAAGTGAAAAAGAAAGAGAGAGAGAGAGGGATTGTTAAACTCACTTTACTGAATATAGACTATTGATTTAACAAAGTTGTCGAGAAGTTAATAAATAAACTTCCAGTTTTTACAAACTTTTCCTCAGCTCTCTCTCTCTCTCTCTCTCTCTCTCATCAAACAAATCCAGTCGGATTGTGTTCGGTGTCAATAAAAATTTTAATTCATCTGGAAACTCTTTTGAGGATGACAGAGATAAATGCAAAACGAAAAAAACCAACTGTGATATATCAATGTCGTACAACACCGCAAAAGCATCCGCGAAATCTGGACGACCGTGTTTTTACGAACGTTTCCTTTTACTCACGAGACGCAAATTGCAGAATGTACGCCGCGGCCTGGTTCTCTTATTGCGTCGCGCGGAAAATGCATGCATGTTCCGGTAAAAGTAAGTAGTTTCGTTTAAAGCAGCAGTTGTCTATCTCCATTTCTCTCTTTGTCTCTCTCCTCTTTCTGCTAAGCTTTTTCAGGTCACAGATTTCTTAAATCATAAAGGTCAGAATGAATATGAATGAAAAAATGAGTTAGAAAGAACGCTCGGTATTGCTAAAGATTTATTTATTTCTATAGCTAAATTTAAAAAAGAAACACATTTCATGCTAAAAAAAGAGGATGCGAGTCAAAAACGCGTTATTTAAAAATTTTCCACTTCGGTTTTTGCCCCTTTTTTCCATGAATTTTTTTAATGATCTCTCCTGGTAAACGAGCAGCACTGAAAGTCCCGTTTAAAACAGAGGGATGAATCCCATTGAAATAACAATCGCGCAATGAGATGTTAACTCGAACGCCCGTAAACAAAATACAGTATGGTGGAATACGTATTGGACTGAGGCGAGGGAATAATAATGACATTGTTCGCTTTTGGTGCGCGAAGACCTAGCGCGTGCAATCTGTGTGCCTGGCATTGTCTCGTTAATTAAACGGATAAGCCGTTGCGAGACGGCAACTAACGGCGACGACGCGGACCATCGGGAGCTGATGCTAAGGGAAGCAAACACGAACGAGCGAACGAACGAACGAACGAACGGCGCCGCTCGACGCGTCACATAAAGCGGCGGAAATGTTTGACGGGGTTGACGGACGTAGTCGGAGATAACAAAGTTGGTGGTGCGATGGTAACGGTGGTGCCGGCCGCCAGAGAGGGTAACGAAGAGAAGACTTCAAAGCTGAGGAGGACGCAATCACGTGGGAAGGACAGAATAAACGTCTATTCATATAGGGATTTCCAATATACACACGCTAACTTGTACAAATGTACGCAACGTTGCTGCCATTCAGTCTACACTTGATCAATGAAAAGTGATGGCGAGTAAACCGGTGCTCGAATAGATTTTAAAAACGGATAATTTTACTGTAGCTGTTACTTAATTTCCAATCCATTGAAAATCCGTGGAAATAAGATGAGGAATTTAATCTGTGGGTAGGAAAGATCTCTATTAAGATATAAATATTTTCATCTAAGAAGATGCTGTGTGAACGTATATGACGAAATATTTGAAGAAAATTTTGCGGACAAGTTATTTGAGGCAAGAAATCGGCACACATTTGTTGAGTGAAAAATAAATAAATTCACACAAAGTAAGTTATTAGGCTAAAGATCCAACCGAAGGTGGCACACAATTTTGTGTTAATTAACATCTTGTATTTGATTATGTAATAAGTAAAATTTAGAGCATTACATTCAATAAAGCAATAAACAATTGTTGAAAAAATACGAAAAAATAGAAAGTTAAGAAGAGAGATTTGATAATATAGTATTTAACAGAAAAATTAGGTACATATGATTTAAATAATTCGCAACTAGCACCTGATCTATAAATCTGCTATATAAATATAATTTATTCTCTTGGACAACACATTTGTAGATTACGTGCTCAAATAGAAAGTATTGAAAGTATTGAAAGTATTTTCCTTTATTGCAATTGCCTCCTCTTCTTTCTCAAAAGATCTCTGTGTGACCGAGTACGAGATATGCGCGAGATAGAAGAATAGGTAGAACAAGTCTGGCTGGTCCCGCGGGAAAACGAGCTACGCTGTCAAACCTCCGATCAATTTTTCACTCACGTAATTCCTTCGCTATACAATTTTCCAATGTACTACTTGCTATGTTGAACCTGCCAGCGTCAGATCGGTTTTGAAATTTCCCTCTCTCCTGTTGAAATGCCCTCGCGCGCTCGTTCTCCTCGTTCTGTTATGCAATAAAGAGTGGACATTGCATAATAGATAATACGAGAAAAGATTGCGAGAAAATATTTTGAAATAAAAGACAGATTGCAATAATATAATATGGAATGACTAATTAGGACACTTCCTCTTCTACGATTGTAGTTCTGAGAAGATGAAGAAAAGAGATAAGGGTGTCTAAATTATTATAGACATTATAGACAATTCCCCAGTACATAGACAATTAATAAGATTTAAATTAAACAAATTTTCTTCTGCGTAATGAATTTTCTAATTTTCTTCATAATGATTTTCCCTTTTCACGATGTTCCCCGAGTTAATCTATGGAAGTATATCAGTTTTATGGACATGGCATACTTAATTTACTGCGTTGAAAGCATTATCACTCTTCCTGTAGTTAGTAACTACATTTTCTGCGCGCCAGCGATCCTTTGTTACTTTTCGCATACACTCGTCTCTCTCTTTTCGTCGTATTAATACGGATGCTAGTGTCAAGTTGGCTGTACAACGTTGCAGGGCATCGCTAATAGACACTAAAATACAATTTGCTGATAGGTACGCAGCCTTCGGAGGAACAGATTTTAGCAGGAGTAGAGTATTAATTAACGTCGCACGATGCCATTAAAATGGCGCGCTAGGCACGTCTAAAGGATATATCCATTTATCGTTAATAGCCTATTTAGCCCGACACGTGGGATTTATCCGAGTATCATTACTCTTTGAAATTATAACCTTATAAGCAAACGTGTTACATCCGTAATGATCATGATTTTACAATAGAGATGTCAAACGTTAATTAATTATGCTACTATTAATCATCACAAAATTCATGTATTATAATTATATTAATATATATGCATTATAATTACAGGATATGAGAGATACCGCTTTATTATAAAATCCATTTTATTCAAAACTTGATCATCTTTATTTCTATGATACATCGCATATAATTATTTCAACTTCCTCGCCAATACTTTTGTACCAATTTCCATATGCATTTAAAATGCATTTATTTCCAAAATATATATCATAATAATCAGTATCTTGACGTTATTAAAGTAATGCCGGCTGCCAAGAGATCGATATTTGAAGTTCTTCGAAGAAGTTTTGTACGCGCAGGAACTTCTATATGTCGCAATTAATAGAGTCGTTATTGGACGAAAGAGGACTGATCCTCGAGAGATGTGCCGAGAGTTTTTGCGAATTCTGGCACAAAAGGGTTGCCTCTCATTCTGGTCCAATTTCACCAGCAAACCGGCGTATATACGAAGCAATAAGATAAAATACCTCAGGGAATCTAAGAGGGGTAGAGAATTCTGCAACATGGCGCGGAGGGGTAAAGTGACTTGCTGTTCGTTTTAGTTTCTCTCTCGGAAGATCGACTTCTGGAGTATCGCAGTATCAACTCTCGTCCGAAGTCCGTGACTGCCCGAATTGCTGATTGATGAGATTAAAATTAATCACGCGAAAAAAACACACTGTAATAAATCACATGGCCGAATGAATCATGTAGACATAATCTTCTTTCATCTCTACCTTCACCATTTCTCTCATTCTCTCTTTTTCGTACGTTATGGCCCTTAATGTACAAAAACGGGGAAATAACTTGAAAGCGGTCAGGATGACAGTTCAGATGGACTGGTGCGATCCAGGGATTCTGAAACATTTCTCTTCTCCGCAAAAAAATCTAGGACGGATACAACAGTGGGGGACACGTTTAGAAATAAATTATATATTTAATAAACTGTTGTCATATATATTACATCGTGTGTACGTGTAAAACATGTTGAAAATATTTAAATTTTAATATCCTACAGCCTATAAATACGGCTTGGCTAATCGATAAGCCGATAGGTTTAAAAGAATCTCCGATAAATAAGCTTGGAAATTGTAGAAGTACATTATATTTAATATCATAATTGTTAATTATTAACAATTCTGCTTTTTGAAGCAGTTTCTGTGTTGCACAAAATAATAAGTCACCCTTTTAAGAGAAAATCGTTGTTTGTTCAAGCGGTACGTTGCAGCTTAGAAAACCCACAAACCACAATCCTTTTAAAATAAACGTTTCAGCGAAACTAGATTTTTCCATAAATTCCGCTCTTTGTGAAGTTACGTAACCGAGCGGTCCGTGCGAAACAAAAATTAAACGCATGCTCATTCTTACAGGTACAAAGAAGTCCTTTCTACGTTTCGCGTTTTGCGTTTCTGCCATTTTTCCACTCTTCAGCGAGACTATCGTTATTTCCCTCGAAGATACAAGGACGAATAAACGGGTACACGTCTTTATGAAATGTTTCGTCTCTTTATAGTGCATGTCAGGAGAATACGCAATCAGTTCATACGCAAATTAATCCGAGTGGTAATTTAGTAGAGTCTGCGACTGAGTCTATGAGATATACCTGCCTTCGCATGCACTCATCAACATGCACTCCTACATACGTATTTTGCGCACTGAACAATGCATCTGCGAGTTAACTCTCGTAACATTTCATGTTCCGCCAGCGACAAAATATAAAGCAGGTCATTTTTACAAAGTCAGCATACAACACCATAAAATCTTGCTTATTAATACAAAATACAAGCGGTCATCTTAAACTGTGACTCACGAGATATAACACATACTTTTTTTGACACATACTTTTACTATTTAAAAAAAAATGTATTTCAGATTGATCACAAAGTTCACGTCTACGAAAAGGCAAGAGTAAGCAAGTGTTTTAAGTATACAGCGTACGACAAGCATCCAGGACCTCACTTTAGTGGATCTTATATGCACGGGAGGAAGTTGAAAAAGCTGGTTTCCATACATGATATACAGTCAATATCTCTCGATATAGAACTATGAAATTTTTCGCTGTTTACCAAAACGGTTTCGCTATTGATCGCGTCTGGCAGCAGTTATTCGGTTAGTGAATAAAGTTTCGCCGACGAGGGATTCGGAGATGAGCAGAATCCTCGCGGGAGCGAATTTTCATCGGCGACTTTGCACCGCGTTCTTACCGGCGCACAAAGCCACCTATGTTTACGTATATCTACACGATGCCTTTTTCGCTCAACTCCATGACTTCAAGTAGTTGCATGTTGCTAACGTAAGCAGTCATCTAATATAATTCAGTGTAGAATAAATTATCCTAGGAAACCACCACCAGTAAACATCATATAGGAAACCACCACCAGTATCGAGAGTCATATCATTTCTTGAAGATAACCTTGTGATTTTTCGTGGTGACATTTGAAAATTCATCCGCTATCTTCTTTCGATTAGTTTTAGACATATCTGAAGATCAAAATGTTAATCTAATGTTAAATCTTAAGATGTAAATGATAAATATTCCTTGTAATTGCTGGTATCTTTAAAAATAGACAACTTATAACTATCTCGCTTTAACTTTTATTTTATAACTTTTCTATTTCACACATCGGTGAGAGATAAAACAATTGAGACATAAAAAATGTTTCCATTTGACAATTTTTGAAAAAAATAGATATATTTTGTTTAAAAGTCCCTCCTTCTTTTATCTCGAAATAGCAAATGATCTGTTTTGTACAATCAGCTCAAGTAGGATTTATGTCGGATATATTACTCGACTATACTACTGTTTATTATTTAAGTGGACTTCCCTGCCAATAGATGACAGCACCTTATGAGGTGCAAAACCACAGGAGAACAAGAATTCCGGTGAACTGAAATTTCTTTTCTATACATACCGGTTCCGTTGTAGAATGGATATTCAATGAAGATTTAATAGAACTTAACAAAAATACAGTAAAAATAAACCTCACCCTCTATTATTTTTTTTATTATCGGTATAAAATAAGAATTTTGCCGTCATAAAAGCAATAATGTTTTGAATCTCTCGAAAAAATTAATTACTTTTGCGATAATCATAAATTTTCAATTTATTACTAAATTTATTATTATTCATAATATAGTAATCAATATATTGTTTGCTAGCATTTTCTTACAAAGGTAAGTTTGGTAAGTTTGCAAATTGTCGTTGTCCACCGGAAGTCATATAGACCGGCTTTGTCTCGAGCGGCTTATATAAAAAAATAATGCGTAACTTTCTTTTTCAAAGCTCGAGATGATCTTTTGTGGACTATATCTAATTCAGTTTCATATACAGTTAAAAAAGTTAAAATCTCTTGACAAAGAGCTCTTTAGAGTCCTGTCTTGCTGCATTACTCTTTCATGTTGCAATATTATGAGAATAATGTTATGTCTGTATTAATCGACATTTAACATTTCTCTCGCTGTTCAAAGTTAAAAGCTTAATATAATCCGCAACATAATTCGTAACTAGTAGGTTCCGTAAACTAAATTTTTATCTTCAAAGCTGTTTAAAATCTGCACGTAATTATCTCAAAATTCCTTAATCTAATTAGTATCACCAAAAGTCGTGCGAATTTAGTTGAGGATCTCTTCTGAACCTATGTATTTTTAAGAAAAGATTAAGTTTTCGTCTACAGATACAAGTACGTGCGAAATCTGGATAGATCCGAATATAATCCGCGAGCCTTCGCAATTTCGAATACGGTGCATTATACGGATTTTCGAAATATATTCAAAACTTGCAGTACTTTTAATAAAGTGTGTAACATGTAAATAACAGAATTTTTAGTTAGTTCAGCAGTAAGGAGAATCTCCAAAAGGGAAATAAAGAGAGTAAAAATTGAGGAAACAGACCCGTTTCTCGAAGGATATTTGAAACTTTTACAAAACTTTGACCGAAGGCAAATCCAAAGTTTAGAACGCTTCTGGAAATTTGCGCGAATTTAACAGGCAAATTTGAGGTTTGCGTACGCTGGTAGAAACCGATGTAGAAGGTAGACGCGCGATAGGTCGCCCACTCACCTCGCTGCGCCGCAGGTAGATCCGCAGCCGGTCGAAGCGGACGAACGGGGGTCGCAGCACGACGATTATATGGGTCGAAGTAACCGAAAGCACGAGGGTACTACGGCAAGACTTCCGTTGACGTAGACCGATGCACGGTTACTACGCGCGCCTCCCCGATCACCAACTTGGCTCTCCGTCCGCCAAGCGGGAAAAAAAGGAAAAAGTGGAGAGAGATAGAGATAGTTAAAGAGAAAGAGAGAGAAATACGAGGTGGGTGAATAGAGGGAGAGAAAGAGAGACAGAGATAGTGTGTGCGATGCGGTGTAAGAGATCGAAGTCTCGTGGCAAACGTTCGTGGACTGAGTGAACCCTGAGTTCGGACTGAGCGGCGCTTAGGCGACGTTAGCGCCGTGCAACGGGGGGTGCAGGAATCACCATCGATCCGTCGAGGGTGGTATGGGAAGAGCCCCGTTAAGAGAGGGGTGCGGAGTGGGGATTGGTCGCCTCATCGGCGGAGGGACAAGGATGAGCGGAGATAGAGGCGAGGTTGCGGTAAGACGTACCACCACCACCACACCACCACCACCACCGCCATCGCCACCGCCGCCACTGCCACTGTCACCACCGCCACGATCGTCGCGGTGGCCAAGGATTAGGGATGGAAGAGGAGAAAGCCGATGATGCGAACACGGGGAAGAAGGCGGAGTGCAGAGCGTAAACGCGCCGCTTTTACTTCCCTAAAATCCCGATCATTTTTGGCCTCCATCCCTGTTTCTCTCGATTATACGCCCTCTCTGTGCCCGTCTCTTCCTCTCGCCACTCTCTTTCACCCTTCTCCCCTGTGCCCGTCGTTAACCCTCCGTTTCTCCCTTGCCGCCCACCGCCACGCCTCTCTTCTCATCTTCGTGTCCTTCAGTCTCCTTCTCCTTCTTCTTTGTCTCTTCCTCCCTGTGTATATACATGCATCTGAAGTTATAAATATATGTCCCCGTGCATAATTCAATTAAACGAGACCATCTCAAAGATGCTTTAGATTAATGCGATATCATTGATCCAAGAACACGAGCAATCGTTTATCTTCTTTACTTTTATTGCACAAACGTGGGCATTAGCCATCTATTTCGAAACATCCCTCCAGATCAGAGCGTGTTATCTGTCATCTGGCCAACTGTCATCTCGCCTTTGATTTTAAACGTGCTTGTATACCGGCGGATGACTGGACGAACGTCAAGCGCAACGTTGCTTACCATGAATTTGACTTATGAACGTTGCACCAAAACAAAGAAGGCTGAAATCCTTCCAGTGTGACCGGAAATTGTATAATTTCCTCACATTCTGTACGTCTATAATAGTTGCTTTGCCGTAAACACCATGCTGACAACATACATCTACGGAGTGTCTCCGGACTGACTGCTTCCACGTAAAAAAATAAGCTCAAACTATAAAATGAAAAATTTTCGCACGAATTTGTTTTTGACAAAAATGACTTTGGAAATTGAAAAATAACTAACAATATATTTGTTAATACATTTTCTTTTTAAGTTAAATGATTTCTGAGAATATTATTATATATATAATAAATCCATCTCATCAGCAGCTATCAAAAAATAAAAAACGCACATTTTATAGAAAAAATAAAAGAGGCACATTTTATAGAAAATATAAAAGAAATCCTGATATCTACATAATTTTTTTGATCATTTAAAATCATTTTATTTTATTTTTATTGAATAAAATTAATACATGGATAAATAATATTTATTGTTATAGAATCAATTCAAAACACGATAAATAACACAAGATTATTTAAGTTTGAAAAGGTTAAGATAATTAAACTTTCGATTTTTCTAGCTATTTCTGTTAAAAATAAAATGAATTTATATGAAAAAATTTTAGTTTACATTTTCGAGTTATTTTTTTATGAAAAAATCTCTCCTTTTCGATTATACCATCAAAGTTCAAAGTTCAGAGATATCCTGTATAGCATAGCTGTAAAATTTCCAAAACATTTTTTAATAAAAAAAAAACAACAAAAAGATAACAAATTTATTTATCTTGAAGCTTCATTATTACTATTTGAGCGAAAAAATGAACGATGGCAAAGTGCTTAGAGATAGAAAAGATGTTCTAGAATCTGTTTTCAATTCGGATTATACTAGGACGAATGGCTTCAATACCCTCAAAACGTTCTCTTTCAAGCATAATCTGATTTTGAGAAAGAGGAAGCAATCGACCGGCGCCAGATCCAGTCAATGAACTGGATGTTGTTACATTGGGATTTGTTTCTATGTTTTCAAAAAATTTGAAAATCTCATGCGCGATAAGACGCGGACAAAGTTTTTGTGCATCTTTCTTTTCTTTTCTCACATATTTTTCTCTGGAATTATTTCGAACAATTTTTTTGTCAATGTGTGCCGATTCCATGTATGTTGCCGATTATTCGAATTTGCCAATTTTTGGCGATCAGCGCACTGGCTTTTTCTTATTCCGTATATAACTGATATAAAATAGCGTCTATTTCACGTATCGCTTTCAACGAGAATTTTCGATCCTCTTTAAAACTTTCATACTATCTGAATGTCGTACTTTCCATAAGCTTTTACTTAATTTTATATAAAAACTAGTCGCAATTAATAAAGCTGGAAACCGAAACTTATGTTTTCATCTATCTTATCGTCATTACGGAACCAAGAATTCGCTTGAAGGCCAACATTAAAAAAGGAGGCTTGATCAGATTTAACAGGTATTCGAAAAACAAAAATAAAATTCTGCATGACTATATTACCACATCTATATCCAGTCTCAATGTTAATTTGTATTTTACACAAGTTAATTAATTACCAAGCATAAACATAGTTTGATTATTAGCTAAAAAAAACTTGATCAACTAGTTTTACTGGAATTCAGCATATACAGAGTATATATAGAAGAATATGATGATATCGAACATCTGCTCTCGCAAAAAAATCTGTCGGATGTAGAAAGGTATTATCATACAAAAAAACTCATACAAAAAACTGTTGTGTCATGGTGGAATTTTAGATTTTATCTAAAAGATTACAATTTTACAATCATTAGAAATTGCAGGTTTTTATTATATAATAAATAACCAATTATTATTTTATAATATATTATATTATATATATTATGTAACCAATTTTATTATATAATTCGAAAAATCTTTACATAGCAAGATGGGCTTCAAGACTACTTAAATAAGACTATAGAGTCGAGAATAGGAAAAAACTTTTGCTCGAATTTATTAGGATTATTAGGCAAACTGCTAGCTGCATTTCGAAAAACTCCATCAACGAATGGTTGCTGAAGTATAAAAAAAACCACCTCAGATATATTTGAGTGTTGGAAATAAAAGATATGTTTAACACTATACGTTAGCACCGATGTTTCCAATTATCGATGATTCGGAGAGTGAAAGTTTTATTCAAAAAAAAATTCAACTAGAAGAAAACTTAGACATTTTGTATACTTTCGAATAAATAAATAAAAACATCGATTACTGAGATTACTTATATTTTTTTATCAATACGTAATAAACGTATTCATATAAGAGCAGTAAAACAAGATTACGATAGTATTTTAGTATTTTTAGTAGATTTATATATTGAAATTGTCGTTTTGGGTTCTAGAATAAAAACACTTATTTCATTGCTCCTTTCGATAAATTGCGACATACGTGCCGGTAGTAAATATGAATAATTTACATTCTACATTATCTTAGTGTTATGTCGCATTACATACGTATTAATTATCTCTACTCGCAAACAAAACGCATTCGACAATTTATAATTTATATTAAATATAACATTAAGCAGATCTTTGATAAAATATATATATATATATAGGTGAGTATATATATATATATATATATATATATATATATATATATATATATATATATCTATATATATTAGTAAGAATATAAGTAAAGGTGAGAGATATATTAGAGCCACGTAAAATTTACGATTAGTTTCTACTTCATAAAGAAAATATTACACTTAATAATATAGCACTTTTTTTATAAAATTCAAAACAATTAAAATGCTCTCACATCTTCTCTCTCGTGCAAAAAATCTTAATAAATTTCAATCTATTAATTCGATTGTATCTACCAGGTACTTTGTAATAAACGGGACCCAGACGTTACCGTTGTTTATGCCTAAGAAGTAACCAGAAAGATTGATTACATATCACTTACACTCCTGATTAAGCACCACCACTATTTTCAATTGGTGCGTCATTAAATTTTGAAAAGTTAATCACGTTTAGAACACTTTATTGTACTTGTTATGGTCTCCGTCTCGAGCATAAGTAACACTAAAGTTCAAGTCCCGGTAATAAGAGATTACATCATTTCCATTTTATAATGATATACGTGATGTGGCTTTACAGGAAAAATGCTTCGCTGAATTTTATTTGGCATATGTTTTGCGATTGGGATAGTTACTGCATGATTTCAACAATCAATGAGGAATGTCAGTGTGGCACATATTTACGTATGCATCTACGTTGTGCGCATTTTCAGTAACTATTCCTCGAATATTTAGAGGTACAAATCATTTGTTAAATAAGAATCTATTGGTCCGAAGAACGTTGATAAAATATGTACAGATGAACATAAACCTTCCGTATTCCTCCCCTGTTCTTGAGCGTAATATTCCTTTTCTGTTCTCGTGCAGAAAGGCGCAGGCTCGTCTATGGAATATTACAGTATTTTTAATCGAATTCATTACAAAAATTTACCTAAAATGTATTATGATTCTAAACTGATAAAATTTGTATAAATGTACAAAGTAAAAATTGATCTCAAAACAATAGCAATACACCCTTTATTCCGAAGAATAAGAGCAGTCCAATGTGAGCCTAATGTATCCAAGCCATCTTTACTCTGTAAAAGAAAAGTATGTAAAATATATGAACAAATAAAAAATAATAAATATATAAAAATTATATGTTATATGTACATATTTCTAAATCGTATAAATTTTACACTTACTGTACTTCACATTTTACATATTTCTTTTACAGTGTACTGCCATAACTTTCCTCTAATTCATTACGCGTTATTTTATTCAGCAGTGTCGAACGTTATGTTGAAATGTGAAAAGTTCTTAGTTTTATTTTTCACCATCATCATTTCACTTATAAAATCTCAATAACCTCAATAATCAAATAAGTTTGTAATTAACAAGATCTCAATATGTACATCTGTTTGAGCATGCTTTAAATTAGGAAGAGTGCAAAAATGTAGCTGCTTACCACAATAAGAGTTTTGAACAAATTTCGACTGACATAATCGATGATTAGTTCGACCGATACAATTGCTCGTAAGATTTAATTATAGAGAATATAAGAGATTTAATTATATAGAATTATAATTTCTTTTTTACGTTTTCTTTTCAAGAAAAAAATTAATAATTCTATCTATGTTAACACAAAATATTTTAGATATTTCTTGATCTGAAGCTAATAAAAAGTTAAGTTAATTCGGACTTTGGTCGAAGTCACCCTAATATCTTATGTCACGTGTCTGCGAGTAGATTCTTGCAGAAAACTTGTTTACAAATTGTAATTTAATTTAATAAATATCATATTGTTCCTAAATACAGAAGAAAAAACGAAGAAAAAAATGATAGAAAAGGCTTTTTATATATTAAATGATTATAAAGCATTTTGTCTTGTGTTTTCCCTGGAACTTAATTTTTCACGCGCACTGTCGTTTGTTATGGAAAGATTCATATTTTTTTAAATATATTCAACGAGTGAAAACAGTGATTTTTTATTTAGAATTGATTTTTAATCTAATTAGATTATCGCGAAAATGATTGCTCTTGTATAGAAATCCATACCTGGATTTGAATAAAGCCATCTACCCATACAGCAATCTGTGAGATATACTGAAATCCTGGATATCCCAAACATATTATGATTTTGCTTGAGATATTCCTAGTTCATTATAATAAACAAATCTCTGAGATGCTCTAATATTGAATATTCAAAAAAAGTCTCAATAAAAAATATGTAAAAATTATAAAGATAATCTGCATAGCACACAGTCTAAAGGTACTTTAGGCGCTATAGTTAAAAATATATATACATGGCTAGAATATATATACATATGGCAGTGTGGTTATATTGTATTATATTTAAAGTATGCTCCAGATATATATTTCTCCTCCTTTTTTCCCCCTGTCGCTTGCTTTATATATGTATAATGCTATGATTTCTTAGCAAGATATGTTGAAGAAACTCCGCAAATCTTTTTTTATCTCACTGTGTGGATAGTCACGGGCTTGACGCTGATTTTCGACACAATTATTCTGAAGTTCACTGTGCGAACGATCCAATACAAAATCTTCGTAAAATGTTCTAAACACGAATTCTTAGCTAAATGGAAGCAATATCGTCTTACATTCTTACATGACATTTACAAATTATTGCAAGGATTGTTAAAAATTGAGATACATCGCTCTTTTTATGTACATTTTTAAAATAGAGAGATCTACGTGCACGCGAAATGTAATGTCGTGATATAATTTGGCAGACAGATAATTATATAATTTTACCTATTTATCATATTTTTCTTGTACACCTTGCAATTACTTGTAAATTTTGCCCGTATTGTTTTATTCCATATTTTCTAAAAACATTTTCTAAAAATTAAAAAATCCTCTTCAATTTTAAAAACTTTTTTAACGTTAACGAATCTGTCTCCAATGCACAAAAAAGGCACTGAGAAAGATAAAATGTAGTAGATAGTTCACAGTTCACAGTACTTTTATTAAGATACTGAATATCATGATATAGCTAACCGTTGCTTGTATAGCATTATATGTAGAGGAGAAATTAATAATTATTTAGATAGTAAAACATAAAATCGGAGATATATGCTTGTCTTTTTTCTATTGTTTCAACATTCCTCATTGATACGTATAACAAAAGTATGATACAAAAAATGGTTGTGCCATTAAAATAAACTATATCAATAAACACTAACTACATACTAGATTCCTTGGTAGTAATAATCTCGTTGGTATTATCAACACGAATCAAAGTAGATGAGTTTAATACAAGAGCTCTACCAAGAGTAGCAACTCGTTCCACTACGCACGAGGCAGAGAGACGTGCTTCGGCATCGTGATCCCAACATTCTTCCATCGTATCACAAATTGATGATAGTCCCTAAAAAATAGCACACATTTCAGTTATAGACATTAAAAGCTACATATTCCTTATTTTAACTTTATTGTTATAGATAAAACATTCTTTGTAAAGCTATTGAAAAAGAATTTTCTATTATTAGCAGTTATGCAGAGGTGATTTTTTTGCACAGAATAGCATTCAATATACATATATCTGTATTAGAGTTCCTTCGTTATTTAATATATAAAAATTCTATTCTTCTACGAGCAAAATTAAAAAATAGATATACTCTTTTACTTACTGGATGTTTACGCCAAGTTTCTAAAATCAGCGGCCTTTCTTTTTTATGGACAACACTTTCTTGCATGTCTTCTAGAGTAGGATGGAGACCGACTTCGTCCTCAAATGGTAGTCGATACTCTCCTATTGGTCCCTAATATTGAAATACAAACAATTAGCAAGTTTCAACATGTGATTATTTTGCAAGACTTTTAACACATGATTATTTCCACTATGCGTGATTATACATTAAACATACGAAAATAATACCCAGTGTTTATTTCATGTATAATTCGCATTTTTATTCTTTAAAGTAAATTTTGGCTTATTATGGTTTTGGTATTTTTCAGTTTTCTTCCAATTTCTTGTAACAAAGTTCAGTTCAGATAGTTCAGATTTAACAAATTTGCAGATTTGGATAAATTATATTTTTCGAATATTAAGATGCAGATTATCTGGGTAATAAATAAACGGTATCGGATAACCCAGGAAATCGGATATCTGATATCCAGTTAATCAGTTTTCTTGATATCCACACCATATTTATAACTTATCCAGACCATATTTACAGCTTTAATGTTGAAAGCTCGCAGTTTAGCGAAAATGTTCTCTGTAAGACACATAGTATATATTACGTACATTTTGTACAGTACATCTTGAAGCTAATTCCCATAGAACTAATCCACAGGCATACATGTCAATTCGTAAAAATGAATCTCTAGTAAAATTTATTGCTCCTTCTAAAACTTCTGGTGCCATATATCGTCGTGTTCCAACCTAAATAACAAGTTATTAATAGTGATGTTTACATTGTAATAAAAAATTGTAACGATATATATGCATTACCTGTCCGTGTGTATCGCCGCAAGGTTTTCCCGGATGAAAAATAAGTGCCAGGCCAAAATCTGCTATACAGGCACTCATGTCAGCCTTCAGTAGAACGTTTTTTGACTTAAAATCTCTATGAGCTACAGCTGGTTTATAACCATCTGCTTTGTTAGCTGGGATTTCCTCATGTAGATGCATTAAACCTCTGGAAACAACAATCATTTTACTAAGGACTGAATAAAAACTAATGACTAGTAAAAATGTTGCTCTATTCAACTTATATGTATCTTGTTTCACTTCTAATAAATTATTATCACTATATAATTTTTACCTTGCCATGGACTCTGCAATTCTACACATCTCAGGCCATGTTACAATATTTGCTTTTAAGTAATCACACAATGAGCCCTTTTCATGATACGCTGTAATTAACCAAAACTCAGCTTGTAAATTATCTCCACGTTTTTCAACACCTATAAAGTGTAATATATCCTCGTGATCCATATGTGCAAGTTTAAAAATCTCTTGTTCAGTCTGCCAAGATTGCTTATCTTGAATAGGAAAAACTTTAACTGCCACAATTTCATTTTTGAATTGAGCTTTCCAAACTGCTCCAAAACGACCTCGAGCTTTAATCTCAAGAAGTTGTATTGGTCGTAAGCCTAGATTAGGTGACGGTGGTGGCAATGGTACGGGTTCCAACGTTGGTACCTAAGAGATTTACATAAATTAAACAATTCACTTAAATTACATTAAATACACTTTATTATTTTATAATAATCTCAAACTACAAACCTCATTAAAATAGCCCAATTTTCGACGATGATAGAGCCACCAAAAAGAAAATGAACTAATCGTAAGAAGCATAGGAATTGCTATTAATAGAGCGAGTGTTATTGCTTCCTGCTTTGCATCGGGCACAGGTTCAAGTTCTGAAAAGATAATTACTTAAATGTTATTACAAGTATGTTGTAAGAGACAAATTGATTTTCGAGTAAAAATAAACATTGCATAACATTATTGAATAATATACCATGAATGACAGATGGTTCTGTAGGCTTAGTGGTTGGTTGTGGAATCCAAGAAAAGTTTTGGTTACACATATTACCCTCGCAACAACAAAAATAAAGTTCATTCTTTCTTTCCATACTATTCTCCACACAGAGCGGTCTACCATAACAATCATTGTTATCTAAAAAGCAACCCTGAAAATAAAGTATAAGATGTTTAGAAAAATTGTATATATAAGAATAAATCTATAATTATCAATTTCTCAGAGAAAAAGAACAATATGAAACAATCTAGAAAAAAATTGCAATCTATAAATTTCAATATAAAAGATCTTAAGATCTTATTAACAAGAATGTTTGATATTATAAAAATAAAAATTTTAATGTAAAAATAAAAAATTGTTCGATACATTTCAATTTAATTCTAATATATGTCTTAATTTTACTCCTTTATTTCTTTAAAATCTGCTATGTTTTAATTATTTGTACATTTGCAGACTTGTATACTGAATTACATAATGTAATTCTATGTAATTATATATACATAAATAATATTAATTAGAATTAATATAAATATAACCAACCTTTAATTTAATTATTGTTTCTTTAGTAGTACTGTTCATTGTCCATAACACATAACAATGATTACGTTTCTCTAGGTCATGCAAGACACATTCTTCCCTTCCTGAACACTCTTGTTCGTTCTCCGCACACATTGTGTCATTGTAAAATTCGCAAAAGGCTGAGCCTTTAATATCTTTTGCAGATATAGTTCCTAAAATAATCAATCAAAATTCTATAATCATTGTATAAATTAACATTAATATTTAATTAATTTAAATTAAATTACTGATTGTTTTATTTATCTATAAAGTATTTCTTAATTCTAATGGTTTGTTTTAACAAGACAAATTTTAATGGTTGTTATAAATGTAAATATGTAAAGTTTATAATTAAGATATATCATATTATAACATTTTCTATAAAAAAAAAAAAAAAAAAAAAAAACAAACAGAGAGTTTGTTTTCACACATATGAAACATTCTACAACATTCTCAACATTTATAAGATATAGGCATATATAAAGCTTCTATAGCTGCTGCTATGATTAGCCTATATACCAAACTTTTACAAAGTTTAGCATATAGGACTTGGTCACTGTTTAACTAAGTGTAGTCAGAAAAAATCTCTAACTACCACTGTAATTGCTTGCAAACTGCATTCTATTATTCATCCGTCTACAGTTTACAAAGCGAAAACAGTGATATGACAAAACATAAGAACAATGATGTAAATTTCAAATTCACAGAGAATTGAAGAACGAAAGTCAAGTGTGTGTGTGTGTGTGTGTGTGTGTGTGTGTGTGTGTGTGTGTGTGTGTGTGTGTGTGTGTGTGTGTGTGTGTGTGTATATAGAACAGAAACAGCAGCATAATCACTTGCAAACATCTGTAAATCTAATACAAAAGAATGTAAAAGTATCGCAATCCCAACTTTATTCAAATTGGCTTTAATAACGAATTAATACATTCTTTCTTGAATACAATGACAATAGAAAGATAACTTCCAACAAGTTCTGAGTAACTCAATCAGTTTTTAATTTGTCAACTGATTCTCATACTATTTTATTAATAATCTTCCATTGTTTAATACATGGATTCACAAGATACAACAAGCTACAGTTAAAAATTTTACAATTCTGTCGGTTAAATTAAACAATGACTAAGTTAATCAAAATTTGGTTAAAACACTCTCTCTCTCTCATTATCTGAAAAATTTCTATAATCCTTTAAATCTTTCAGGGTGAAAGTTTAAAAAAAGGAAAGTACAAATTTTAAACAATATATTTTCTTATACACATATATATATATATTTTTATATATTTATACATATATGAAATGTACCTAATAATTCCAGGAAGATGAGAGGCAGTATCGTCGCATATACGGACATGGTGAGCGAATCGTAAAAGCATACCAGTAATTTTGAGTCTATTAGCTATTAAGCAAATTGTAGTAATTTATCCGCCGACACATCTCTTCCTTTCTCTCTCTGTCGCTTCCTCTTTCTCTCTCTTTCCCGTCTCTTTCGCTCTGTCTTTCTCTTTTGTTTTCCCTCTTCCACCTTTACACAGAAATATGCACAACACAGATTTATGTCATCTTCACATCAAATCATTGCCAGTCTCATGATCTCGAAGCAAAAAAACATGCTCCTTCTTTTCTTCTCTTCTGCCTCTTCTTCTTCTTCCTCTCGGCACGTTACGCGACACACTAGCAGCGCAATTAACCCACACGCGGTTTCCTAGTTAAATTAAGAAAGATATTTCATTTTCGAGTCGAGTTAGAAGGAACGTACGGCAGACGCGTGAGACGCACAGACCGACGTGCCGGGTACAGAACACCTACGAACTGTACACTTATCATCGACACGAAAGTGCAACACGACGAAACATAATATCGCGAATCGTAGGAATAAAGCCTGAGGGAAAGAAGACATTTGATGTCTAGAGTCACGGTCTGCTTCTAATATGGCAGTCTAGCGCTTTTACCTTGGTCATCGATTAGATATTACCCGGAGCTGTCGAACCACCGCATATTTCAGGTGTCAGCGCGCGCAATGCCCTCTGAACGACAATCTTACAAACTTTTTTCTATAAACGTAGAAATACGAAATCTCATGTGAAATTTGATTCATATGATTGATGTCTATTTCTATCAATACATGCATACATACTTTCTATCTTTTTCTAATTCTTAAAAGTAGAAAAGAATAAAAGGATAAGTTCAAAGTTAAACTATATCGGTCGAAATGGACATCAGACTATTATCAGTTTTCCAATTTTAATGATATAACTCCAATCAAGTTCTGATTAACTTAATCAACGATCAACTTATCGAGCGACATCCATACTATTTTTTTATTAGGTAGAATTAATTTTTTTTTACTATTTGAAAAAGATTGAAACACGGAAACATTAGTTTAGGGATAATAAATTATAGATATTGAATATAATTAATGCGATTAAAATATGACGTTTTAGTATTTTCATAGAATGACATAAGATAAATAATTGCAGACTTTATATATAAATATTTACACATGTACATCAATCTGGTAATTGTAAGATTTAGGGTACATTCCATAGCGTTCGTAACATTCGTGAGCATCATTCATCCTTACATTTACTAAACTTGGATGAAATGAATAGAGCCGCGAGTGCTAAATGGAATGTACCGTTAATAACATCATAACGTTATAACATTCATTTTTAAAGAAAATGGGCCATTGGATCCTCGTCACGTTTACGTTTCATTTGATATGCCTCTATCTCTTCAGCTGTCAATTCCTTTGTTTCGTACATACTGTTGTACGGACGTTTCCTCTCATCCAGCTTCAACATTTCGTCCGCTCGCTTCGCATTTTCCTCCTCTTTTCTCAGTGCCTCCTTCAGTTTGTCCTCATCTTGTTCTGCGTTATTTCGCTTTTTATCCCTGCGATTTTTCTTTCGTTTTTGTTTCTTCAATTTCCGTTTAGCCGCTTTACTCTGCCTCTCCGTTTTGTTTCTCATATCTTCGTCCTCGGATGAAGATTCGCTACTGGAGGAATGATTGTCCTCTGCTGTATCGGGTTTATCGTCCACTTCTAGTTCAGATGGGATCTTATCTGGCATACTGTTACTCACTGCCTCCGCCGCTTTCTTTCCTGACTCTCCGGTGCAATACGAATTTTTAATGAAGGAATAACAACATTTGTAACCCCATTTTCCATCCTGCCAGTAGGAACCCCAGATCGATGTGTGATTATTTGGATAAATGTCCTCTTCGTATTTGGATCGTATCACCTGTCTGTCTTGTCCCTTAATTATTTTACCATACCTCGAATATTCAACATAGTGTTCAGTCTGTGCCAATAACAGAGGCTTTGGTGGCACTTTAAGATGCTCTTCACCTCCATAACGCTCGATTACGCTGTCGCGCGCCTTATCCTTCAACTCGTCACGTTTCTTATCATACTCCTGCTTCAGTAGTTCCAATTTTGTAGGCTCGGCCAACAAATGTACGTCGACTCCTTTCTCATGTGCCTCCCAAGCAAACAATTGCGCATTAGCATGCTGCTGTGTGTCTCCTGAGAAACGTATAGAGTTCTCACCTTTGAAATCCACTTCGTGATCCGTACCGACGTAGGGATTATCTCGCATGGATCTGGTCTTTGGATCATAATACGCCGAGTTTGGATCTAGATTGCGCAGATACTTGGCAGTGTCCTCCCGAATCCGGAGATTTCTCACAGTGATGCGCTGCTTGGAATCGACCTTCGTACCAGGCATATCCACTTCGTCCACATATTTGTCCTCGTCCTTGTCCGAGTCTTGCTCGTCATTCTCCTCTTCCGCATCGAGTTTTTCGGCGCGCATCTGCCTCTTGGCCTCCTCTATCTTCTGGTATTCCTCCACAATCGCTCTGTGCTCGGAAGGATCGTAACCGGCCCATCTGTCTCTCTTGCCATCGTAGTCCATAGACAGCTCTGGCTGGGTGAACTCATCCGGCGCTATCTTGAAATTCGTATACTTGGCGCCGACCTTGCGAGGTCTCTCCATACAGTCCTTCCTCTTGTGAGTCATCGCGCCGCAATTCTCGCAAGCGCCCTTGCGATACTTGACAGCCGTTAGCGACTCGTCCACCCCGCGATTGTACCATGCGTCTATCGAGCTGAACTGCTTCTGTTTCTCGGGTTGTGGTCTCTGGTGCTTCAGGGTGGGACCCTGAGCACCGAAGTACCATGGTGTCGCGCTAATGTATTGCGGAATATGCGGATTGATGTCTTTACCCTCCTCGTCGACGGCCGCGGGGGCCGTACCAGCCTTCCTCGCTTCCTCGAGCTCCTTCGCCTTTCGCCAGTCCTCCCTGCTCTTCTTCCGCGGTTCATCGTCGAACGAGCTCTTGTTCTTTAAGATGCTCGACACGGTTACGTTCGCCGACGAATTGGCCATTCCACCGCGAGTCACACAACTGTGCTTATCCTTCAGTAAGACGTGTTTATTCAACGCGTCTGTTTACATCTGAATCGATGGTATCCAAGTCGTTTGCGAGGTTACTTCCTCTCACTGACCGTGAGCCGAGTGTATTTACGAACGCATTGTTAAGCCATACGATGCAATTTCTAATATACGCAAATTCCTAGTGAGTTACCAGATTGCACCACTCAACGCGCAGCAATGGTGGTATCCTCATCTGTTAAACGCGCTGATTGGCTATTATTGCACTACGGCATGTGTTGATTGGTTGCAGACTAGTTCTCGAGTCTCTAGGAATGTTCTAGCCTGCAACCAATCAACACGCTTAAAAATTTTGTCGTGCGACACATGTAAAATACCTATCAGCCTTGTATCGTAATTTTTGTGTTTACAAAATGCCAAATGACTTCATCTAATTGTCATCGTCAGTGTTTATCAACGACATGAATTAACGTGCGACTTTGACGTACATGACGAGAATATAAAGAAAGACATCAAATTATATTAAATAATTATATAAATAATCGCACGCACAAACGACGTAAGAAGACAGTGGAGGAGCTGTCAAGTCTTAAGCTGTCAGTAATTAATATTGACTTCTGCCCTCATCATCACTTTTCCCTTATCGTCTGCGAGAGAAATGTGGTTCTATTTTTTACTCGTCGTTTCCGGCATTCTTGATGTCGCAATGGCTTCGAGTAATTTCGATTTCGGCGACACTCTAGCATTGATCTTAGGACTGACTATCGCAATTATCGGATTCTTCGCATGCATGGGAGCTTACGCAAGAAGACGAAATCAATTTGAGTCCTTGTGATGCTTCACAATCTTTTTAAACATATTCAACAGTAAGTATAAAACTCGACAGATTGTTTATCAAGGATACAGATGGGACAGATATAGGACAAATTTTTGAAATTACCTTGTTTTCCAAAAGTTTTCAACATTCAGTTATGATATTTAAAATGCTCTTTCTAACAAAAGATTCACCTTAATTTTTACTTAATAGTTCTTGGGATATTTGTTTGGTCCATCTTAGATGTTTGTTATCAAAAATTAGTACCAATGCAATAAAATATAATTCTCTCTTTATGTTTATCTAGATAAAATATGGTACTTGTAAGATAATATTTAAAAATATTTTTGTTACAGACAATAATGCTATCTTATTATAATAATGTAAAAGAAATCTGACTTAGAGGATCTCGAGGAAAATGGATGACCAAAAAGCACAATTTACGACTTTCTGTATATATGAAAAACAATTTTTACAAAGATTAGATGCTTCGTGAAATATGTTATATTGTATTAATGTATTTGTATAATATATCTATTGTGTAATAAAAAACATGTGTAATATAAATAGCATTTTTATTATTCCAATATCAATAAATTTGATGATATTGCATATGGAAAAAGACAAATAGTCTGTATCGTACATTTATTTATTTCTCTTCGTTAAGTCTTATTGTAATTTTTACATTTAACGTCTTTTGATAAAGGTCATTAGTAAAGTTTTAGCCTGTTTTACAATATTGTATGAGATTCAGAGATATATTATTCAAATCTTTGTCTCAGTCATAACATTGATAACTAAAACAAATTATTGTTTTTATTTTGTAACGTAGAATATCTTCAAATTCTTAAAAAAAAAATAGAACATTGAAACAAAATCGATATTCAGTATAGTCGAATTGTATTTTCAAATTATTTTAATGCATGTTAAATTATGATTATTCAAAATCGTATCTTTTGTATTTTGTTCCTTTGCATTCGTGAAATCACTTAACAATCACACCCTCCGCTTAAAATCTCACATTCTTTCGTTACAATACAGTTCTGGAACTCTTAATTTTATACATGTAATAAAATGTATATTATTTCCAGTAAGTAGAATAATTATTAATGCAATGCAAAAATGAATTACGTTGAGATTGCCCAAAGAAGACGGTAGACGTTCGATCTTCTAGGAAATTCAAGTCCTGGACTTGAGAATCGGATCACATTGGCTGCCGAAGAAAAAGCCGATGAACAAGATGCCCTATTTTAAAAAGAGAAGCTTAGACAAGAAAAATATGAAAAATAGCAAGAGATCCTAACCTGATGATATTTCTGCAACTAAAAGATACTCGCAAATTTTGTCATTCTTTATATATATATATATATATATATATATATATATATATATATATATAAACACAAATAAAGTTTTTTATTAACTACTTGCTTCTATCCATTTTTTATGTCAACAGGATTTGACATAACAGACCATTTCTCATATCAATTAAATTACACTGAGATTTGCAAGGCATAATGCAACATCGATATTTAAAAAGAGAGACCATTTACGAACGAGTAAGAAATTTCACGTAATTTAAACTGACTCTGTTAAAATTAATGTCTACTAAACCCATACACAGTTTCAGTATTCAATGATGATGATTAGATAATCACCTACATATTTGTTATCTCAGATATAAATAATGTAAAGAAATAATCTAATCTCAAGACCATGTGATATATATAATAAACTATTGCAATTTTGTGGGAACATTTCAACAAATTTTAATATAATATTGACATAAAAGCACTAAAAAGAAGTCTTATACTTAAAAAGAACTTAATCTCAGCACAAAAATCACCAAGTTCAAGGTAGTCACGAGAGTCACGTGTCAAAACGAATAATTTAAAACACTTCTCTCTTAATGACAGTTGCAGCCAATTATACGATAATTACATAAACAATTTTCGATATCAAACAATATTAATGCAAAGTCCGATTTAAAAAATTAACGCTCTGTGTTGGTAAGGTATATATTCAGCAGTCGTCGCATTGTAATCGAATTAAAATCGAATACTTCGCTACTTGAAATGACATGTCACAGATTACCAAAAACTAAAAAGGAAATGTTTAATACGTTACTCCAATATGTTGACAGTAGTACATCACTTAAATCGATTAAAAAGATAATAGTCGAACTGTCAACACGTATTTGTCAATGGTCTACAGATGGCATCAGGCAATTTTATCTCGGTTACATCATATATATATCAAAATAAACAACGGTAGATAAAACGGCTACTACCAGCTTTAAAAGAAGATATATAATAATCATCAATATAGTAAACGAGATATATGGGTTTGCTAACTAGTAACACATGACTTTTTTCTTTAATTGAAATAGGCAAAATCGCTAGAAATACATTAAAGCATAACAGTGACTATATTAATCATATTTCTCTCTGCCTATTTTTCTTTACCTTCAACACACACATACCTACACAATTATACGCATACATACGCGATTACGCATACATACTCGCATAAAGCTACATGCACTCCCTTTTTCTCATTCTTTTCATTCTCTCTGTTTTTCCCCATTTCTTTTTGCCCCTTGACCCTTGTCTTTATCACTCTTTCTCACATTCGGTTATTTTCGACACATCCAGCATACAGTTATACACATTATATACCGAGAATGGCCATATGCCATTTCGATCGTAAGACTAGCGGAGGCCTGTACTAATGTGAGCTGTGCTACTAAAAAGGAGTCGGGCAATAGTAGAATCCCTTAGGGGTCTCAGCGAAGGAAGATTTTTCTTTTTTCTTTTTTTCTTTTTAACGCATCGAAGCACAGTACATGTAAAGGCCTCTATCTCAAGTTCCTGCGTTGCATTCGGAAAATTTATATATATATATATATATATATATATATATATGTATGTATGTATATACGTATATATACATATGTATACATATTATATAATATTATATTACACACACATATATATATATATATATATATATCGCTTCTTCGCAATATCTTCCCATATTATTTCCGCTTACTTCTGCTGCGAGGCACATATCATAGTAATATAATGCACACGCTCACAGATAGCGAGAATATTTGATATTTTGTTTAATATACGCAAATGCGTTGTACACCGAAAAACATTACATATAGTTCCACTCACGCTCTTTTCTCTTTTTTTTCGATCCGTCTTCGCACCTTTGATAATGTCTAGCAATGGCGCGCATTTCACAGCAAATTACATATTCGGGTTACATTCGTAACGATGCGAAACTCTGCACTATAAACAGTACCGAGTCTTAAACTAAGAACGAACGCAGATCGACCGAAAAATATAGAAGCGTGTGAGCTGAATGTTGCGTTATTGATCCGAATGTGAAGGAGGAACCGTTGAGTTTTCGGCGATGGTCGAGTGGTGCGACTCCGCCGTCGGAGGCGTATCATCACGCGAAGAATTTACCACATGAGACGTGGCAGGTGTCGCCGGCTGAGATTGAGTTGTGGGCGGCGTATATACCAACCGATAGCCAGCTGGCAAAAAGAAACCGCCGTGGGGTGTGCAGCTGAAAGTCTGAAAATTTGATAGCGGCTGGCCCTCGTGATACTGGATGTAAGCACTTGTCGCGCCGGATATCGATAAGGGCGCAGGCACAGGTAATGGTCCAGCTATCGACGGATTCGTTCCTTCTGATAATATAGGAGCGAATTGGTACTGCGTCGGATTTCCAACCGCCGTGCTGTGCGTCGTATCAATGTTCTCAGATATATCATTCGAGCAGTTATTACTTTGCTGAGAAACTACACTTTGTATATTTTCAGAAGGCACTACTGGAATTGGAATAACATAAGCATGCGGTATTCCAGCCGATGCCTGCTGCGGTTGAAGTTGCAGCGGAGTCTGCTTCAATTTCTGCATGGCCAACCGTAAAGTCTCATCCGTGTCTGGATAGTTGTTCGACCCTTTCTGCAATGGAGTTTGCGGCGCTGTACTAAACATCAGATAGTCCTCCATTCCTGAAATTCTAGGTCCTGTCAAATGGCAAAATGACATACAAATAAGAATAATTTATTATCTGTATATGTAATGGGAAGAGATTCGTTTTACCAACCGGAGATATTTGTTGCAACTGTATGATAAAGCAACGGATGATGTTGATGATGAAGCGCGCTTGCTTGTTGTTGAATAAGCAATTGTAGTTGATGTTGTTGGAAACGTTCCAATTCTTCCCTATGTCTTCTTTGCAATGTTTCTAGTTCCAAAGTTTGTCTACACAAAATAAAAATCTTTTACATTCTTAAAAAAGTTATAAATTAATTTCAATTTAATTTTTATCTTTCTAGTTCTATATTAATATATTTTAGATGTATTTTTGTTATGCATTTTTATTTTATTAGATAAAAAAATTAATTTATATGCTCTTTAAATGTCATGATCTAAATATTTTTTTACCTTTTTATAAGTAGTTGGTATTCTTCACTCGGTGTAAGAGCCACAAATCTCTCTTCTTTTTCAGGCTGCAATATCAGATAACAAATTATTATCATCTGATTGCATTATTTTTAAAATAATTTTATAATTTTTATATTTATTTAACAATAATAATAAAGCTATAAAACTTACATCAATATTTGAAATATTAGTACCATGAATTGCCTGTACAGTTGGCGGAACAGAACTCTCTCGACTATAAGATATTTGTGCAGATACACCTATTTAATAATTATAACCTAATTAGTTATAATAAATATATGTTACATGTCTCTATATACATAAAGATGTTCTTATATTTATTGTTATATAATTAGTTTTTACTGAATTTTTGTTGTTTAAATGAAATTCTCCTACCATGTAAATCATCTGTATGATGAGAAAGAATATTTTGCCGTTCTGAAATTTTTAATTCTTCCGTTTGTTGTAATTGAGATCTTGCAATATCAGCAACCTGTGGTTGATTAACAATAACATTGCTATGATTAGGCGGACCCGCAACTTTGGAAACTTTAAATCTTGATTTTTTCATAGGTTGATCCACCTTTTGTATCAAAATAAAATTAATACTTCAAAATTAATAATTCAACATTAAAAAAAAAAAAAAAAAAACAGATGTGTTATAAAATAATTTCTATCGTAACTTTGCTATATTTTAAAAGGTAAAAAGTATGACACCAAATGCAAACTTTGAGAAAATAGACATTACCTCATTAGTAGTGTCTTGAAGTTCTGTCTGAATTGGAGTATTGGTACCAGATCGCGGTGTCACAATGTTAGGAGTAACAGTAGCCACAGGTACCATTGACCCTGGCTGAGCGGTTGTCAACAAATTTTGCATAGGTTGTTGCGTTTGTACAGATATAGGTGGTACTGATGACTGAATTGGAGTAGCTACGAAAACTGATCCTCTGTGATGAATTTTCGCCAATTCCTGCTCCAGTTCCTGCAAACGGGAACTTGGCCTTTGAGCTCGTATTTTTACATTTTCCTTGCTTGGGCTCATATTTTCAAGCCCTGCGGGAACTCCTGGTGTTGGACTATCAAGGGAAGATTCCACATTCTAGAAAGAAATTTTATGCAGATACTTCTGGGGCAGTAAAAATCATAAATTGCGGATATCAAGTACAATATACCATAAAAAAAAACTTACAGTTTGTGAAAGTGCAAATGTACCAGAACTGTCTTGCATTATGGCGGAACCCTCGATAGTCGCGTCGGCTTGCGTATCAGTGAGAATAGTGGAGGAATGTATTGTTGTTTGAGGAGATAACGGACATGTGGCATTCGCAGACGAAATCGGCATACCAATATTATACAGTTTCTGTTGCAAAGAATTCATATACGCGTCGTATCCTCCAATCATCTGATTGTTATGAGGCGTGGCAGGATAGCTTATAGGTGGTGTACTAACATTCAGCGATTCCGACGGCTGACTCGTCAATTGTACAAGTTTCTGATGTAAGTCAGCTATAGTTTGCGGTCCTGCACCACCTCCAACATTCCCCGCACAATTTATATCCGACATTTTGTCTAACGAATTTTGTTGACTGAGTTTTCGGTGTTGTTGTTGTTGTTGTTGTTGTTGTTGTTGTTGTTGTTGTTGTTGTTGTTGCTGATGCAGTTGTTGTTGTAATTGTTGTTGTTGTTGCTGCTGCTGCAGAATCCATGTAGACTCGATGGAATCAACAAGAGTATGCTCAGGTGTTACATCGTGACTGGAATTCTCATTTTCAGATGTAAGTAACTGACAATCGGAACTAGTACGATGTATACTGAAATAATAAAGTAAACTTTAAAAAAAAGTAAATTATAAAATGTTTGACACACACACGCACACGCACACGCACACACACAGCATCGTTTTTCTTCTGCGTTATTACTATGGAATTCGTCTTCATTGAATAGAATTGATAAATATACATACCAACTTGATGATTCCAGATTCTCAATTTCCAAAGGTTTTGCTGGATGTTGCTCTGGAAGCTTTAAATGTAAATGTGATTGATCTAATATGGCGGGAGATTCACTGTGTTGATGGTCTTGCATAATCTGTTGATGCATTTGTGGCTGTAAAGGAATTTGTTGTAATTGCAATTGATTTGGCAGCGGCTGCAGTTGATTTGGTTGTATATGTCGTATCGGTTGCTGTAAGGGAGTTTGGTTAGTCACGATCCACTTTCCTTGAGCGGCCGATTGAGTCGATACACTTTGAAGAATGGGCTGTACCATCTGTGACTGCGGATCAATCTGTTGAGGAATTGTTAATGGAACTGACTGCGGTATAGCCTGCACTTGATTTTGGTGAAGCACCTGCTGATTTTGAAAGTTCTGCTGTCCTTGATACGCCTGATGCACGATTTGCCCTTGATAATTGTGTTGAATGGGCGGTTGAATTTGCGGTTGACTCGCCTCCGGTTGTATAGGCTGAAAATACTGCTCGGATTGCACAGGTTTGTAGTCGACTGATGCGGAAGTAGTAACATTAGGAATAGCAACTGGTTCATGGCTAGTCAAAGGATGAGGTGTGGCAGATTTAGATTTCGGATTCGAAAGTATATTTGCTAAATTTTGCGCGAGATCTGGAAGCGTCGAGGACTCTTTCGGTTTAATAGCAACTTTGGGTGTAGTTTCTGTAGTAGCGACTGGATGTACAGAAACAGGTACTGGTACGGATGGAGGCAAGGTTCCCGGAACATGTTGCACGTTTTGATGAGGAGGTTGAGTGGCTTCTACAGCGCTTTGCGGCAACGGCACTGTACCGGGGATATCTTGCGGGACGACTTGTATATGTTGCATATGTGTTACAGGTATATTAGTTGCGTTCATGCCTTGCCTCTTTTCCTCGACGTTGGACGATTCCAAAATTTGAGAGTCCATAGATACATTGGATGTTGTGGCGAAACTCGACATTCTGCGATTTCGATCATCCATAGTTGTCGGTTGCACCGGTTGCATGTGGCCCGATAGCATCACATATTGCTGTGTTGGAGGCTGCACTTGTTGCGGGATAAATTGCTGAACCGGACGTTGGATCTGCATCTGTTCCGCGTGCATCTGCATCATGCCCTGCTGCATAGGAATTTGTTGCTGTGGTGGTGGTTGCATTACGACACCGGATTGTATCATCGCTTGATTTGGATATTGCACCTGCGTTTGGACTATTCCATTCGGGTGGAGCGGCTGAGGTTGCAATTCCTGCGAATTAACCGGTACGAAATGCTGCACACCAGTTTGAGGTATTTGTTGGGAAGTTTGTTGCGACGTTACCGTAGATCCTTGGACGATTATAGTATGTTGTTTTGACTGTCCAATAGTCGTGGTTTGTTGCACGTGTCCCGTTACCTGCTGCAGAGTTTGCATTTGAATAATGCTCTGTTGCATTCCGATCGACTGTTGCCCCGGCTGTAAGATCTGTTGTGAGCTGTCTGTTTGTTCCATGGCATATGGAATACTCTGAACTATTGTTTCATTATTGCTAGTTAGGTCGTGCGTCGCACTTTGAATTTCTAAAACATTGGCCTCGCTTTTAGGTTCCTCGTTTTTCAATATAAGCTCCGCGTTCGTAACAGGCGCAATGGATTGCGATGCTAACTGCGACATTACAATATTTGTACGATCTATACTTTCACCGACAGCAGAAGATTCCTCTTCAGCCGCGATATTTTTTTGTTCGATCACAGGACTAACTGAGAAGCGAGAACCGTTGAAGTTGTAAACCGTTTGGCGCACCGTTAAAGACTCTGCAACATCAGACACATTTATCTCTTTATTAGTTCTAGATTCCTTTACATCAACTCCATTTTGCTGCTCTTGAGATTCTTTCGACGCCTCACTTGCACGATTTGCGTTCACTATTGTATCCTGTATTTGAGTCTGAGCGTGCGTTATAGACATTTGATAAGATTTAAAGGCCGAATTACTAGCATCATCCTGAATATTATGTTGCGCCTCTACAACTGTTTCCGCAGATGTTGCAGAAATGATAGTTTCTTGATTTTCCGTTGAGTCACTCGGTATATTTGTAGGTGTTAAAGTGTCGGTATTTTGTGTAGATGTGGATGACCTCCTGGAAGCCTCCGCTGACGTATTTTCGACACCTGCTTGACTATCAGGAGTCTGAGCGACTTGCTGCTTCTCCAAAGTGGTATTGGCAATGTGAGAAATAATTTGATCAATCGGCAATAATTTTGTTGGAGTAGAAGTATTTGAAGTTTCGTCTCTCTGAAATGGAAAATATTTATTATTATTTTAAATATTTAGTAATAGGTAAACATGTAAAGAATGACCTGCATATATACAATATATTTAATGAACATATTAATAATTCTGCATCATAAACTTCAAAATATATCCTACATTATTATCAAATGTGTCTAATAAAAAATATTTTCAAGAAAGATATCCATAAAAAAATAATTTTGTTGAAAATTGATATAAAAGTATATATCGTATTATATAAAAATA
Source organism: Crematogaster levior (assembly GCA_901521435.1). NCBI lineage: Eukaryota > Metazoa > Arthropoda > Insecta > Hymenoptera > Formicidae > Crematogaster > Crematogaster levior. The sequence continues at coordinate 520,501 of CABEGB010000002.1, forward strand.
TATATTATAAGAACATCTTTATTTCTTTTATATATATATATATATATATATAATATATATATACTTATATATATATATATAATATGAGAACATTACTGCAATATTTATAAAATATTTCTAATAAAGCCTTCGTAGAATAGATTTTTATAAAATAAAATACGCAGAATTATTTTCCAATGTATGAATTAATGCAATCAGTGAATACAGCACACAAAATAATAATACATATACATGACGTGAGTTCTTTGATACATATACATTGTATTGTAATGATGTAAGATAATCTGCAAAAAAAAAGATGTAAAAATTATGTAAATCAATCCCAAGAAAGTTTTGACATTTAAAAAAATTTCCAGACACAAAAATCAATTTCAACTAGTTTGAAATCACGTGTTTAGTACTTGTCTTCTTCTGTGTTATAAAAGAAACGGGTATCGCAAAAAATACTGCAAAAACTTTTTTTTAATCTCAAAACTTTCTTAGTTTTCTACATACATAATGTGAACCTATAACAAGACAAAATTATAATGACTTGACAAATATCCGAATCGGGGCATAATTGGTTACAAGTAACAAAAACGAGATGCATAAGCGTCCACAAGTATATAATTCTGAGATGTAGGAGAAACAGGAGAAGGGACGGTGGGATCGATGAACTCACCGAACGGTGTCTACGGTGAATTTTGTATGACGATCGGTGGCTGCTTTGACGTGTTAGCGAGCCATGTCTCACCTGCTGCGTCCAAAACCATATACACTATTATATGCATACCCTTGAGATTTTATATTGAAAATGTATGTTCCACATAAAGTCCCCTATGCTATTTTAATATTACTGCTCTGGAGTTCTATTTCAAATAAAAATGCAAATTGGTCCATTTAAAGAGAAAATGACCACATTACTTATGCGAATCATTGTCTTGGACGCATCTGCATGTTTGAAGAGCATATAAAAAATTTTACGCGATGATAAAGAAATTAATCGCAAAATTCTGCAAAATATGATGTATGATGTATGTATATAAATATCGTTTACATCATGTACTGCATCTTTGACGGTGGCATTATTGTCTAGCTTATTCTTTAATAACTGCAAAAGTCATACCTTAGTTGTATCGAGACTGTGATCGCGATCCCTAGGACGTCGACTTGTAACCGGACTTCCACCGGCAGATTGATCAGGTGGACCATGTGCTACCAAAGGTAGGGCACGCGTAGGATCCAAACGCAATTGTTTGACAATGTCTTCAATTAATTCTACGAACGTCTCACATTGAGATTGTGGCAATAGATTTTCAGCAACCTGGATACATTAAAAGAGAAGAAAAAGAGAAAATTATGTGAGACAAAAGGTAATATGTGAAGATGCAAAATATATCCTTACCAAATTATTAGCAATGTCTGTGGGTACCATATCGTCTCGATCAAATTTAAAGGTAACAGTCTTCTGTTTACTCGTATCTAACTGGCACTCGACAGTCATTGATTGTCCCTCACCACTACTAACAGATAAAACTGTTAATTTAATGCCCGGCTTCTTACGTTTAGTTCCTGAACGTTTTATCCGGCTTCTTTCAGAAGCGGGAACACTTTCAGAATTTTCTGGCGTGATTCTAAAAGATAAAATATTTAATTTAATTAAGTTTAAATTGTTAACTCGTCTCTTTATCCTATTTTGTCTTACCCGTCGTTTGACGCTACACTCTGCTGTGCAACGCTCGTTGCGACTGGTGCAACGATTTGATCTTGTAAATTAATTGGTAGATCTGGTGGCAAAGATTGTATCGAATCCATTGTGTCTTGTTTTACCAGGGAAGACCTGTCAGTCATGGAGCATTGATCCGTATTCGAAAGAAAATGTTGATGTTGCTGCTGCAGATTAGCAGACGATTGCGCTGAGACGTTCGTGATATTGGGCGTTATAGAAATAGAATTGGGCATGACATTCGTGTTTTGCGAATACTGCACTTGCACGAGAATATTTTGTTGAGATTGAGGTTGTGAGCCGGTATTGCTGAGCAAAGTGGGCGCGCTTTGTTGCACATTGGAGATCGCCGAAGTCGGGGCATTTTGGATATGAGACACAGCCGATGTGTTATTGACACTTATGCCTGATGGTATAGATGGTTGAACTTGACCTGCCGATGAGATATATTGAGACTGCGAGGATGCGGGCACCGCGCCCGCAGGTAAACTCGTGTGAGAGTAAATCTGCGTTTGAGTGGACGACAAAATTTCTACGTGACCGGAGGGATTAGTAGACGTGGTATATGTGTGAAATATTTGTTGCGGCATGGTTTGTTGATACAAAGAACCCGCTGATACGTATCCCGACGAGCCAGTAGAACTCTGCTGATAGTATTGCTGATTCTGAACAGGCGGCGAACCAACAGGGTGTTGATGTAGCTGCTGAACATGCTGAATCTGCGATTGCGTCGCGTACTGCTGTTGTTGCGCGTGTTGTTGAAGCTGTTGATGTATGTGCTGCTGTTGAGGTAACATCTGCATTTGAGGTTGCATCTGTTGCTGTATCTGATGAGGAATTTGTTGTGGAACACTCATCTGATTCAACTGTATATATTGCTGTTGCTGGTGAACATGCTGCTGCTGCTGTTGCTGTTGCATCTGCGGCACCTGTGGAAATTGAGGTTGAGCCTGAACGTTTTGAGGAGTCGAACATTGTGGAGAATTCGCGTTCAAGTTCTGTGGAACATGCTGAGGATACTGTTGTTGTTGCTGCTGATACTGCTGTATTTGCTGTTGATATTGTATTTGTTGTGCTTGTTGAGGTTGTACGACCGACGTTTGCTGTTGGATTATCGGTTGTTGCTGGACCAACTGAACCTGCTGTGCTTGTAAATTATGTTGTTGAGCAGTCGATTGTAGTTGCTGTTGTTGAATGGGCATTTGAGTTTGTTGCAATTGCATCGGGATTGAATTTTGCATCTGTATACCAATGTTAGACTGAATTTGCTGTTGCTGTTGTTGTAATTGCTGCATCTGTTGAAGAAGAAGTTGCTGCTGTAGCAAATTTTCAGCGTTTGCAGCATTAGCTGCGACATCTGTGGCTGTGGCAGCGGTTTCCCTGTCCAAGCGTTCCTTCTCCTCTTTAGCTTTACGCTCCTCTCGTTCTCGGAATAGAGTGATAATTTGCGATTTTAACATCTTAGCCACTGCTTTAGCATCTTCCTCTAATATGAGGCTAGATTTCGCCATTTCTAATGCTACCTCTTCCGCGTTATCAGACAGTATGTCAAAGTCAAATTGTATCGCTTCGTTCTCTTTATGTTTATTACTACGCTTCTTAGGATCTAGTACTCGCAATCTAAATTCAACACGCGATAGTTCGACATCCGCAATCGCCGACTCCCGCGATACCATCTCCAATTTTAGTCCAACATCATCAGCGAAAAATTCATGATTAAGTAAGTCTTTAACGAGCGGTCGTTCTTCCTTTTTGAGGCGTATACACATTTCTATGATATCACGTACCTCTGGATTTTCAACTTTATCGTAGCTCTGTGGTTTAACACCCTGCGTGATACAAATCACTATTTAAAACGTCATGCTATTCCTTTATGTGTTAAATTATATTCATAAAATGTATAAAGATAATTATCTTATGTAACTATTATGTCGCTATCATAAATAACAAAATTATACTTTATTGACATAAAATGTTGAAGTTGTAATACACGCTTACCGACACTACGCGTTTGTAAATTTGTGCTGGCCCTGTACATTCAGAATATGGGTACTCGCTAGTAGCCATTTCGAGCATACACATTCCAAAGGCATAAACATCGACTGATTCGTCATAGTGCTCCTCATACATTTCAGGCGCCATAAATTCCGGTGTACCGATAACGCTCTTTGCAAAACTCCGATTCTTCAATGTTGCAAGACCCAAATCACCAATTTTCACGCTTCCTGTTGTACCCGTGATAAAAATATTATCACATTTCAAATCACGATGAATAATTGGCGGTGACCTAGAGTGAAGAAAGCTCAGGCCTTTCAAGATTTGCCGACACCAAGATTTTACTACTTTGGGATTGATCTTCTTAAATCTCCTCAAATATCTGTTGTAATGTAACCAGTTAAAAACAATAACTATAACTATGTTACAATAATTATAAACAATAAAGAACTTACGTTTTCAATGTTCCCGATGTCATAAGTTCAGTGACTAGTACAATATATTTTCTACGGGTAAGTGTAACTTCCCAATAATCATAAAACCTTACAATATTCGGATGTTGTAATCCCTTTAACATTTCAGCTTCTTCCCTGAATCTCAATCTCTCTGTTTTATTCAATTTTTTTTCCTACGGAAAATGAACGTTATTTTAAATCTATTATCTAAATAGATTTTTAACCTTTAATTAACATATGTTAATTAAAATATTACTTTTTGTGTGTGTGTGTGTGTGTGTGTGCGCGCGCGCGCGCGCGTGCGCGCGCACGCGCGTGTGTATATGAGGTACATATTTTAAAAGAATATCTTACCTGCAATTCACACCAAGCTACAGCTACGCCTGTTTGAGTATCTAATCCGCGATAAACAGTCTTAAAACTGCCACGACCAATTTCCTCTTCAAATTTCAGAAATCTTCCATCTGGTGAAATACCGACGGCTTTCTCCTCATCATCGTCGTCTTCGACAGTCTGCACCTTAACTTTCATTAATAAATTTTGCACCTCCTCCATTGCCATTGTTTTTTGCGACAATTTTTCATCTACTTTAAAATTTTCGTCGAGCAATGGACCAATAAAACCTTCCACCGTTTCTTCTTGCGTAACTATATCCTTTTCAGGATGTTCCCTTAGTTCTGTTTCGTCACGTAAATTTGTATTCTCTTCCATTTTGGTATCTAACGGCGGAACTTTGCCTAATTTACTTAACGATTCATGAAGCGCCTGTGTTGCTACTATATCGCTGATACTGGTACCATCGTCATCATATATCGTCATTCTTTCTTCTTCTTCTACTTTTTCTACATCCACCGTCTTGGTGTCTGCATCCGTTATTTCCTCCAGTACTTTTGATGTTACAAACCTCGAATTTTTAATTACCTCCTCGCTTGATCCTTCGTTGTTTTCGACTCGCGATACCTTCTTCTTCTTACCGTTACTTACGGTATTCAAAGGTTCTGTGGTCTCTTTATCTGCATTATCATTACTACCATCTGTGTATTCTACAGATTTTCTACTTTTGGCTTGTTTACCTTCACTGTTATCGTTTGTGGAATTCATTTCTATCTCTGTCGATATCGTGGTATCATTTAAATCTTTTTCTACGTTAGCTGTTTCGATGTTTTTACTACTATGATGTTCAATCATTTTCTCCGCAGAATTTGTATTTCCATGTTTCAAAACTTGTTGGTCACTGTTACTAATAGATTTAACGCCGAGGGTGGAGCTCGATAACGATTTTTGCTCATCAATTATAATACTTTCCCGATTAGCCACATGTAAATCACGTATTGCAGATGGTTTTATTGGCATAACATGTCTTTGTTGAAACTCATTTAAAATCACATGTCGCACATCTGCAGTGTTTCTTGATGAATCGATACATTCTGCGAGAATATCACGTGTCACATTTGCTTCCTCATCTTTAGTAACTTTTGTCGATTTCACTTTACTAATTGGTGTAGAAGGTGTAGAACTAGACCCTATAAATATATATGTATATAATAAAATTTCAATAGAATTCACTTACATAATTATATTTTAATATTGAAGAACATTACCTGGTGCTTCAAACACATTCTCCGTTGCTGCAATTGCTTCTTCAGCATCACTGAAACTGCGATCATTTTCATGATCTAAGGATGATGAATTCACACTTTGGGTAGATGATCGATCAGAGATACGCAAGGCAGATAGTACTTTCTTTTTAGAAGATGGTGAACTGGTCGCAAGACCGTTGCTAGTTATAGATAAAGAATCAGTACTTTGATCGTGTCGCTGCGTCCGAATTTGCTTTTTCGAAATATTAGCCGAGCGATTTACATTGGATAATACCTGTATAAAACAACATTAAATCACGATTTAAAGTATATGATAGTAATATTTCTTAACCGTGTTATACAATGAATGTTGGGACATTTCCGTGTTAATTTAACCAATGCAATTTAACTAACCTTCCTATCACCAGTAGTGTTGGCACTAGGACCTGCCTGCGCGACGATAGATAGCTTTCTTTGGCGTTTATGATTGTGTGCGTGGATCCTTTGAGTTGTTACAACTGCGCAAGGGCCTCCGCTTTCTTGAGAGGCTAAGTGGCCCACTGCCAAACTAATGCCACTTTGGCTGCCAGTGCCTCCACTGGCCACCAGCTTGGGACATAAACTAGACAAGCCACCGCCAGTTCCACCTGAAGAACGTTGCCTGTTTGTCTCATACCTGAAAGTCCATGAAAATTATTTTACATTAAACAGAATAAACAGAATTTGTTTTATTTCATATAAGTATTTCATATAATACAAAAAATACCAACTTTAATTTAACTTTTTTGACATTTGTTTTACTAAAATCTTAGAAAAAGATATAGAGAGTTAATTCAAAATAAACATATTAATAATAAGTAATATAAATGTTTAAATTAATGAGAAGCTTGTTATCATAGAATTTAATTTTTTTAATTACAGAATGAAAAAGCATTTTTACACACATACACACGTGCGCGCGCGCGTATAGAAAAATATTCTGACAGATATTATATGACTCATCTATAAGGAATATCATACTTTTTCTATCAAAATTTTGGGTGGTTTATCCGATCATATCTTATATTTGTTGTTTAAGCACATACACACACACACACACACACACACACACATACACGCATAACATTCTTCAAGAGAAAGTATATCTCTATATGGATGAGTCATCTAATATCTGTATTTAAAATATTCTCTTTTCATTTTTAAAAGTACAGGAATATTTTGAAGGGCAGTGCAGAATACAGAGGAGTCATATTTGTTATTTCTAAATCTATATATACATGTGTATATAATATATATTTCTATATTGCTGTAATTAGTAATATATTTATTAATATAAAATACTTATTTGTATAAAATATTTTTTATCGCATTGGTGCATAATAAGTTAATTACAATTAAGTAAACTCTTGATTATTGAGAAAGAAGAGATTAATTCAATTGCAGAATAGTATTAACAGTGTCAATTTATACAATGTCAATTTATACAAGTTAAATAAATTATCTTTCAATTTGTACTTTTTAATTTTATTATCTTTATATTATTAATATTCATTTTACCCCTTTCCATCTAAAAATAAATTTTGTAATTTATTGTAGATGTTCTATCAAGCAAAGATAAAATAATTTTGAAATAATACATTTGTTTATATACATATGTGTATATGTATACATATATCATTTACAACATACATATATGTATATGTATATATGCATATACGTATACCTATATATATATATATATATATATATATATATATATATATATATGTATATATACATAAGTGTAAAATAAATATTAATTAATCTTACCTAATAGAAAAATAATAAGAAAAATTACTATCCACTCTTTCTTAAATTATCAAGAGTTTACTATAGTAACATAAATGCGCAATTAATAAAATTTTGTAAACCACAATAAAAAATTAAAAAAAAAATTAAAGAGAAATTAAAGAAAAGAAAATGTATATTTTATATCGTAATTAGTTAGGAGATTGATAGATTACAATTAAAAAAATGATTTATAAATTAATAATAAAATGTAACAAATGACAATGTAAGAAGCATGATTTTTGATACAGACATCATTATACCTGTCCTGCCTGCTGTGGCCAGATGAAAAGAATCCACGCACTGTATTGCCTATAGCTGCTCTCTTTTTAGTCTCCCTATTTTTTTCTCTGTACCCCCCGGATCCAGTGCTCACCTGATGATCTTGACGAGTACTTTTATCACTCTACAACAATATGAAAAATATAAAGAAATTATTTGCATAACATAACATAACAAAGGCATATCTGCATTTCTCATATCTTAAATACCGAATTAAATTTTTGAATCTAATTTTTAATGACATAGAATCTATTTTAAGTACGCAATATGTCGCAGCATAATGTTTAAAAATATAAACTTATTTAGAATTTATCAAGATGTAAAAATGTAAACAACACAAAAATATAAAAGTGTACACGTATGTCATAAAATCTTACCTTTAAGCTAAGAAGCTTTATGTTTAAATTGGAATTTGTACTTGGTGGAACAGGACTTAAGTCACACCGAAGCCGTCTGTGTGATTTTTCAACTGGAGGATCTTCGTCTACGTTCAATTGACTTCCAATCGAGAAAGCATGCGATTGCGTTAATATAATATCGTCTGTGCTGTGCTTATAGTTGCTACTCACTGAACTCACTGTCTTGCTGTCATCGTAGCATCTCGGCATTGCACATAACCAACTTTATTTAAGGTCCTATTTCACAAAATTACTTTCCCTATTCCCTTGCGCTTCTATACTCAGCTTCGCTCCAATGTAAAATTAATAAGATTCATATTATCATCGCCTGCTCAAGGTACCAAATTAAAACTTTTCCAACTATGATTATATGTCTCTTAACGACCAGTCTTTGTTATAAGATGTTTAAAATATCCATATCTGTTTTGGACTTAGGCTATATATCCCACCATACGAACTGCCGAGCTAGTTAGCAAATTTCTAGTACGTTCCGATGAACTGAAAGTATCTGAAATCAGAGAACAATTTCATCCAATTATTGAGTGAAAATTTGATTATAAATAAACATTTTTATCTCATTCTGACAACATGAAAAAATTCTTTAATAGGAAAGATTATTTTAATTATTTTACAAAGAATTTAAAAAAGAAAAATTATTATTGAATAGAAGTAGCACTAAGATATACTAAACTAATAAGATATAGTAAACTTATTAAGATCTTCAGAACTATTATAGCCATAATTTAAGAAAAATGTTAACGTAACAAAGTTAATTTTGATATATTTGTTATATATCTTGATCTTAATAAAAAAATCCTCAGTTATAATCATTAAAAAATTAATACATGTAATACATGTAATAAGTAAATAAATTTAATTTAATATAATTGACTTGTTAATATATAGACAGCTATAAATAAATTAATATAATATTTAATCTCACACGCCAACAACAACTATCGTTGTCTTAATTGTGCAGAAAACTATTTTCATCTAGTTTACTTTACACGACACTTACAAAATAAAAATATAAAACGAAATGTAAAAAAATAATTAACAAAAGTCGCGAATAATGCGCGACTTTTATCACGCGAAAATGCGAAACCGTGATTAACCCGGGAATGTCTCTAATTACCTCTATTTGACATTAAGATACATTTGTTATTAACTGCTAACTCAGTTATGAAGATTACCCGTTTAGCAATAAAATCAAGAGTGATGGAGGTACATGCACGTAATAGACGCACGAACCGTATAAACGGAGTATTACCATAAATCAACTAGCTATCAACTACATCAACGCGTCAATCGAGGGGACAGTTGAGACGTTAAAGAGCAATTTGGTGTTTTGATCGGTGAATATACACCGCGTGCGAACGTGTCGCAAACAAAGAGACACGAGGAGACACGTTTCTGCCGTTAAAGTCGCAGAATGTTGTCAAGCACTGTGGGGATACGCCGCTTGAAAAATATGACAATATATAGGGTGTCCGGATACAGCACGCACGCACGCAACATACGCGTATGCGCGTACATGTCGCACGTTAATCTTCTCACCAACACAGTCGAACAGCGTGCGCGACCCGTTGACACGAGCAAAGGAAGCCCGCGTTACACGGCAGTCGGAGAGGGAGATCTCGCGCACGCACACATACATACGCACACACAGATACACAGAGGCGTTTGCAAATCAAACGACGCATACCCATTCGTTACACACGTACACGTATACGCGCGGCGCGGCGTTAAAGGCACCGCACGCTCGAGAGCAGAGAAGATAATGTGACATCTATCCCAAAAATATCGCTCGTCGTGCGTTCCGCGAGCGCAACGTCCCGTCGGGCAGGCGAGGTGGCGCCGGGGCCGCGGCGCCCCGCTGCACGTCATGCGGCGCGCCGTTATTTTTGACTGATAAAGTATCTCACCAATGTGCCCGCGCGCGACGTACATGTCATGCGGAGGAAAGAGAAAGAGAGAGAAAGAAAGAGATGCACGAACCAACCAGTACCTACTTCGGTCTCGAGCTTTCATGCGGGGGAGAATCAGTGTCCGTCCGTTCTCTCGTAATTTCCTTACCACCGACACGGACCCAGTCATACTAGCCTCGCGGTTGCGTCAACGAAACGGCACTCATTTAAATTCCTTAGCCAGCCGGTACTCACATTTGTGTTGCAGAAAATTCGACCCGACTACACCCAAATAACCACCATTTTTTTTTCCACCACTGAACGCTACGCACTCTCACGGTGCTATGCGCAAAACGGCAGTTGCGCACTAATCGACGTAGCTCAGGCGTCTGGCGGAGCGGTTCGAGACGTGTCGTAAAGTCTCGTGCGCACAATGCCAGGTGGTGCCGCTGCAGACAGTCTCGTCCATAGACTAGCGTGTCGCATTAGATGGAGATGCGATTATCAAAAGCACATGGGATCCGTCCAATTAAAAATAAACAATTTTGATTCACAGAATCGCTCATTATGAGATTTCTAACTACGTTCGACCCGATCTAATCTTTTTTCCTCATTAGTCAGTAGTTATAACATCGATGTTTATAACTTTGGTTATAAATTATAAATTGAGCCGTGTAAACGTAGTCAATCGCAGTTCAATTATTCACGAACCGAATGTATTCGAAACTGATCGAAATCTGGCTACTAACCACTGATCCTTTTCCTCTAAGGCCCAGTTCTTTTGCTCTTAACTCGGGATTAACTAACTCTGATCCCAGGTTTGAAGTCTTGAGTTTCCCTTCTACCAATAATACAAGAGGAGAACTGATTTAATGATTCTGTTGATAAAGGAGGAACTTAAGAACCTGACGCCAATCGCGGGATCAGAGTTAAGCCTTGCGGCACATGGTACGATTTTTCGTATTGGTTTCCTTACGAGAGTCAATAAGGATGCAAAATTTTAGATCAAGTGACTTAAAGCTTAATCCTAATTGACTCTCGTAAGCAATCCAATGCGAAAAATCGTATTGTGTGCCACAGGCTTTAGTTAATCCCGCGTTAAGAACAAAAGAACCGGGCCTAATTCTGACACACCTCTCGACCCTCATCCATTGAGACAATTAAACTCCGTTCGTGGTTGCGTTTCTTTTCTCCCACTGGGAGAACAAATCCATAGTCTACGTCACGTACACTATAGATCTAATCTGTAGTGCATGTGACGCAAACTATATACTTCCTCTTCCAGTGGGACCTTGCATGTTTATATTTGATATCAGCGCTTTGTACTGATAGGATTATACTTTTAGATCTAGAGGAATAGTTCAATCTCAACACAGATCTAAAAGTATAATCCAATCAGCGCAAAGCATCCATTAAGCGCCGATTTCTGCCATCCGCTGACGCGACACCGTTATCAAATGCGGTTTGATCGCATTTCGTAATATAGTTCGTGATCGTTCGCTATCATCGGGTCGTCCGCGATAGTCTGTGTCCGTAGACACGCGGATATGTTCGTTCTTACTTGCCTTGTTTGCGCCACTGTTGTGTAGATGCCACCATGAGAACGGTCTACGATAGCTGAAAATAATCTCCGAGGACAACGGATGCGAAAACGGTGTGTCGCGGGGAAAATGACTTCTTTCGTGCCGTCGAGAGTCTAGGAATTCATGAAATTGAAGAAGCGAAAGAGTCTGTGCGCGCAGTGCGTTAATATGCCCGCCAAGGTCTCTAAGAAGGTCGTGGGCATGATCATACGGAGCCGAAAGTCCATTATGAAGGATGGAGTCATCACGGTATACCGAATGATTTTACTTTAAATTTCACCCCCTCCCCCCGACAGCGCCCGAGCCGCTGGGCCCTCTCGAGTGCACCCTCTTCACTCCGTCACCTCAACATACCTGCGTGTCAGCGACACGCACTCGCTTTTATCTCGAATCGCATTTTTATCTTTATGTATTGTTGCATGATCGGTACCTAACGAGATGCTTCATTCACGTAGAAATTCGTCCCTCATGTGATCCTTCCTGTTCCATTGTTACGAGCAATTTCTGCAAGTTGCAAAGATAAAATTGGTATGTTAATGTCCATGGACGTTTGAATACACATTTATGCATATGAGTAATTTTTTAAACAGACGTGACAAATGCACATATGTGACGTGTGACGTGTTTGTATTTTTAAATTACTATCTCAGAAAAATCATTATCTCATTCGAATGCGAATCGTTTCATTTTCTGTCTACATTCTTTTCCATTTCACATGAGAAAGCAAAATAATGAGAAAAAGAATATAATAATTGTAGCTTATCTACATAACCTATGAAGTGCATCAGCTGATTAACTATTTTTTGTAAACACGTTTGACTAGGTATTTGAAAATAATCTGATGGAAAGAAAAATCCACCTGCCGAAAGAAAGTATAATTTGTCGTATTTTAATTACGTTTGAGATACTGATTTGATCTGTAATCTCTAAGTACATCTCTCTCTTTCTTTTGAAAGAGATAAATTTTGCTAAGTCTTTATTTTTATTATCAGTATGCCGTAGGCTATTTACGCCATGTTCAATAATCAATGTTCAATGTATCTCTTAATAAACCTCCCTTAAAATTAAGCTTCTTAATGTAAATTAATTCCTTTCTGTTGCTCATCTCGATGGAAAGGAGCAATTGCATGTGTTTTTTTCCTTAGTAACCTTTCAAATTGTTTTTGAGTTATTTGAGGTTATTCTATATTAAACTCGAAAAAGATAAAAATGGATATTATTCCACCATACGACATTGTTTTCATCATTTTTTTATTGTCAGCGCCACACACATATATATATATATATATATATGTATATATATATATATATATATATATATATATACGGACACTATATATACATATATATTTTTCTTGCGTGCGTATATGCGCAACTACATACACATGTAGCGCATAAACAGGCAAGTGTCGCGCGCATCGATCAATTATTCGACGATGCGTTCCCATTTGCGCCGACAATAGATCGTAGTGTGACACGCGGACCGATTATTCTCGCAAAACGGTAACGCACGCGGAAGATTCCCTCCGCAATGCCAACCCGAGGGGGGGGCCACGAGTTTTTAAATAATACGATTTAATCGCCAGCTGTCGAGGCCGTCGTTAGGTTAGGACGCGGTCCGGAGTTAGCTCGAAGGGGATGTACGCAGAAATCGTCAAACGGGACGGCGGGGAGGGGATGAGGGACCAGTCGGAGCAGTTGTGGAGGTTTGATTCCTCGCGCGTACTGTCCCGCGCGACGTGAATGGACCGCGCGAGGGGTTGACGGCGCGTCGAAGGCTGCCTCGGCTGAAAATATGTGATCCGAGATTTCGCCGCAGCAGCCGCCGTACGAACGGCTGTGGTTTTTCCAAGATTAGAGATACGTCACGAGAGAACGAGAGAGGGGGTGAACGAGACAGATAGATAGAGAGAGAGGGAAGCAAAACTCCGTCCGCAAAGCCGCCACTTCGGTCACACAGAAGACTCCTGGACGTCGAGTGTCGCGCGTCGCCAATCTGCAAGGAGGGGTGGGAGGACCGCGCTGCGGACGAAGACGCCGTGAAGCATCCCCGTCGTCAACTTGCGGATCTCCGTGACGTCACCGTGCGTGTCGGAAGCGTGCGCGATCGGATTAAAGGCCGCGCGCGAGTCGTCCTGAACTCCGGGAAGCAGACACGTCGCTCGTCTAAACGGCTTGCGCTCCCCGTTCGTCATGAGGGAAAATTTCTGTCACAAAGAAAGATAGTGAGACAAACACGTTGTTTGGCAATGCGTGAGAAACACCACTTGATTTTTCTAAGCTTCACATCGTCGTAGGGAGACGTAGACTACCCTTTCTCCCTGGATCTCGTAACTTGCCAAGAAAAAACCAATGACGCCACTGATTTGGCACTGTACGCGAGACGATAGCGATACAGGACTAATTATGTCATGTGACTCGATGATCGCAGAATTACTTTTAACAAGTATAAAATGCGCGCATCTCGAGAGCGAACGGATTTTAAGAGGATGCCCGTGGAAGGACGCGTTAGCTTGAGCCTTGCACTGCCATAATAAAGTTCAAACGAGTTGACAACCGATCAGAAAGGTTGATTATGTCACGTTCTCGTATATAACTGCAACTCGTATCGTTCTCGTAAATATAACTGCAAACGAGGAGAGTGACAATGGAGTGACTTATTGTAATCTGACGATTAATTAATATTTCTTACCAAAACTCATTAAAGCGGAGTATACATAAGAAGATCTAGTATAAATGAGATATTTGCAAAAGTTATAGTAAATATAATAGGATATAATGTAAAGGCCGATAGTTTTATTGAAGCGTTGTAAATCGTTAATCAAAGTTTTGCATTAACAGACACTGTCGATTCTAATAGACATGAAAAGCAAATATATTGTGACGACAGACATGAGGCTTCGGTTATAACAATTTCATTTGTAATGCAAATGTAATGTCGGTGAAATCAAACAGTCGTGACTGAAGAAGCTATTCATAATAATTAAGATAAAACGTAGCGGAGTACATAAGCGAGGCATGAATTTCAATCATGGTGCAGTATTTTACCTACTTTAGACGTTACGTTAGAAAAGCTATGAAAAATCATGCAGACTTGATGAATAAGCTGCAAATGATATTGAAGGATGAACTAAAATGTAATTCAAAACTATGGAAACAGTATGCTAATATGACATTAAGAGAACAAGAAGATTATCTATCTCTCTGTCACATATCCGTAAGCGGAATGACGGCAGAAGTATCGATTAAAACGTGAGAATATGAAAGGAAACATACCCAGCGACATTTTTTAGGGGTCATGCCCCCTGGGGCAAACGGTGGAACAGAGGGCCTGGGCCCGACCTGTTCTGAGATACATAACAATCAAGATCACGCTATAGCCAAACTCACACCTCCCCCTACATTTGTTCAGCAATGCTACAGACACCTCAAGGTCAGCTGCTAAAATATCATAAGTATCTTGTCACTTGTGATATACGCAGGAGGCCTATATCTATTTATCAAAATTTAAAATCAAATTTTAAAATGCTGCGACTTTTATCTCTACGACTCTTATTAAAGATTATCCTATATATTTACGTACTCGTATATTAAAAATCATGTTGTAATATGCCGTTGTATCTTATTTTTCAGAGTTCTGGTGTTGGCGAGGCGAGCGTGTATCATGCATTGGTTGTAATATTTCTGGAATTCTTTGCATGGGGATTATTAACCATGCCTATTATTAGGGTACTGAACGAAACATTTCCGGATCACACGTTTCTGATGAATGGCTTGATAATAGGAATCAAAGGAATCTTATCTTTTCTCTCCGCACCACTGATCGGTGCTCTCTCCGACGTATGGGGTCGAAAATTTTTTTTACTTATCACTGTGGCCTTCACATGCGCACCAATTCCCCTAATGAGCATTAATACATGGTGGTTTTTTGCCATGATTTCTATCAGTGGCGTATTTGCTTGCACGTTCTCAGTGGTATTTGCATATGTTGCGGACGTAACGGAAGAAAATCAAAGATCACTAGCATATGGTTTGGTACGAGAATATTATTTTTTTAATAGAATGATAATATAGATAGATAATATTTGCATTTCAATACTCAAAGTTTTGCTTTATAAGTAATAATGCTTTATAAGAAATAATCTAAATAATTGGTTATCTAATTTATAAGATAAATTTTCTATTTTATATTTATGTTTATGTTTATTCCTCAGGTGTCAGCAACTTTTGCTGCGAGTATGGTGATAAGTCCAGCTTTGGGTGCTTATATCATGAAGACATATGGAGAAAATCTTGCCGTAGCTTTAGCAACAGCTATCGCAGTCTTGGATGTGTTTTTCATATTAGTGGCTGTACCTGAAAGTTTGCCTGAAAAAACACGTCCACCAGCACCTATATCGTGGGAGCAAGCTGATCCGTTTGCTGCTCTTGGAAAGGTAAAATAATATATAATGTATTTTAAAAATCCACTACATAGAGAGGAGAGAATATAATATTTCCCGTATGATGTATAATTTTAGAAAATAACATATAAAGAATGTATCAAAATATAACTAAATTTACTTTGCAGGTTGGAAAAGACCACACTATTTTAATGCTATGTGTCACTGTGTTCCTGAGCTACCTTCCTGAAGCGGGACAGTATAGTTGTATATTCGTTTACTTAAAATTGGCTATGGGTTTCTCTAATCTTATGGTAGCAATATTTATCGCTGTGGTGGGCATCCTAAGTGTGGGAGCGCAAATCGTATTAGGACCTTTGATGCGAACACTCGGCAGCAAACATACTATAATGCTCGGTCTGTTATTCGAGATGTTACAACTCATGTGGTATGGATTCGGCTCGCAAACATGGTAAACTATTTCTTTATTTATATTATAACAATATTACAGTTTTAGTAACGCATCAAAATTTGAATAACAAATCAAAATTAAATGACAAAGATTAATTAGATGACAAGAATAACGCATCGAGTCTTATTAAGCATTAATTATTTCAAGGATGATGTGGGCTGCTGGAGTACTTGCTTCAGTATCAAGTATCACATATCCCGCGATTTCCGCATTCGTATCCATGCACTCCGACGCTGATAAACAAGGATTGGTACAAGGTATGGTAACTGGGATGCGTGGTCTTTGTAATGGACTTGGACCTGCTATGTTTGGTGTTATATTTTACCTTTTTCACGTCGATCTTAACGACGATACACCCAATCTCCCCTTGAAACCGTCATTCGTGGACGAAAACAACAGAACAGGAACTAATACGCATCTTGACATAATGCCTCAGGTACATACATTATATCTGCAGGTAAGAATAGTTTCTTTTTGTTAGTCTATCTGTTCTATAAATTTTACATTTATACATGCAACAAATTTATTTATTGAAAGGAAAGAATCGATATGTTTACATATATATAAATATAAATGTTATCCGATTATATTATATTGATTTAAATGTTTTGTTAAATTGTATTTCCAGCTTGTACCAGGGCCACCATTTGTGTTTGGTGCGTTACTTGTGATCTGTGCGTTGCTAGTAGCCGCATTTATTCCCGAATCAAATACAATGTCAACAGGATCGTTGCATCATCCATCCACTTCCCGGAGGCCCTCCGGTAAATACGCATATCAGAAATGTACGTTACAGGTTGTCAAATATTATGGCTAAAATGCCAAATACGTTTATGGTGATGGGATTCATCGAAAATTCTTTTAATTGTAATTTCTATCGACTTGTTAAATGAGCATATTGAAATTTATTTTTAAAAACTTTACGAAATCTTTATATACAAAAAGCAAAAATTTCAAGAATGCTATATTTCACTGTAAGAATACTATGTTTCATTGTAATATGCAGTGTAAAGCTTAAAGTGTTTATTATTTTAGGTTTGTCCTTGGACGTTCAGTATGAAGCAGACCGAGTAGGAAGTGGAAGAGAAAAAATCGGTCCGCTATCACCACTAGTCGACAATTGTAATTCCGCCGCGCTATAATGTCTATTAAAAAATGTACGACAAGCCATACATAGCATACGACGAGAATACTTTAACTAAGTGCGGTAAAACTTCACCCTTAATTAAAGGTGGAGAAATCGTTACTATAAAATGCACCTGACTCGTATCAGGCGACTGTAATAGAGTTGTCTATATTGTATTATACTATTTGTTTAAGGCAGTAACTAAGCTTGATTTTAGGATTTATCGATGAAACTTAATGTTTAGGTTGTGACAAATTTGCACAAGCAGTGCGATAATACCGTGGGTTGATCTCAGAGTCGTGTATGATCATACGACACAAGCGTGTTATGTTGTGAAAAACGTAACATTAGATCTTCCTTTTCGAGATTCTTACGCCGATTAAATCAGACGTAATAATTTTACGTGAAATAATCAGTATCAGTGACTCTTTATGCAGCTCGCCAACAGCACAAAACGATATCAGTGTGTGAAAACTGTAATCCATATTTTATTAGATTTATACCTTGAATATTGATTCTTACTTTGATGTCGAATCCTTTTCTCTTGTTTCTAATTTATGTTACCACTTTTTATATCAAGTGCTAATGTAAATTGCGTAACGTATTTTTGCATCTCCATACATTCATAGCACTAGAAATAGCTTTTACACATTCCTTATAAGCATAATTTTTGCATACAAAAGCAGCATTAATTGACAATTGAAAAGGATGAAAATTCATTGAAACATATTTTCCTTTTGTATGATATGGTAATTGTTCTTGTATATCATACACCATATAATTTAGCTAATATTTATGAATCATGCGACTCGTTTCTTTCTGCACAAACTATTTATTTTAATAGATAGAAACTATGAACATAACGAGAAAGGCCTCAATATTAGAAAGTTATACAAAGTGATAGTTTGTCATTCAAAGACAATGGTAGACGTTAATACTATGAGTAAAATGAGATATTAATTATTAATTGAGAATCAATAGTTCTCTTACGTGTGTTATAATCGGAGTTGATCATTGATGTTAAAACGAAAGGAAACATTTTATAATAGAATAGAATCTTGTATACACGCATATTTTGCTCTATTTTACAAAAATATCAAAACTTTTAAGAAGAATATGTTTTAATACACTGGTATTATTGATTTATTTTTTTAAATTAAAATTATAATTATATAATATAAGATTTCGATTGTTTAAATAATGTGGCTTATCTTTGATTCGTGTTATTATTAGTATGTTTACATAAAATGTCCAGTATGTTCACACAATAGAACCATTTAAAACTAACTTGTAGGAAACGACAAGTAATTTTAGTTTTACTGTACTGGATTGATCTTCAAGGTCATTATACTCTTAAACTCATTTAATCTCTATGAAACCCAAAGAGTAATGACAAATACAAATTAGTAAAAAATAATAATATGCAACACGCAGTTATCATAAATTAAAAATCCCCCTTAATAATAATTCTTGTTTCATCAATTTCAATATTTGTACACATTTGTAATTATCTCCCGGAAAAATTCGAAGTTACATCAATTATTTGATAAATGTTTATTGGATGATATTAATACTGAGTCTTCTTATAAATAAAAGTAATAAATATGTATTTTATACATATTTGGTATTATTCCTTATTTTTATGTATGTCTGTTTGAAACAAAACAAGATATTGAAGGTTTCAGTCGATATGGCTTATAATCTTCGTCGAATATATTAAAATTACGTGCGTTTTCTAGAATCTAGTTATATTACAGTAAAGTATTACAGGACGAAGTAGAAATCGTGAGGTGTAAACAGTGCAATTGCAGTTCTATAGTTTCTGTTTGTATTTCCTTAGAGTTACTTACGAACTCGCTCTCGTACACTGAAGTAAATATACGCAATTGTATTATAAATATACAAAGCAAACAGATTAATTTAATATTAAGAATAAAACATAGAATATAAGTCTTGACTCTATTACGAGTCAAGTAATTGTATATGTATAATGTATGATGAATGCATTAATAAAAAGTGATTATTTTTAAGATAAATAAAAGTATCACTTGAAAAATCTCACATTTATACAGTATAAAATATTGAACAATTACATTATTTGAAATAATAAACTAGAAAATATTTGAAGTATATTCTGTATTCGAATGAATCATGTAAATTTAAACATTGATCATTTAATGAAAAAATTTTTATTGAAAATGCCTTATTTTATTATATGCAACAATACAATTTATATGTAATTATTTAAATAATTTCATGTTTGAATTATTCATATTTGTACCAAGAATGACAAGTAATTTCTATGAATAAATCGACATACTGTTTTTATAATCAGATTATATCTTTTTCATTCTATCTTTTTAACATCTTTAACATTATTTATTGTATTCCTTTCGTTGCAATTATTCCATAACATCTGGGAGAGAGTGCTGGATCAAATAAGCGTATTACAGCAACTTTGGAGCATTGATTATTATTTTGTAAAAATATTACTCTATCCAACATGATTGCCGCTTCCACCACTGAGCTCATATGTATTCTCAACATTTGAAAAAGTCGCAACTTTGGTTCGAAATGCATATGGTTCTGATATGTTTGTTGCAACACATAAGTGGATGGTATCTAAAATCGTATATTTCACAAAATTTCTGTTGACATGTTAGAACAATGGATTTAGATTAGTCTAGATTCAAATAAATCTAGACTTACCTGCTTTTTATCCACTCCGATTTTGGACAACGCACACTTTTTGCGAAATTACTCAATGATCCATCCATTGTAATATCTATTAACAATCCGATTTTGGACAACGCACACTTTGCGTAATCCGCGAAATTACTCAATGATCCACCACGACCCACTTTGGCATTGTAATATCCTATTAACAATATATATTGTTATATTGTACATAATATAAATTTATTTATCAATTCAAAATATATGAAAAAAATCATTAAGCAAATAGTAATCGATATGACACAGGATAAATGAATATTAATGTAATTTTGGGCGTTGAGTGGAATTCTATGTCTAATAATTTGTGAATTATATACATTTGCTTTATACCTTGAAGCGTTAATTATTCTTGAAACAGTCTTATGCTGCAAATAAATAGTATTGCATTATTAAATTGTGGCATAAAATCCCACTCAACGATCGATGTCGGTACGTTTACACTGTTTGCACTAACCCATTGAATGTAAAATAACTTGCAACACGGCTCTGTAAAATAACGAAGGAGAAAGTTGCTTATTATGTTTACTCCTTTCGATAGATTGTTGAGCCAACATTCTGGCATTTTTAGTAAAATTCCAACGTTCGCTTAATGTTTCATCCGCTAAATGATAACAGCATGGAACTACAAGAAGTAAATTAATGTCTTTCGTACGTACGAAAGCTTTGATCACAGAATGCACAAGCATTCCACAAGTATGTAATCCTGTCAAAATGAGATTTTTGTTTATACTCCAATCAGGATAACATGTATTCACCATTTTGTTATAATTAGTCGTGTCGTCTAGCTCTTGAACTATGTATCGAACCTAAAAGACATATGACAAAAATATGAGGATTTTTTTATAACGTTATAAACGATGATGATACATGATTGAACGTGTTTTTTTATAAACCTTTGTTAGCAGTCGTTTCCTCTTCTGAATCTTTTCCTGACGACTTATTGCACCCTTGTGGCAAACTTGTGACGAATCGATTGCCAGTACAGGAATATTAAAATGTTCTGATAAATATGTCGACAAATATGCTTTCCCAGCCCCGGCTTCTATTACTAAACTGCGGGTGGTAAGTGCCATTTCAGCAATAACTTTTCCAAGCACTTCAATTTCGTGTGACTTCTTTGTATTCATGAGCTCGGATTTCGAGCGAACAAGCTTATTTTCGATCGAACGTTCCTTGGAAGACTGCGGTAACAGCTTTGGCACATCGTCCACGCACATAACAGCTGGGCATGATTCTAAAGAAAGTGATCTTGTTAATTGTATAAAATTACCCAATTCCGAACCTGTATTGTTTTCCACCCAGATATCGTCGCTTGCATCAATACTTTCAAGTTGCAATCTAAGTCTCTCTGGCAGGCACTTGTCCCACAATCCTTCGGTAATAAAATCAACCAGATGACAATCTATCAGTTTTTGATAGATATTAATGAAATTCAACGCTTTCTCAAAGTGCTGATTATATTCCATCGTGCGGCATATTAAAATTCAAGTCTATCTGTCTCCGGATAAATTGAACTAATTTTTGCTAGCGAACAGAATTTGGCATATTTGAACTTAATATCTTCCACAGCTTTCAGAATGTCCAGATTGTCATCCTGGTGATCGGGAAGAGTACTACGAATATCTTCCAACAGCTTCCTGGCTATCGCTATCGCCTTCTCGCATTTGGCATCACTATTTTGTAAATAGTGTTGCAGCACTCCGCTGTAGTATCCTAATTGCGCAGCGATTATGCTAGCTCTATGATATCCAAGGTGGTATCCCTTCAGTAGCTGCTCCTTGCCACTCTCTAAGCCTTTCTCGTAGCCTGACTTTTGTGCAATTTCTTCCGCAAATAACAAGTCTTCAAAGGCTTTATTCACGTCTTTCTCTTCCTGGGACATAATTATATTAACTAAAAACAGACAGCAGATATATTACTCATTATCATTATATTCCATTGTACAAGGAAAGTATCTTTATAATTATCAGTGTTCACTCTACTTACTTTCTACTGTCGATTAATTGTCGTAAAAAAAATATTAATAAAAAAATATTATTAAAGGACAAAAAACAACTTGTTAATCGAACTGTTGCGCATAAATAAACGAGATAATGAGGTAAAGTACGTGATACTGATTAAATCAACGTCTATAGAACTACGGACGTATACATAGAACTGTAAGACAGTACACGCGAACGTATTCAATACAGATGATAATAGGAATAATTATACTCCTATGGGCTATATCGGGTGTGAGAAGAAAACGCGAATCTCTTCGGCCTTGAACGAACGCGACGTGATGTAAATTCAGACTTCTGAACGCGATAAAACTAATCGAAACCTACATATACATACGGTAACCTGTGCGGCAGCTGAGTTTATTATAGGTTATAGTGTTATACAAATATTATTTTGACACAGTTGTGTCGGTGCTCCGTATACGTGAGTGCAGAAATATAGAGTGCAGTGAAAACACTCTTTCTCACTTCCTTAATACTTATTCATTACCTGCCTGCTACCTATTTCTACCTCGACGAAAGTAATAAAATGACGGACGAGCGGAATTTTCGCTCGCAGTATTATGAAAAGGTGAGGCCTGTCTCCAAGATCCATTTGCCCTTGAAATCGAACAATTATATACTAATATGCAAATGTTCAAGTTGTCACATGAATATCATTTCTTTTAAATGACAGGTTGGTTTTCGCAGCGTCGAAGAAAAGAAATCTCTGGAGATATTATTGAAGGAGCGCCCGCTTGACAAGACAAAGCTGAAGCAGTTTTGCTTAAGATTCACTGTACCTGCTATGTATAGAAATTTTCTGTGGAAAGTCTTACTGGATGTTGTACCGGTTTACGTAGAGAGCCAAGGGTTTATAATGGCTCAGCGTAAGGCGGAATTTCAGGATTTGCAGAGAGCACTGAGAGTCACCAAGATCATAGATGACTTTACAAAGCCTCATCTGATATTCCTAGCAATGTGGCTGTTACGTAAAAGAAAGGCAAAAGTTGATATGGCTGCTCAATTGGAATCACCTTTATACAGGTTCAATGTTATTCAATGTTGTTTCAGACTTTTACATTTAAATCTAACTTTTTTTAAACATTTTGAGATTTAGAATTTGTTTCGATTACTTGTCTCTGTGAATCTTGAAGAATGCGAATCTTGAAAGATTGGCTTTATACGTTCATGATACTTTGTATGATAGCCAAAAATATTATATTGTAACAGAATTTTGTCTATTCCAGAGCTATGAGCAAAATGGCAGAGACACTGTGGTATGTGATTGATGTTGAATCGGAAGAAGAGAAGCTAGTGGACATGTATTGGATATTATCCAGACTTTTTGTGCAAGTTGAAAAGCTACAGAAAGAAGTAGGAAAATTGCAAGATTCTACATATGCACTGTTGGAAAAAGAGGATATAGAATTATACAAGCATCTCGTTAAAATTGATGCACTTCATAATCTTCCATACAATGCATGGTTTTATTCGTGTTTTGCTGGTATAATATGCAATGGATCTATTGCTAAGTATGCATAATGTGTTATCACATAAAAATTACAATTGTATTTTATTAGTTGATTTTAATAATAACATATGTAGAGTTACTAGAAAGAATATTTATTTATTTTTTGTAGGATATGGGATAAAATAACTGTCGGAGCATATCGAATTTTAATATTCGTTGCCGTTGTTACGTTAACCACTTTGAGACGTCTATTATTAAGATGTGAAAGCATAGATCATGTTTTAGATACTATTAATAATGTAAGATTACTGGTTGAATTGTAATTCTATAATATAATGTGATAGATATGTTGTTTTCTTAAATATTACATTTTTTTTAGATAACAGAGGAAACGTCAGAGATGATAGTCAATAAAGCAATTGAATCAATGCAACAAAGCGGAACAACTCAACAAGTTGACATGTATTTCACAAAACATAGTTAATATTTTATACATGTAATATCAAATTGTATTCCATATATGTGACGAAGTTATTATGGATGTTAAGTTTGCTCAAAATTTTCTTGATTTTTTAAATTTATCTCACATTTAAATGCTATACAAAACAAAAATTTACTAACTAATTTTTATCACACTCATAATAGCTTTAATACATGTTACACCTCTGTGAAAAGTTGGACCTATAATAAATTAAATTTCTTCTTCTTCTTCTCTTTCGTGTAGGCCTAAAACAGGGCCTATTTTATCCACCACTTGTGCCTCTTCAAGCCCACAATGGTAGTTCTATGAGCATTCCTCTTTTTTTGCCAATGGGCAGGTTGCTAGCCTATGAATCTTCCTCTTTAATCGGGCTTGGAATCCGACAGTTACTCGGTAAGATTTGAACCTGGACCTTCGGCTCATTAGAACAACACATTAGATCGCACTGTGTTACCAAATTAAATTTCTAATTTGGAAAATGTAAATATTTTGTTTGTAGTTGTTTGTACTTTGTAGTAACTACGAGCAATAATTTCGTTTGTAGTTTTAACCATTAAAAGCTATTGGAAATGTTTTAAAAAACTAACTGTCACTCTCTCTCGATTTCAAAATGAATCATTAATTCAAAATTGCAAATCATAAAAATTATCGTATTTTCCGCTCTATGTAAATTCGAAAATATTCCTTCTATCATACCGTTTACACATAGATAGATGAGAGTGTTATTATCAGCGATAATATGTGTACAAAGACGTCGAATTAGTGGGGAAGTCAATATACATGTGTATATGTCGTGTATGTGTAACGAGAAGTATCGTGATGGTATCCTTCGATTCGTTGAACGATTGAGATAAATAAAACTTGAGTTAAATCCAAGGAACTCAATCATTTACCAGTCTGACTAGTATTTGAGGTTCGCTCGTCGGTATTCGATCAATAACTGTTGAAGCTTGTAAGAGTATAGTAGAATTTATACGTACGTATAAATAAACTTATTAATGTTATAATTAGGGAAAATTTTATCGCAAATAAAAAATTATGTTAGTAAATAACACTGATAATATTTCCAATTTTAATATCTAGTCTTTAGTTGCAATATTATTTTATTGACTATTTTAGTGATATTTAATATAAAATATTTAATATTTAATTTATTTTAAATATATTTATTTTAATGATTTTCAAATATATAAAATAAAAACAATATACGATTTAATTAAAATCTTTTGTTATCCTTAGTTAATTAAGAGTGGATTGAAAAGTGACTCAGTAAATAATTCAATGTTCGAATCTAAAAGATACTTTATTGCAAAATTGCATATACTATCTATATATTTATATATATATATATATATATATATATATATATATATATAATGTAATTACACATTGTATACACATTCATTTTAAAGTTAAAATTAGTTCATAATGTTAAAGTTTGATCAACAAAAAAAGAAATTATCGCACTGATAACAACATATAATTTTGTACGCGAATCTCAAGTATCGAAATTAATATTTCAGATAAATGGGACAGCTGCATTCTGACAAACTTTCACTTTATTATAATTTATTATTGACAGAGTAGCAGCTTCCGCGAAGTGACTATATTTTAAAGTGGATTACTTAACTCTCGGTTCGAAGAGTTCTAATATCAAGTTTCTCAGTCGTGATTTGTTTACTATCATCTTTATTTTAACAAGGAAGTAATAACGAGATGGGAGTATTAACAAAAGTGGCGTTGCTAAATATCAAAAGATCAACAAAAACGTTGTCTCAGGTAATAAAATTAATTAATACTAATTTTATCACACATTTTTCACAATTTTACCATATTATATGTGTACGTAAATTGAAGATATTAAGTTACAATATGTTTTTAAAGTAATCTATACTTAATTTATTTACATAATCAATTATTTATATAACCAACTTTTTAATTGTTAAAACACTTAAAAGAAAATACTTAAAAGTATTTTAGATCAGGATTTTAGACTATCAGGATTAACTTAAACATTTCTTTTTTTTTAGCGCATCCAATGCCACAGAACACTTACATCTCAACAAGTGTTCGAGCGTGAATCTAAATATGGTGCTCACAATTATCATCCAATCCCCGTAGCTTTGTGCAAAGCTCAAGGTATCTTTATGTGGGACGTCGAAGGGAAACGATACTTTGATTTTCTTAGCGCTTATTCGGCAGTTAATCAAGGCCACTGCCATCCCAGAATCTACAAAGTAATGATCGACCAGGCGAAGACTTTAACTCTGACGTCCAGAGCATTTTATTCTGATATTTTGGGTGAATTCGAAGAATATATCACAAAACTTTTCAGGTATAAAGTGTTTGAGTTCCCCAAGTTTATGTTGATAAGATAAACGATGATGTAACGATATCTAAAGTATAAGAAATCAATGAAAGTAGGAGATAAGTATGTATAGAGTAGACCAAAATTATTGACTAGCCTTTCACTGATAGATTCTGTAGAACATCTTAAAACAGAAATTTATATCAATGAATAAATATCTCAGACTGTTAAATTTATCGAATGAAGTACGTCATAAGTTGACACGTGATTTTTATTACATATTTTATAACTGGTAAGCATATTCAAATGATATCAGTTGATAAATTGCTTTTTTCATTTCTATGATACACTAGAAAAAAACAAATACTATAATAACGTACAATTTTCCTTATATCGATAAGTTCATAAAGTAGATTGAATATAAAAGTTTCTAAAATATCTTAATTATTTATCTTAATGTTAATGTGTTTATATACACTTTCTCGTCTTGATGCTATTGCGTTCAGCAATTGCGATAAAATATTAAAAGACAAGTAGAATTAAATATATCGAATATAAATATTATAAATTATATCGAAAAAATAGGTTTTCAAAATTCATAGAATTAGATATTCTGTCAGTGAAAGACTCCAGTAATTTTGGAACAATCTATATATGATATGATGTAATTTCGGGAATTTAACTAACATTTCAAAAGTTATACGAATTGGATAATTAAATTTTGAACAAACATCCGGTTTAAAATAATAATCTTTGAAATAAGATTAAGATCATCTTTTTTTTTTTTTTTTCTGAAAAATTTTATTCCTTTAGATATGACAAATGGTTACCGATGAACACAGGCGTGGAAGGTGGCGAAACGGCATGCAAACTGGCACGCAGATGGGGATATTCGTGCAAAGGTATACCGCAGAATCAGGCTAAGATATTGTTTGCGGAGGGCAACTTCTGGGGAAGAACTTTGAGCGCTGTCTCCTCGAGCACCGATCCCAGCAGTTACAACGGCTTCGGACCGTTTATGCCAGGTTTTGAACTTGTGCCTTACGACGATCTTGCAGCACTTCAACGGGCTCTTGCCGATCCAAATGTTTGTGCCTTCATGGTGGAACCTATTCAAGGTGAAGCCGGCGTTGTAGTTCCCAAGGTAAATTTTCATGTGTTAATGTTTAAGCACATTGGAGGAAAGCTTACTAAAGTGCTTACACAACCTTCGGTCATTTATTCTCACAATTGTCTTTGTTCTTTGAAAAGGACGGATATCTGAGAGGAATTCGAGAGCTTTGCACGAAAAACAATGTCTTGTGGATCGCGGATGAGGTGCAAACCGGTCTAGCGAGAACGGGGAAGCGGCTCGCAGTAGATTACGAAAATGTGAAACCGGATATTTTGATTCTCGGTAAAGCCCTGTCTGGAGGATTCTATCCCGTTTCTGGTGTACTAGCAAATGATCCCATTATGCTCACAATCAAGCCTGGCGAGCATGGGTCTACTTATGGTGGTAATCCTCTGGGATGCAGGATTGCTCTCGAAGCGCTTCAAGTCCTGGAGGAAGAGAAACTCGCCGAGAATGCGGAGAAGCTCGGTCATATAATCAGAGACGAACTTAGGAAGCTACCGAAGGAGATAGTCACTTTGGTGAGGGGAAAAGGCCTATTGAACGCTATCGTTATTAATGAAAAGATCGACGCCATGGATATCTGCTTGAAACTAAAGGAACGTGGACTCCTGGCGAAACCGACGCACGGACACATCATTCGTCTGGCACCGCCGTTAATTATCACAGAGGAACAGATACGCGAATGCGCGGATATCATTGTTAAAACTATTCTTACATATAACTAACAAATTCATTTCTGGTATAATTTTGATTTTAATGTAATACTATTATGTCTGTGAATTGATCGCACTTCACGCGGCACACTTTTGCGCGCACAAAAAATGAACAGAACTTATTTAATTTTGATGCAGAGATATAAGAACATAACGGAAAATATCAAAACATATTGCAATACATTTGACTCGAATACAGTGGCTTATTTCGAAAGCTATATAACTGTTAGCTCATTTAAGAAATTGATTTTAACTTTTAGTTGTTTTCTTTTTACTTTTACTTTTTAATTTACTTTAGATATCGGGTATCTATTTCAAACAATTTAGATAGTCGGAAACAAATATTTTTGCAAAATATCAACAAAGATATAAGAAAATTTTTGTCAGCAGAATATGAATCTCTTCGTTGATTATATTTTATTCAAATAGTTATGAAATAAGAAATTTTGCTGGGTTTTTATTAACAATCGCTCTCAAATTATATGAGTTTTAGACTTTGCTAATAGAACTTACGAAACAGTTGATGATCGGTCGCGAATGCTTTGACATATATCAAATTATAAATATTCTTCATAATTTAATCGAACATTGCAAACAAACGTAATTATTGTCGTTTACAATGATATTCTATTTTGTAAAAAAAATCCGAATAATCCACTTTGTGATCATATTATTATTTCAAGCAAAGATATGTAATTAACGTAAGCAATGAATTGATTTCAAGTTATTAATAGTTTCGTAACGATAATATTCTCTATGCAAATAATAATATGTTTCTAGTGCAATGACACGAAAGATAACGTGTCGAAAAACATGTAAGCATGGTTTGCTATCAGTAAATAATTCCTAAGTAATAATATAAGATCGTATTTCATATAATTTCTATATTTAAGATCGTAATAATATAATTTCGATATTTCATTTCGATTATTTTATACCGTAAAATTATCTGGATTATAATTATGTTAATAACTTTAATTTCATTTAAATCTTATTAAATGTATTTTTAATTTCTTATAACATTATTTTCTTAATATTTATGTTCAGATTTCTTTTCTATGTTATATGATCACTGTTATATGTCTGTCAAATTCCTAGTCAAGTTAAAAAAAAAAACTTAAAATTATATATAAAAATTATATCAACGAGAGTTCAAATAAAAAATACAAAACAATTGTAATTTTTTTTTGTTCTTTTCCCGATATCCTGTAAAAATGCCTTAGATTGTATTATTTATCATGATTCGTTTACTTCGACATGCTGGCGCCTTTATACTGTACCTTTTATCAGATACGGTTTACGTCAATAAAAGTATTTCTAAATCCTTCTGTCGCAATGCTTATGTACAAGCATGATTTCAGTAAATAGGTAATCATATCCGCCGTATCTTTTGTCATATCTACTTTTACATTGATATAAAAGCAAGTTAAGCGGAGTCACCATCAGATGCTTATATTCTAACTTCTTGCACTCTTACTCATAAATTTCGTTAACAAAAAGAAGGTTTCGTAAATGTAATACATATTTCCAGCGATATTGTAGCAACAACATTCGTTACAACATTCCAACTATATTGCAGGGTAAGGAGAAAAACATGGCTTTGCAATCCATGAGACAGAGATTCTTCAACATCGTAAGAGAATCGGACAAGAGAAGATTCTTGAGTTCCCAGCAAGTGATCGATCGTGACAACAAGTACGGTGGTATACACTTCAAACCGCTACCAGTTGTTCTTTCTCGTGGGGAAGGAGTCTACTTATGGGACATCGATGGAAAACGGTACCTTGATTTCCTGGCAGGATTCTCGACCGTCAACCAGGGTCACTGTCATCCACGTCTGGTGAAAGTAATGAGAGATCAGACAGGGAAGCTAACGCACACGTCAAGAGCCTTCTACTCGGAACCTCACGGCGAATTGGGAGAATATCTGACAAAACTCTTGGGATGGGATCGGTTTTTACCTATGAACACAGGTGCGAAATCATTTGAAAAAAGAATTGGGATTCTAAGAGAGTTTTAGTATTTCGATAATTATTGGAAAAACATTTTTTATACTGCATTACTGCATTACTTGTTACTCCGTTAACAATTACAGAAGAACAAGCTTCTTTACTGCAGAAGACAAAAGAGTTGAAGCGTTTATTCCTTCCTTAATTATTCGCAGGTGTCGAAGGTGCTGACACAGCCGTAAAATTGGCCAGACGTTGGGGATATAGAATAAAAAAAGTGCCGAGCAACAAAGCTACCGTTGTGTTCGCCCAAGGAAACTTCTGGGGCCGTTCACTGGCGGCCTTATCGGCTTCGACGGATCCAAATTGCTACACGGATTTTGGTCCTTATGTGCCTCTTTTTGAGAAGGTGCCATACAACGATCTGGTCACCCTGGAACAAAAATTTCAGGAAAACCCAAATATCTGTGCGTTCATGATGGAACCCATTCAGGGAGAAGCTGGAGTCATTGTGCCGACTGTGAGTTGATACAAAAATACATGACATCGTGAATATTGTATTATTGAGAAATTATTTTTAACGCAAAAATGCTGTTTTTTTACTGCAAAAATCGCGCAGAATATTCTTCGATTATTAAGATTATTAGTGATTACCATCTTTTTTATCAACAACAATGCAATCTTTTACTTTCTTCATCTAGGACGGTTATCTGAAAGGTGTAAGAGAACTGTGCACGAAATACAATGTTCTATGGATAGCCGATGAAGTGCAGACTGGTCTTTGCAGAACTGGCATGCGCTTGGCAGTTGATCACGAAGGCTACAAACCGGATATTCTTATTTTGGGAAAAGCTCTCTCCGGTGGCATGTATCCGGTTTCCGGTGTCCTGGCGAACGATCAGGTTTCGATTTACGAAAAGTTTCATTGCAATCATTAAAACAATATTCAATGATATTTACTCTATTTTGGGCATTCTTTAATTTGATTTAAGTTTCATTAAATAAGTTTCAAATTAAATTTATATGATTTTATAAAATGTAAAATATTTTTACAATCCATTATTACTCATGAAAGTTCCTTACGTTAAAGTTGAAGCTCACAAAGGCGAATATCTACCATTACGTATTTCGAAAGAAAGTGATATTAATCACTCGTTTGGCGCGATAAGGTTTTTAATTCAGCTGATCATTTCTTTCCAGATAATGCTCTGTCTGGAAACAGGTTCGCATGGAAGCACCTTCGGTGGAAGTCCGCTTGGGAACCAGGTTGCTTTAGAGGCAGTTAAAATTCTAGAAGAGGAGAATCTAGCGGAGAACGCGAAGAGACTCGGAAAAATTCTAAAGGAAGAACTGGATAAGCTGCCAAAGGACATCGCCTTGGAATACCGTGGGCGTGGTCTTCTAGCCGGTCTTGTGATAAACAAAGGTCGTCAGCAATCACAAATGATTCATCCATATCGCTGATAAATTGTCACCAAATTAAAAATTTGTTGCGCGATATCAGTGAAGATAAGATACTTGTGATGCAAAATTAAAATATCTCACAAACAATGACTTTATCCCACACTAATGTATCGAATAACGTTTTAACATTTTAACAAGAAATATTGAATTTTATTATGATACATTCAAGGTGGCTTTTACTTACAGAATTCGCCGAGGGTTGGGACATCTGTCTAAAGCTGAGAGACGCTGGATTATTGTCGAGACCCGCACATGGTCAAATCATCAGAATATCGCCTCCGTTAACAATTACAGAAGAACAATTACGAGAAGGAATACACATTCTCACTACGGTCCTCAAAAATTACAAATAAAGAATTTAAAATTTCACAAAATTTCACGATTGTAAACATATTTTTTACAAAATAAATTACCTCTTGTTATCGTATTATTCCAAAAAGCACATTTAAAATTTCAGATCTTAGATCTAAAATTCTAAGATTTCTTGCGGAAACAATAGTTGGAGACAATAGTTGTAAGAGAATAAAAAAGTAAAAGTTAATTACAATTACACACCAAGAAAAATCTTATGACTATACAACATGTATTCGTAATAGCCATTTTCATATTTCTATGTACAATTTATTATATTTGTGATTCGTTGTGCTTCTTTAAGTGTCTTGTCAAACTAAAAGACTGCGAAAACATTTGATTACACTGATTACACTTATAAGCCTTTGAACCGGTATGTAAGTTTAAATGTCGTTTCAAATGATTGGCTAGTTTGAATCTCTTTCCACATAATCGGCATTGGTGTTGCCTCAATGTACCGTGCGAGGCTTCGTGGCTTTTAAGATGACTCGATTGCGCGAATCTCTTACCGCACAATTTACACGCGAAAGGCTTCACTTTTGTGTGAATTCGCAAATGCTCGACCAGATTACCCTTTTGTACAAAGCGCTTATCGCAATACTCGCATTTATGCACCCTCGACGTCTTGTGTGTTCGCAAGTGCATTTTTAAATTATAATTATGACTAAATTTTTTATCACAAATTTCGCATTGCATCAAACCCCTTCCAGTATGAAGTCTTTCGTGAGCTTTCAAATTTTTTAAAAGTCGGAAACGTTTGTTGCAAGTGCTGCATTCGTAGTCCTTGCTCTGCGATGTATTATCACTTTTGTTATGGACTTTTATGTGCTCCTCCAAGTATGATGGATACGAAAATATTTTATCGCATACTTTACATTGATGTACGTTAGTTTTGGTGTGTAGTCTCATATGCGCGCTGAGTTTGCTCTTCGATGCGTAACCTTTGCCACAGCTTAAGCATTTAAATGGTTGTTGACCAGAGTGAGACAATTGATGAGCAAATAATTTAGACTTTTGTGAAAATTGTCTCGGACATATCTCACACTGATGCTTCTTAGTATGAATATCTTCCGTGGCTTTTATATCGAGAGGTTGCTTGTAATTATCATCACTTGGACATCCGTGATATTCAATCGCGAGTTGCCTGTCTTTTCCCGACGATTTTATAAATCTCAAATTTTCAGCAATCGACACATCATTCTCGGAATGTATCGTTACATTTTGCATGCGTTCTGAACTGCTTTCCTGAACACCATCGAGATCAATATTTTCCGGGAAGTTTATATTTTGTATCCCATCGTCCACAGTTGATCTCTGGTATGACAAGTTCTGAATGGGATTGTCAACAGAATGAATCGACCTTTCGTAGCTCAAGTTTTGTGGGATATGATTAGAATTTTCACAAATCTCTATGTTTTCATTATCGCACGACATATTGACGCTCTCCGTGCTGTGCGTTATATTATGGCTTATTAACTGTCTTCTATTGGTAAAAGTGTGATTACACAGGGAGCAATGTAAGGCACAGGCAGCTCGACTTGAACTTTGTTCGTTCAGTGACATAGTATGCATCATATTCGGTCTGACTAGTGGAGATAACTGCGTACTTGGGATATTATCATTCGCAAAGTTCGAACTGACATGAGTAAAATTAAGATACGGATTCTGAGACTCCACAATGTGCATATGTTGCATAGGTATATTATCCTGAATGAAGGGCAAGTGTAGTCGATTATGAGCACAGAGCTCCTGATAATTCATAAACACAGCTCCACATTCCACACATTTCAGTGTCTTATGAGAATTCTGTACGGGCACGAATCCCTGACTCTGTTGATTTTGATAGAGCTTGCAGCCAGAAACTGTGGTGTATGATGTCAATCTGGATACCTGAATATTTGAACATATTCTTGATTGTTGAACGATATATATATCTCCAGCAAACATCAATTAACAGTTAAATGTTAATGTTACAATTTTTCACTCAATAATGCAAATGCTATATCACTGTTACATGTTGAGTACATTGTTGAGTGAGAAATTAATATAATATTGATGTTATGCCACTGTTGATTGGCATTTGCTGGGATGTTACAGCGAAAGCGTAAAATTCCTTTACCTTCAATGCAGCCTGCCTCAGAGCCCTATCTGCGGCACGACACTGCTCTCGATACAAAAGGGCTGACTCCGCTCTCGTGACACAACGATCACACATCTTTTCGGGCAAGCCGTCTCCCTGCCAGACCTACGCGAAACACAAGTTTAATCTTCCTGCAAATTTACATTAAACCCGGGATAAGAAATGCATCGCTTACCTCCAAACAAGAGAGAGATCGTAGTTTAGCGGCGAGTGAAGAGCCAGCGGGTCCCACGAACAAACACACCATTTTGTCGCCGTCTTCTCGCAAGCACGTACGACACAATTTGCTGATATTCTCACTGTCGATCTCCTTCGTGACTATAAACATCTCTCTCTGTCGTTTGATAAAACGTTCTGATTTTTCCGGCTCCGATTCTTCAAAGATTAGGTACGTTCAATTTATCATTCGAATTCTTTGATGCATTACCTCGGACATATATATATTTATATATTATATCGTATATTTCACTCGTTTTTCCAATCAGTCATGTTCTTCTTCAGACCTCTGTCTGTTTTGACGTTTTCGTGTCATCCATGCGGCTGTCAAATTTCGTTCCGTTTACGCCGCTGACGCAAGATATCGCTACTGTTACTATGTTTACGGGCAGGCCATAAGAGCGCGCTTGTGCATAACGCCGCGCTCGTGTCGCCGTGTAAACGAGAAAAAAGTGTCCTTACGGAAGCGCGGACGGGAGAACGCATCCTTGTATAGGAGAACGGTGTTGTGGAAAGTGTAAACACTTGTGTAGTAAGACCGGCCTTCTGCAAGCGCGCTCTTATAACCTGCGTGTAAACGTAGTATGTAAGATCGTGGTCGTGAACGTCGCTGCTGCGTTCCAAAACGCATCAACGACGTGTAAACCTGGATCTACAATAGGTGTAGTGTAACCTTAACCCCTTTAATGGGGGTGCTCCGGAGACGACGCTGAATCGAGGAGAGCGTTTATAAACGCGCTTAATAAAAAGATTTTTCCCTCCTCGGGAAATGCGTCTAAAGACAGCAGTTTCTTCGGATCTATGCTTTGCATAGTTCTGCCGTCTAGTGTGATTTTTTGAACTCGGTGGTCGCATAGCAGCAGAAGCATTATGTAAAATAATAATAGACATTATGTAAAAAAAAGTGTCCCCTTTAAAGGGGTTAAGTCGTAAAAGACTGACCAATCACAATCGAATATTAGAAGAATACTCAACTATGATTGGTCGATTTCACCCACGCTAATTGGACGTCGAAAGAGGGAAAATACGAGGTGTAAGAAATCCCGTAAGGAACGAGTCGGCGCGACGTGTTTGTTAATATACAAACATCATAATAACAAAATATTTTAAACAATGCATTTAAACTATGCATTTATATAGGTTAAACATGCTTCACAGTCAGTTTCACTGCTGGCAACTACACAAAGCTGGTAAACACATTAGTCGTTGTTCATCGTCGCGTCACTGAGCTCTAGCAGTATTTATAATATATTTCTTTCGATTCAGGTATCTGAATCTATTCATTACTTGTAGGTGCACGCAAATAGAGAGGAGTCATTAAATACTGTGGGAGTGACGAACCAAGAGGTCCTGATAGAGATCCTCTATTTGCAACATACAGGCACAACACACATTTTCTTTTTTATTTTTATTTTCCCTTCTTTATTTATTTCGTTCTGTCTCTTCTTTATTTATTTATTTGTTTGACTTTTTTGTTTTATTTCGATATGAAAACATACAATAAATTACTGTACAAAAAGCCTAAACGAATTTTCGTCGAAGCTTGGCTTAATGATAAGCTGCTGCACAAAAAGCGCAAACGAGGTTTTGTCGAAGCTTGGCTTAATGATAAGCGTTATAAAAATTGGATTCGAAAAGTTTCATATGATAAAACTCTTTATTATTGTATTGTATGCAAAAAAAATTTTTCATGTTATTCGTCACATGTTTCCAGACATGCGAATTCTCCGTATCATAAAAGAAATTTGAAAAAAAACATACCGAATAATGATGACATAACTGTACAAAATAAAACACACTTTAAGTTAGTGTTTAAACAAGAATGGTTAGATATAGAGAATTTTAAATCATGGTTACGTGAAAGTCAGTTTGATAAAGGTATGTGTTTTTGTGCGATTTGTGGTAAATCTCTTATTGCTCAGTTTTCGAATGTTCGACGGCACGCACGATCCACAAATCACATAAAACTATGCAAAGAAAGAGGTATTAAAACGAACAAATCAAATGAAGGATCTCTTTTGTCGTTTGACGAGCGTAAAAAATCAGCGGAAATACAATATGCCGCTTTAATTGCAGAAAAAGATATTCCTCATCAAATTTCAAAAGAAATTCTGAGTTTTTTTCAAAGCATAGGACAACAGCCTGATGTATTGATGAGCATGAGCATGAGTTGAAATAAATGTAAAAATATAATTTCTAACGTTTTGTGTCCGACTGAAAATGAAAATGTTATAAATAATAATTAATAATTTTGATGACAAGTGGAAAGAAATTTTGCGTCTGTCAAATAATACTTATAAATATCCCAGTTTAAGAAATCTTCTGAGAACGTTCTTCGATCACTCCCTAATTCTAATGCAGATCCGAAGAGAACGTATTCGATTTTAACTAATTTAAAATCTAAGAATCGCAACTCACTTTCTTCGACCTCTGTAAGTGCCACGTTGTATATTAAAATCAGCGTTAAAGACGAGGGATAAAAAAGCTGCAAGCATGACAATAAATGAACAACATTTATCTCGCCAATCAATTATATGCAGTTTGCCATACGAAAGGACAAATAATTTGAAATGATATGCTACAGATGTTGGTTCCTCGTCTACAACGCAATAATAATAATGTTTAAAAGAGAATTAATTGTATAAATGCGCGCGCGATCGACTAGAGCCATCCCTACTTCTCCCCACCCCTGCTGCTGTAAGCGTGCAGAATCTGGCAGCCTGCTCACAGAGTAAATAAATACCACGGACGAAGCAGGCTAATTGAATTTACGTGTACATAATGAATAGATTAAAAGGAACTCAAGTGGCAGCCATTAGTTCGTCATTTTACAAAAATGTATCTTTGCTTATGCAAATTGTACCGCCGTCCTTTGAGTTTCAACGGTACTTTAAGAAGGTACAAAAACATTTCTCGAAGACTTATAAATGTTTAATACATGTTTATACATGTATATGTGTGTGGGTGTGTGTGTATGTGTGTGTAATTAAAAATCTTTAATACATTCTTTTGAAATAGGGTATGTTTGACAAGCCTAATACAGTGGGTTTCCTACATGTGTCACATTATCTATCGACCGTATATGACGCAAAACTGTTTAAGGAAACGGTCAGGTGGCCGATTTTATCCAAAAGAGACGAAGCAACATATCGTATCGAAATGAAAAACTTCTTGTGCTTTTTATCACGAGACAATCCTGATATTAATTTCCCATCAGTATTAATGTCCCATTTGATCCAATCTGGAGGAACCAAGTTTCAGATTATCATGTGGAAACTATCGCAACTCGCTCTTAGAGCTTGTATAAAAAAGAACTGTACGTAACACACTAGTTATAAAAAGAAAAATATTGTATTTTTGCTAATCCATATTATTTATCTCAGTTGATTTTTTTTCAGTTCAAGGAGAATTGTTGAACGCGCCGTGCACAAGTCCAGTGCAGGATTTAACGATAATGTACTTCAATAATATAATTGCACAAAAGTGCAGCGTTGTAACAAAGTCTTGTAAGGATATAGAGAAAGTACTGAGTACTGCAAATAATTTTCTGAGGTAAATCATTATATTCGTTTGTGATGATTGTGACAATGAATGGTGATAAATGAATTTATATGTAATTATGTATATTTTAGGGACGAGATTAAGATATTGAATAGTTATAAATCGGAGATTTTCGATAGAAAAGAAAATATAAAAAGGCTAGTCCTTGATCTGCCAGCTCACTCATTAATTCAAAAGCGACTGACGAATGTCGAAGATTCCAATATCACAGGCTGTTATTACACAGATAAATATTTCTCTCATGATAATTTATTCATTAATAATTTTCACGATAATTTTTTCACATTGCAGTATGGAAAAGAAGTATTTTCAAGAAAGTCCAATATATACATAAGAAGAATAAAGAATTGGACGAATTAGAGGAATCTTTCGATCGTTTGTGTAAACTTGTCTTGAGAATAAACTCGAATTCTAGGCCGCTCGACGCAAATAAATTTCCCAAAATTTGCTATGATAATTATTTATTATATACACAATTTGAGACGCAGGTAAAGTAATCGAATAAAAATTTCGTACACAGTCAAATGCGGTCAATCATTTTCTTTTTTTTTTTAATTTAAGCATTTAATCCGCAATTTACACGCGAATGGCTCCATCGTGTTCGCCACTTTATTGTCGTTACTACATTTAACATTGGCGTTGTATCACAAAAGCATTGCCGATCTTTCCGATCTATCACAGTGTCTGCCGTTCGTTCAGAATGCTTGCAAAAAGATGAAATCTCTGCGAACGCTGTTCAACGCACTGAACGTGAGGCTCGACAATATATGCAGAGATGAACAATGTGTAGTGTCTCGAGAAATTAAAAATGTTCACGTTGATTTCGACGCGAGCAATATATCAATTGCAAACCGCAACATTTTATTGCAATCTCCCAAGATGAGTTTCAATCTCAATCAAAACACGAACGATGAACTGTTTTATGAGAGATTGCGCTTATCTCCGATGGAAGGTATGGCTCGTTAAAATCGCGCCATTTCGAAATGTAAACTGAACGTCACAAGAGTGTTAATTTTCAGGCAAACACAAACATTTATTTAAAAGATACAAGCGTGAGCATCGATTGCGCGAACTACCTGCAGCTTTGTCGGACTTGAGCAATTCTTGGAACAATATGAACGGATGGCTGTCTCCCCGCGCACACCCTGTCAAGTGTGAGCAAATCTCATTCAAGGGAAAACCTCTCTCGCCCTTGTACTCTCGATTGCTACAGCATTCTAAATCGAAACGTTTCAAAGGTTTGTCGCGCTTTTTAATATTTTGATACACTTAAAATCTTTATCGTTTGAATGAAAACGGTGAAAATCTAAACTAGAGTATGTGTCTTCAGAACACGTGTCTCGCAGCCCGGGCGCGAACTACGAGAGATTGAATCAAACACCGAGGAGACGTCCATCAAAAACGGGGCATCTGACAACGAAGGGCCGCAGAATGACAGATTTTTTTAATCCAGTCGTGAAACCTTTCTCGTTACACACAACCTCAAACATGAAGGATTAACAAAATGCGCAACTGATTCGACACAAAAATTCATGATACCTTACTAAAAAGAGAAATTGATAGATTGAGTGAGAATTTTTTAAAGTTCTGACGATGTTAATTGCTCAAACTCACTGTTAGTACCATTGATTTATGCATTTATTTAAGACACACGTGACTAGTTTTATATTTATTTCATTTTCCAGCTCATCATTGGCCTAGTATTCTAGTGTATATTCAATAACAAAGG
Source organism: Crematogaster levior (assembly GCA_901521435.1). Taxonomy (NCBI): domain Eukaryota; kingdom Metazoa; phylum Arthropoda; class Insecta; order Hymenoptera; family Formicidae; genus Crematogaster; species Crematogaster levior. The sequence continues at coordinate 560,431 of CABEGB010000002.1, forward strand.
ACAATGCTAGAAATAGGTCGATTATTTATAAAGATATATCCATTGTGGTTCATCTAATGATCTTTTTAAATATATAAGGACCTTGTAATTGTCCTATACATTTTTCTGGATTATATTCATTTTAATATTAATTAAGGTTGTATCTAAGATAAATTGAGCAATTTATCTTACCTACCGCTGTAATTGTTTCCAAAAATGTAGATCTATTTTCAACATTGTTTTTTGTACATAGAATGAAATGTTTGATTAAATGATCTCTAAACATTTTTTTTCTTCGAATTTAGGATGTTAAATATTTGTGTGTTATGACCGCTAGTCAAAGAGACTACATACTCATCAGCTTAGCATTATACATATAGTTTTTATTTTTATACTTGTCAATATATTCTTGTGCGTACACTTTAACTTTTCGTACAGTCAAACACGTGTCATCTCTCTCCCCCCCTTTTTATCATACCTCTTTTGTAACTTTTAAATAGAAACAAACTTCGGAGTCATTATAAATCGTTATAAGCGAGTATTTAGACACATGTATTATTCTATTATTATTTATGGAAAATAAATGTGCGAGGCTGATTTGCTATCGCGCGCGCCAGAAACCATAACCTTCTCGACATCTCGCGAATTTTGAATCACTGTGCTTCTCGAACCTCGCACCTATCGCGATTATTTGAATCGATCGAGCGGAAGAGCTCGCACGACGACAGATCGATCGGGATCAATCGCGGTCAATCATCACCATGGCGTCACAAATGCGGTAACTGCAGCGGATCGGATGAGAGAAAGATGGAGAAGGGGAGAAAGAGAAAGGGAGAGAGAAACGAGAGAATGCATACGTACCGCGCAAATATGGCGGTAATCCTATCAGCTGACACTGTCCGCTGCTGGCATGACGGATCGCATTTTGGTTAATCGGGTTAGATCGCAATAGTATCCCCTTTCCCTCCGCCGCTCTGTCATCGTCCTCGACGGCAAGGCTGCGCGTGCTGGCCTACGCTACATTACGTATGTGACAATACGTGTGATCCGGATGACGCATCTACGACGATGCTCTAATGTATTCCTTACACGCTGGCACGTACACGTATAACCACAACGACCGGGGGGAAACGAGCGCGCGTCGCTGACAGGCCAGGAAGGCAACACGCGGGAATGTCGTAAGAACGACGACCGTCCGTTAGCTCGGCTAGAGAGAGAAAAAGAGACCCGAGTCGTGCTCGGGAGGACACTCGGACAGCGAGGTCCGCTTTGTTCCTCGCGGAGCGGGATCGTCGTCACGAGAGCGAGCGGTGTCTGTGTAATGAGCGACTCCGAACAGCGACAACTGCACGTGCCTTACCGAGAGTATCATAGCCAGAACAATACCAGCCCTGCCACCACCGCTGCAGCCGCCACCGCCGCTGCCGCTCTGGTGGAGACCGATGCGCTGGTGGACCTGTCCATCGCGCCGCCCGTCAGCAGCCACCACCATCAGCGTCTGTCGTTGCAGAACGATCAGCCGCCATCGCCGGCTGACCTGCTCCCCGACGTCGAGTTCATTCCCGGCTTGAGCAACGACCAAACTTTAGCCATAGATTCCTCCGGGATCGACCGGGAGAGCCAGCCTCTCCTCGGTCGCTTGGAGCTTGACGTCACATTCAATAGATTTCCAGGTTCGTTCAGGTTACGAGACAATGGCATCCCCTTGCCTCCCATGTATATCCATTGATGACTCAAAATATTTAGTCACCTTCTAAGAATTATCATTTCATCGTCACGCATAGGAAATTACATTTGACATATCTTTGCAGATGATCCACAGTTCTCGGAACTTGTTTGGCAGGCTGAATGCGCGATAGATAATGGCGTTTACCCAGAAAGGATATACCAGGGTTCCAGTGGGAGTTACTTTGTCAAAAATCCAGCGGGGGTAAGATAACTTCTAATCTGCTCGAAAGTAAGAAATTTAGGCGCTATTGTCGCTACTGATCCGGCTGAAAGTACAGTGATGTTCAAGTAATGATGATTCCGTGTTGTCTTATCAGAAAATTATAGGTGTGTTCAAACCAAAAGATGAGGAGCCTTATGGCAGGTTGAATCCAAAATGGACAAAGTGGATGCACAAGCTTTGTTGTCCGTGCTGTTTCGGCAGGAGTTGTTTGATTCCGAATCAAGGATACCTGAGCGAAGCAGGCGCCAGCCTGGTTGATCGCAAACTGGGTCTCGGCATCGTGCCGAACACTAGAGTGGTGAAACTCGTAAGCGAGGTGTTTAATTATCCTCGTTTGGATCGTCAAAAGGCACGCATGAAGCAAGCCATCATGGACCAGTTCCCTACAGTAGGATCACATTTCAATCGCATCGGTCTACCACCGAAAGTCGGTTCCTTTCAAGTCTTCGTGGATGGTTACAAAGACGCCGATTATTGGCTGAGACGATGGGAGAACGAATCCATGCCGGCGCGCTTAAGTCGAGAGTTTCAGCTCCAGTTCGAACGTTTAGTCATCCTAGATTATATCATCAGGAATACAGACAGGGGTAAATGATAAAATCACTTTTATCCATAATAGCATTGTAGTTTCTTCTCTTATGACGAATATCCCACTTACAGGTAACGACAATTGGTTGATCAAATACGATACTAGTGTTAGCAAAACTGGATCCGAACAGGGTGAGGTAAAGATCGCAGCGATCGACAACGGTTTGGCCTTTCCTTTCAAGCATCCAGATTCTTGGAGGGCATATCCTTATCACTGGGCATGGTTAACTCAAGCGAAACAGCCATTCAGCGAAGTCACGAGAGAACTAGTCCTACCGCAACTTTCGGACCAGAATTTCGTACAGGATCTCTGTGATGATTTGTATCAGCTGTTCAAAGTATGTTGCATGTATTATTCGACGAGAACGGGCGTTTCGCTTGTCGCTCGAATAACAATAACAAAATAATTGCACGCATAATTGCATAATTTGCTCGTCTATTTCCGTAGCAAGATAAGGGTTTTGATCGACATCACTTCGATAGGCAAATGAGCGTGATGCGCGGCCAAATTTTAAATCTACAACAGGCTTTGAAAGATGCCAAAAGTCCCGTGCAATTGGTACAAATGCCGGCTGTAATTGTGGAAAAGTATATATTTTTTTTACTTGTTACTCTCATTTTTTTTAGGTATACAGTAATGAAGACACAGAGTTACAGAGTTTTTTCGTATCATTTTGTTCTAGGGCCAAAGGAAACGGCGCTCCCAGATTGTTTTCATTTTCTGACACGTTTACCCAGCGCTTCCAGAACAAGAGTCCGTTCTTCTCCTGGTGTTGAAAACGAGAATCGGAGTGACTTAAATCAGAGTGCTCGTAAATAAGTGTCAGTGGTATCAGTGTCAGTCACATTGTTCTCCGCCGCGAAAAATGTTATTACTTATTTTTCTAAGTTCATCCTACATTTCTACCTCTCTATTTTAGTTTAACTTCTACAGTGCGGCTAGAAATTGATCAGGAGGACACGGTTATCCTTTTTTTAGTCTTGTATTTATAATCTCTCAGTTTAATCGGGTTATAAGATATTCGTACAACTATTGTATACAGTAAATATATATATAATTAATGTTAAAACATTTTCTTTTAATGCGCTTAATGTGCGAACAAAGTGTAAAAAAGGGCGTATATGAAATTTAGATATAATATATAATATATTCATTACCACAAAAAAGATAGGTTGTACGAAATGTCTCTCGCGTGTCTTCCACACGTACACACACATGCGCGCGCGCACATTGTAGTTTGTGCCAATCGGTACCGTGAAAGGAGTACATAGATCAATACCTAGAGAACGACTAATGTCATGCTACAGCTATAAAGATAAAAATATATGACATTTTCTTTCTTCTATTCTCGCGTGTCGAGAAGATGACATTAGTTATTCTAGCGAGGTGTTGTCGCTAGATAAATTTTTTTGGGAAATTAAACTGTGATCGCATGTGGTATGCATGTCACATTGCATGTGTACTGACAACAGGAATTCCACGTAATTATACATAACATAAGTACAAATTGCTACTGGAATACATAAAAATAGAGTTTCTAGCGCAATTTTTATGAAATTGTATTTTTGCCTATTTTCTCTTTTGTATCGTAAGAGAAATAGAGTCATGTGATCCTATGCGAGTTCAAACCTGATATCACACAACGACATATCTTACGACAAGGATAACACGAAGTTAGTTCTGGACCATGTGTCAGACACATTTTAATCAGATTTTAAAAATGTTATTGAAACTTTGACTCCAAGATATTATTTTAAACGTTTTGATATTTATTACGACACACTGTTTATGCAGAACAATATTAATGCAATTATACATTGTATATATATATTTATATACATACAATATACGCGATAAGAAAGGAAATCTGAAAGAAGAGCTGCAATATGGAGGTTGTTGAGGCTTGTGCAAAGAGGAAAGCTTCATCATGTACCAAAACGGTGGCATGTCCATGCAAAACGAAAGTAATTGTCATCTCATCACTATCTTCATCTCGATATCTTATAAATTTTTCAATCAATTATTTTTAATTATTTTGATATAGTAGTGAAAAATCTATTATAACTAATATTCCGTACGCAATGTTGAAACTTTTTGTTGTAATAATTTTATTGATAGATTGCAAATTATATTAATGTACTCATAATTTATAATTGTTAATATCTGATTGTAATTATCATGATTGTATATTATATTTTGGTATAATATACAATATATTATCATTATTAGCAATTATTAATGTTTATATTTTATAACTTATATTTATATTACTAACCACAGTACAAAAGATACGTGCAGCCTCCACGTGCAAAATCCTTCGCACCGGAGCAATTATACAAGATACCGTCGAATCAATTCGAAGACAAGACGACGTATCACTTGTCTTATCTAAATGTGGATCGCGCAGCAGCGCGTTGTGCACGACTACAACCAATTCGACCTGTTCACAGCCTTCAGAAGAGTACTGGCAAGTTTTTTGACGAGACAACAAACAAACTATCCTACAGACCCATATGGCAGACCGTTAAAGCAGAGCCTATCGTACCAAAACGTAGGTAAGTCAAAGTATCTATATTTCACCGTTATATGCATCAATATTCGTTGCAAAACGAGAAATTTATCTAGTATGAACAGGATCTCCAAGTTGAATAAAGATATTAAAATTATATCTCCTGTATATCTAAGAACTTCGGTTTTGCCTATGATTACACACCGAAATCCTTGAGTTGCGAGAAATGATTTGCGAGTCATGATTTAGGAACATAAAATTTTTTTTCTTTCAGTTCAGCAGATCATCTTGAGTCATCTTAAAAAATTTTCTTGTGTATTTCTTTTATTTTATCGTAATAAAAAAACAAGGCTGAGATTAATTTACAAGATTGTCGATAAAAAAATGCTGATAAAGTTTGGAGTAAGATGATATAATAATTTTGTTAGACCGCTGACGAGTACAGGCATGATGGAAACTGTGACGACAGTCCGCCACGATTACGTGGCGAAACACGTGGAGAGGCCAGAGATGATTATACCCTGCGGAAATATTCGCACAAGTTTAGCTCCGTTGGACGATAGAACGATGACAAGACTATCCTACGTTTGCCCAGGACCTATCGAACCTGTAATCAGTTTCAAACCGATGTTAAAGTACTGTCCATCGAGCCAGCCGCTTTCTAAAGAGACAACGCAAAAATTGAGCTACCAACCCTATGTTATTGTTAAAAAAGAATTTTATCCTTGGACACAGAAACCAACGTACAAGTACGTTGAATTTGAGTGTTACATTCTGACAATAACAAAATAATTAAAAAACATAAATCCAAATGATAATAAAAAAAGAGATACATATTCTACATTTGTTGTAAAAAATATAGAATAAGTCAATTCAATATTCTATATTTTATAAATAATTTTCTAAAATATAGAATAAAAAATAAATAATCTTACTATTACATAATAGAATCATCTTATTTATTAATAATAGCTATCATGTTTTAAAAAGATTTGAATATGAAATGAAAATAAAATAAATAAAATTTCTCTGTCTCTTTTCTTGTTACATGATCATATAACAATTGTAGAAATATTCCCTTTGCATGTTTTTATTTTCTGTAACATAAAAGATGATATTAATCCGAATATTTGAAGGCCACCGGATATCGCGATGTGTGGTAAGACGACTTATTCCGAGAGTTATATGGAGAACGATGCAGTTTCCGTGGAGAAGCCCTTCTTTCCCGTCGCGACATATGTATTTCCTTACGGCGCGGAATTTGTGGGTAAAACCATCTATAAGGAAAGCTATCTACCGGGTAGCGCGGAACATGTGGTACCGTTTGTTCCCTGTGGGAATATCTCTATCCCCGACGGAAAGATGTCCGCCGATACAACTAATAAGGTGCGACTTTGTAATTATGCTTGAATTTTTATCGCACGATAAAAAACCGATAGCTTCTGTCTCGATTTATAATTCGTAATTCTCACTACTCGAATTACTTTGCAGCTGAGTTATCAAAGAGTCTGGACCGAGAAGCGAAAACCGATTGTGCCACGTGCTAGGACTATATTGACGACCGCTAAAATGCAATCGGAAACGACGACCCGTTGCGAATACGTAGCAAAAACAGCGTTACGTCCGGACCTTATCGTCCCCTCTGATAATATCCGCACAGTCGATGTACCATTGGAGGGAGACACCACTACCAAATTATCTTACGTAAAACCCGACGTGATAAAACCTATTCGCAACTACAAGCCCGTTATGCAATATTATAGGTGAGGAGAAACAAGAAAGCGTTGAAACAGTTTAAAGGATGTCTATGATGCGTTCAACTCGTTTTCTCAGGAGGAAACTCTTTCCTTCAAGGACGCCTTTAAAAGATTTACTTGATTTTGTAATCAATTTCTTTATTGTTTTGATTTTGCTTTAGCTATGTATTTGTTTGCGCAACAGCTAATTAGCGCCGGCTATTTTATTTACTTCATCTTTTAAATTTGTTCATACCGTGTGCTCGGTTGTGTTTCGAATTGTAAAATCGATCTTGCGATACCTCTGTCCAGGCCGAAAGTCAAGATCGACTGTGAGACAGTGAATAAATTATCATACCAAACGTGGTCGCCGAAACCTAAAGAAGAACTTCCATGGGTTCAAAAGAGGAAATATCAGGCTCCGGAATATCCGATGGCCAACAACACGGTTTATCACATGAGTTATCCCATGCCAGGTCATTATGTTGAGGACGATTCGTGCGTAGATTGCTCTTGCCCAATCGACAAACAGGATAACGTTTCGTGTGCTCCGACAGTAGCGTCTTAAATGCTTTTGAATTGAAGTCCGCTGTATACTGAAGATAAATTGCAATCTTTTATTATTTCAAATCCACAATAGCCAATGTTCCTCATTTTTTGAATAAAAATCTTATTATAAATAAAATTATTTTAGAGTAAAAAACAAACAATTGTTCTCTAAATTCTTTAATACTTATTTCGAGCATACTAAAATTTCCTTTTGCGAAAAGTTAATAATAATAATAATAATATACTAAAAAGTTGGCCGGTAAATAAAAACGTAGAAATAATTGCATTAACTATAATTATCTTCGTACTGCAATCATGACATCTAATTAATAAACTAATAACCTAGATAACATCGAAAATTTACATCTTACACCTCGATATTTCGGATATGGAAATATACATCGAGCAAATCGTGTGAAGTCTGTTTTAAATTTAGCTGCAGCAATAAACAGTCGTGATGCTGGTTAACTTTATAGTAGTTGCCTATCAAGGAAAAGACTTGAGTTTAATTCCCTTTTGCCATTCTACTTATGATACAACAGATTTTAATAGAAAAATATTATTCTACTGTAATAAAAACAAGTATCCAAAACTTAAACAAATCACATATTATATATCGCAAAGCCGCAATACTTTACCTCAATAGGGATAAATATTCGTTAAAGTAGAAAAAGAATGAACAACCACTATATTTGTTCTACAATATACTTTATTTTGCATTTAAACATACGTGTTACGTTATATCGTAAAACATACAGGGGAGGGAATAGGGCACCATAGTAATTACCTATAATAACCTAAAGTTATTATAGCTTTCATTCAAGTTAAAGAGTAAAGAGATTTCACATAAACTGTGAAAATTAGTCTTCTTACTTTTTCCCTTCTCTCTCTGTCTTATATATTTCTAAAAATATTTCTTAACTCTAAAAATAATTCTAAAAGTTGATATTAAGATTTCAATCTAAATCCTCGCAAGGACATTCCAAATTATTTTTTAGAAACAATTTATCTTTCAGCAAAATATAACATAGGTCCATGAAATTTAAAATATCACTGAAATAAAAAATTTCTTAAAAATTAGTTAAAACAATTTTATCTTAAATCGACGAGATCTTTACAGAACTTGTCGAAAAATTGCAGAATACAAAATGCGCAAGGCACTTACGTCAGGTTACATCACACAATGCACTTTTAAATCTACATAACACATGTCATCCCTCTTAAGATTTACTTTTCTGTGAATCAACGAAACCAAAAATTTAAGATTTTCTAAAATGGCTCCTCTATTTCCAAAATCCAAATGCATACAATGACAATTTGACTAGGTAATTGTGGAAAATCTATGCATTGAGGGTTGACACTCTAATCTTTCTTCAATGAATCTCTCTCTCTCTCTCTCTCTCTCTCTTTCATTACCTATAATCTTAAACATTTGAATTAAGTAATATTGCAAGGATTTTGTTTTTCTCTTTATAACTTTCTAAAGATACAAAACCAATTTTTGTATAATCGTAACTATGCAAATTATTATAAAAAGAAGAAAAGATATAACATGATTTACAATATTTCGTTAAAATGTTTTCTATAAAACGATCTAAATGTTTAACAAAAATAATTATTATATCAATCTCTATATGTAATATTTTATATATATATATGTATATATATGTAATATAGATATTATAGATATCTGCTTAGTAACCTATAATTTGCTATTCACAAGCGACATACAATTCTATTTACTATCTTAACACTTCATATGTTATGGACAATAATATATAAATCTTTGTACTAAGTCTCTTTTACATCGTGTAAGAACTTAAATTATATTGATAAACATTATAAAGAAATGATACATACGAAGAGCTTAAGGAGAGGATTCGATAAAATTAATGAAATTGTTAACAGCAACGAATATGAAAAAACAATTTTTGGTTGTCTCACTAGAAGAATTGATAAATTTGAAATATATGGAATCACTGAATCTAAAAACTATTTTTTTTAAACATTAATAAAAAAAATCACAATTTCTGCCATAACGACATCAATTCATTAAATAGATACAAATATGTATTCGTATCCATATAGTAGTGAGTCGCATAATGTATCAACATAATTTACGCAAGAGCTCTCGAATGTATTGCTCAGTCAGTGCAACTTGAGTATAGAGTACAAGATCAACAGAGATATATTACATATCATTAAGTAAAAATGATAACAATCTTTCTATAATCCTCTAAAGATAGTCAAGAAAGTCAATTTTCGTAGCTACAAAACATTTGCTATGAATGGTTGTTATAAAAAGAAAAGAGAGATAAAGAAATATAATTGTATAATTCTAAGTTACATTAATATCCCTCCCCTGTTAACAATTCGCGATACATCGCATTAGATTGCCTCCGGTGCGCTTCGGCGTAACTGATAAATAGAGATCGAAGAAAAATCAGGATTCAGACCTGCAACGGCGGTCATTATGGATATGACGTCGTATCTCAAGAACGACGGTGCAACTCGTAGGCATACCTCCTATTGCAGCTTGGTAGATTGGTTGTACTGCATGAAGTCGAAGCCGAAGTTGTTCAAGTGATCCAAGTTCAGATTTTCGTCGATAGACGACAACTCGTTGTTACCCATCATCTCCATGTAGTCCATGTCCGAACCTGGCTGTCCAACGCCTGACTGGCCGAGACCCGGAGCGTAGCTACCACAGATCAAAACACAACCCCAATCACTGGCAATCCTCGATAATCATATCGTAGGTTTAAATCTCTCTCCCTCTCTTCCCTCCGTCTTTCCTTTCTCTCTATTTTTTTTCAAGCTGAGAATACGTATTGTTCGCTATTTTTTCGAAGGTGACCGATTATAGCCGGGATAGCCGGTACAACACGGCGAAGAGAGTACGAATGACAACCACAAGAGCCGCACCCAGAACTAAGCTTGCACGTCGGTCACTTGTCGTCTCCGAGAAAAGTAAAATGGGAATCATGAATAATTCTTTTCTCGTCATTTGTCTCTCGATGCAACGCATCAGAGCAACGAAACGGCAATATTGTTTCAATGAATCCGCGAGCAATAACGTTACTCAATTGCCAGCTGCGAGTGATTGGAGCTGCATTTTGCAGAATAGTATCGAACATTTTGTTGTGGTTGTACCGGCTTGCTCCAGGCCTTTGCCCCTTTTTACTTTTACAGACATAGCTATCTTATATGTAGCATATCTGCACATCTGTTCTGCTAAACAGTTTTTTTTATACGCGAATGTTTACGCTACACGTACGCAACATATAAGCTACAATATACAAAATTATATAATAGTACAAAAGCTACATTAAAGCCATGGATAAGCCGTTGCATTAGAAAAATAAATTATTGAAAAATACTTGGCAGTCGAAAAATTAATTTTATCCTAATTTCTAATCAATGTTTCACAATGGTCCACAATTGAGATATGATTATATTATAAGTAGTCGAAACTTGTTTCGAGAATTGTTTCAATGATAAAAAACGATAATTAAATCTGTTGAAATAAAGTATCTGTTTCTTAATTTTATTGATAAATTTTAAATTCTTTTTTGGTTATAAAAATTTGCGTGTAGTTATAGTACACAGCATGTGTGTGTGTGTGTGTGTGTGTGTGTGTGTGTGTGTGTGTGTGTGTGAGAGCGCGCGCGCGCGCATTTGTGTGTGTCACAAAATAAACAATACTAAAAATTAGAGTAGAAAACAGAGATCGCATTTTCAATACCAATTATATATATATAACACATAAACTAAACATATAAATTTAATAATATATAAAATTGAAATGCACTTGTGCATAAAGGCACTTTATAACATTACAGCAATTCATTTAAAATCTCCTCAAAATACTAATATTGCATTATTGAATTTATGCACAGTAGCAATGCCTTTTAATACTAGGCTTATAGATAGCTGATTAATCAGGCTTTATTCATGCTATAGATAATGAGTTGCTTTGCTGTCAGTTGCCTTTGTTTTATCTTCCAAATGACATTACTTGGATACTTTTGTTCAACTAATGAACAATATGTTTAATTTAAAATATATACATATATGAATATACAAATGAGTTATTTCTTAGTTGTAAATAAAAATATTAATTGTAACTCAAATATATTAGTCGTAAATTAAAAATATTAGCGTGATCATCTTCATTTAATTTAATTAATTGTCACCAAATTGCTGAAGATTCAAATCGAAACCGATTTATAATCATGTTACTAATACTAGAGATCGAAAGAACGTCAAATCACACTCTTAAATTGCGTTGAAATCTAAGAGCCCTTTTTATTCTTGTTGGGTGTATCATATCATAAATATCGTAATATGTAAAATATCATTATATATATCATATATATATATGTATGTATAAATGTATAAAGTATATTTATATAATATATGATACATGTATATTATACACACATATGTATATGTATGTAATATATAAAAATATATTTTTATGTATTTTCAAAATTTCTTATTAGTCTGTTTTGAAAAAAGTTTGTATTAAAACTAGAAAATACATTGGCAAACAATCATAATAAAAACAGATATAACCTTTAAAATATTGACTCTAAAAAATTGCTTATTTGAATTAACTTTAACAGACCACACATATGGATATTGTCAATAAGACTGAAAAATATGTTTGCAATAAGGTATATTCCTTTTATTGGTGTGGAGTCAAATTGTATCAAGATTTACATACGCCTAATATAAACATTTCTGTTTTAATGTATGTAAATGTTTCAGTGAAGCATACTTTAGCAAACGATTGAAGCGCAACTGAGACGTTACCGTATCAAAATAAAGCCTTATGTACTTATAGTATGAATAAAGCCTTATCATTGGACAAAAATACTGGGGTACACATACAATAATAAATATACATAGGAGTAGATGCAATGCAAAATTTAATAAAAAAAGATTTTAAAAAACGTTAATATTAAATGATAATTTAATATGATTGTTACTTTATGAGTCACACATTTGCACAATATTTTGAACATTTGAATAGATAACGATTATTTATCTGCATTGACGTCACAGTTGCTTTGTTCATACAGCAATACCCGGAATAACCCAATATCGTCCAACATATAGTATCAGTCATTCAAAATTTGTTGAATAATGCGTGTCTTATCGTATATTACGGTCTAAACTCTTCACTTTTCTCCCTCGCTCACATCGAAACACTGTATTTTGTAAAAACGTTTACAAAAAATACAATCGCGCAGTTATCATTACATCTTTTTATAGGACGTTTTGTGTCAAAAGACTTATTATAAAAAAAGAAAAAAATACTGACCGTCTTTGCAAAAAAAAAATAGAAAATCTAGAAAATGTATGTAAAATGTGAGTTAGTGCAAGGAATGTGTAATACTTGTTCTCATTTGCAATAAGCTCACATAAATTATTGTCTTCGATTTTCATTTTTTTTTTAAGCCGGAGGGACGTAATATGGTACTTTGGTATTATGTTACAAAGTTTCATTTTTTTCATTCGATATAAAATGTCAAATGACAAGGAATAAAATCTTCTGTGCCATCAAAAAATATTCACATCTAGTCTTAGTCGAATAGAATAGCATAATTAATTATATGCTTGCAGTAATAATAAAAAAATTTAGAACTTTTATCTTAAAATCATTATTCATAAAACAGTAGTATAATTAATTATATGCTTGTAGTGATAATCGAAAAATTTAGAATTTTTATCTTAAAATTAGAATTTTCATCTTAAGATTATTAGTCATAAAATACGGGTGATATTCGACATATCAATATAATGTCCGGTAAATTATGTCACAATGGTGAAAAGATGATTTCGTGAAGTAATTAAAAAAAAACAAAAAGAAACATATGGAACAAAAATTTTAAATTTAATTATGATAAAAGAAAATAATTTTTTTCTTCGAAAATTGCATCAATAATTGAAAAAAATGTATTATGTATTGCTTACTTAATTCACTGGACATCGTGTATAATTTGAGATTCGTTTTTCTTTCAAAGGTAACAAAATACCAAATGTAAAGGCATATCGATATCTCGATATTTCACAATTGATTTAGTAGAAATATCAGGTAAAGAGATCACTCTGATCCAATTACATCCAAGAGACTGACCTTGATGCTACTGATGGTGTGTCCCGCGTGGATGGATCTGGTGGACTATGCGGTGGAAATACAGTCTGCGGTGTGGCAGGATAACTTCCACCCGGGCCGCTCTGACCGTTGTTGCTTATACCTGTTACGGATGAATGGGATGGTGTTTGACCACCAATGCTGGGCAAAGCGCCCCAACCTGGCACATGTGTTACTAAATATGGCTTGACATACCCGTTTGATGTTTGAGTTTGGTTATCTATGGAAATTAATTTATTATTATTATTATTATTATTATTATTATTAATTAGTTACAAACAATAAAATCAGTAAATTATTTACCAGTGAATGGAGTGTAATATTTGCCGAAAGCAGTATCTTTACTAATATCTGGATAGAGATACTGCAAATGTTGCATATCGGCAAGACGATCAGCCAAACTTCGAATAGCAAAGTCTTTGCTGGTAAACGGTTGCAGCATAAAAACATGTTCTGATGTCGCTTGATCTGATAATGATTTACATATTTATATCCCCTCTCACATGAAACTTATCTTCAATGTATATCAAATTATTTTTGTTTTAATACTTTACCTCCAACCCAAGCAATAGTAATACCGCCGAGTTCTGAATCGGAATAACGCATTAAAAAAGTGCCAACCGCGCAATTTGCTAACATCTCTTCCGCTTGTTTCTTCCGGATGAATCCGAGGATGTATCGGTCGATCCACGGACCCCTCAGGTGTTCTCTAGTCAATTTCATAACAGCATAAAACCACTCCCAAAAGGTGAAGTTTCTTTCTGGTAATGGTTCTTTACAAAACTGTGCCCAACTCAATAACATGTTTGAATAATCTTGTCCGACTGAATTGCCATTGCTTCGGAATGCCTTTTCCGCGAGAAATCGTAGATTGTCCTCGGTCAAAGCATGACCGGTCGCCCAACGGAACTTCATGTTCAATGCCTCCGCTACTTGTGCCCATGGCACTTTCTCTGGTACTTGGAACGGCTGCCTACCAGGTTCAGCAAACGCATTATCCCAAGTGACTGTTGCCCATGCATGTGGTTCCTGGTTACCATGTACTATGACAACCACTGGTAAACTCAAAGTCCAAACTTGAAATACTAATTCGCCTCCGCCAACGCAAAACTGTGATTGAAACAGTAATGAAAATTTCTCATCCATCACGGATTCCGTACCCTTCTTTTCCGTGCGCTTGATCTTCTTCAGCTGCATGTTGCGGAAACTCACTGAGAGTTGCCTCGTTGCCTGCAATGATATTATGATGATGTAAGTGCAATGGTACTTTTAAATTTCGAATTGATATTAAAAGCAACATTTCTCAAAATTTTTGTCTACTTGTATGTTACCACATGTAACATACAATGAGTATAAAAAATCTCACACACCTGATGATACTCCATTGTGCCTGTATTATTCAAAATCTCGCCACTGACTTCGCCGCATTTTGCCATTTTCTCACTTTTCAGCAAAGCGTTTGCCTGTGTTTCGCTAATTATGCTTACTTTTACTTGTGGTGGTGTCATGTGAACGTTCAATTTACCTCCGACAAGAAGGCGCACTGTGCTTGTAAAACGAGTGTTGGTCTTCATCACTTGCGGTGGTTGTTTCTCAATAATAAAAGTACTTGTAACAAGCGAACTGAGAAATTGTGTAATTTGGGTGTTCAAATCCGGAAGAGTATCTCGAATGCCTGGTGGTTCACATTGAAACTTTTGCTTCAAACGTTCTGCTTCCTTGATCTGTTGTCGAGTCTGCCAGATCAGTTCGGCGAGATTCTCGCACCATTCCTGAATGGAGTCTAAATTGTTCGACGCGAAATTTGCACCATTACCAGCCAATTGCTGATCTCTTTTCCACCTAAACGAAATATTAGGATCGTCAATAACATGATAAGAGAAAGAGAAGACTATATCTTATTATCTTTACATATTAACATTTTACCTTATAAGTTCGTCGTCGAGAATTCTCGATTGTAAAATATTCAATTTTTTAATAATATCATCCAATTTTTCCATAAGCATCAAACGTAGACGAACCACACCATTCACTTTTTGACTCAATTGCAGATCTTGCTGATCTTTTTGTCTAAATAAAGAAGAATCTCTAGCTTATATTTTATTATCTCTCATAAACTGACACAGATTGTAATACATTACAAGTAATCATTTTACCTTCTAATCTTTTTTTCCAACTCCATATTTTGCTGATTCTGCACTTGCATAGCGATATGTTGCAAATGAGCATTCAGTTTCGTACACTCGTGATAGCTAAGAGCGAAAGATTCCTGCTCCTGTTCTATTTTTCGTAAATCCTCCCCAGTCTCAAATGTCTTTCGCCGCAATATTTCGACCTGATGAGCTATTTCCGTAACCGTGTCGCCTATCATCAAATTGACCCTGTCATTGGTTATTAAACCTCCTAAATGTTCGGCTTCTGCTACCAATTTCATCTCCGTGCCCAAACAGTGTCTAATTATTTTATACAACGACATTGGATTTTCAGTGTATCTTTGCTGTAGTAAAGGAATAATGGAAATGAGTAACATTTTTATAATTTAGTTAGATAAATAGAAACGACACGATATATAACTCACTCGGAACATGGTAGCAGCCTCTATCAATTTCATTTTTGTTACAAACATATCTTCTGTGGTAAGAGTTTGTGCTTTTGATTCTAACTCAAGTATCAACGATCCGACAAAATTGGTTACGTAGTGCTCAAACTGTGGATTGTCCGTATCTATGTTATTCCTAAAACATTTTAACGACGGAATAATAGAAATTCTTATTCATTCAAAAGTGACAAAATGCTTTCCCCAGATTTACATATTATGCTTACCACATCTTTTCTTCCAACCATGATGACATGAAGTGTCTCACTTCAATCGGGAAATGTTCTCCGTATATACTACGCACCTTTTGCAACGAATCTTGCGACAGTTGCTGTGCTTTCAGCCACAGCGCCATTTTGTCAGACAATTGTAATCTTTCTGATGCAAAGAAAGTTACATTACACTACATTAATCAGATTATTCCACCTCGGAGGTTCGACATTCGAATTTTGGGGGTGACTCCGAAATCGAAACTTGAATTAATTTAATAGACGATTTTCGTATTTAAATTGACAGAATCGCTCACAGCTGAAATTCCAAGTATACGATTCATCGTCGCTAATCTAATCTCTCTTCTTGCATCAAGCAAAAATATATCCCATATTTTCAGTGCATAAGAATAGACCCCGCAGGTATTAATCGTCGATTGAATAATGGTATTTTTTTATCATGGATAAAATTATCTCTTGTTGGAAAAAGAAAAATTACTTATTTAATTTGAAATTAAAATACTTAAATTAAGGACGAAAAAAATAGAGATATTGTAATTAATATCGTTCGTATCAATCATCGACGATTTTCTTGTTGACACAAGAAAATATTTAAATTAGGAATGACAGATTAGAATAAAACAGCTAAAAATCGATGCGATTCTGCCGCCTGTATTAATCGCCGATTAATTAAATTAAGTTTGTCCTCGAAATTACTCCGGCATACAATTGAGTTTCAAAATCTTTCGATGGCGTTTCGTCGCTACACCTCGGCAAGTTGTATCCACAAAAGGCTATCGATTAAAAATAGATTTTGTAAACGTTTTCTTTTCGCCATGTGAAAAGTTTCAGAATCCCCCGGTACACAAATAAACTGCGATACGCGAACATTATGTAATCTGATATTACTCAGATCATCGATCATCGACCGTGACTCGCTAAAGTCACAGAGCGGTCAGATATCCCGGAGGTACCTTGTACAATGAGTAATCGCGTTTTTTACTCCGAAGCTTCGGAAAACAAGTAACTTGGCTCCGAGACGCCGCCGTCCTGCGAGCTCGCCGTCGTGCGGTAATCGCGGGTCTGTAATTTACGGGAAAAAAAAAGATAAAAGGAAAGGAGCGGTCTCACCGATTTATTTTTGTCGTCGGCGACAATTTACCGCGCGGGAGCTCGCCGAGGGAGAAAAGGCACGTCGCGCGCTGAAACTTCGAAAGAACGGAGAACGCTGGCGCGCGGAAGCTTGCGCGGAGAGGCCGAGGGGGCAAGAAAAAAAAAGCGAACGAGACGAGAGCCTCTCGAAAAGTCTCGCGACGGGAAAGCTGTCCCGCTGAAGAGAGGAAGAAAAAAAAAAAGAGGCGACGTAACGCGCAAATAGATAAGAACGCAGGGGGAGAAGAAAAGAGGAGCGGTGAAGGGAAGGGATGGCGCAGGGAAGGAAGTGGGGGAGGAGGAGGAGAGCGAAACAGCGGGCGAGGAGCGAACGAAAGAACTGCTTTGGAATTCGACGACAGACTCACCTGATATTCGTCCCTACTGTTCACTCGTTTTCGAAGAAACAGACGTTTTTCGACGAAGACGTTATACGACGCAATACACGCGCCGTCGCCGTCGCCGCCGACGTTGCCGCCGCCGCCGCTACCGCCACTCCACTCGTTCCTTCGTTTGTTGTTTCGCGCCGGCGACCTTGAGCGTATCGCTGACGCGCGATGCGACAGCTACAATCCGCACTGGCCGCGCAATAATCGCGGAAAGAAGTGATTATTGCGTGCAATTGGACTCACACCCACGCTGCCATCAGTGATGTCCGTGCGGGACCTGCCTGTCTGTCCCTTCTCCCGAAAGTTACACCCCGAAGAAGTCCTCCTACCGCCGCTTCCGCTCCAATCCGCTCCCTCACTTGTCCTCTCGGCCGCGTACATCACAGGCCGTCGGGCACCGTCGGTCGACGCCGATGACGACGGAATGAACCGACACGGGTGGAAATTCTTGGAATTTCCTACCGTAAACGGCGCCGGCGGCTGACGGTGGGGGCGAATCGTGGGAGTGGGACCGGTCACGTGATCGCCGTCGGGCCTGCGCACTGCGCGCGAAATTGCGCGCCGTGATTTATCGATAAACCGCACCGACGGGTCTGCCTGTTTTTCCTCCTCGGAAAACGTTTACCGTTTCTCTTCGCACACTCGTCTCCGTGGGCGTGTTGAAATAAACGAGATAACAGCGCGCGAATTGTGGGTAAACAGATTAGGAATAAAAAGAGAGAGAGAGATCTAGCGAAGCATTATCGTTTATCGATAAATTATGGCTTGTTCGCTCGGTTTCTCCATGGGATACGTTTATATTTTCATTATGCAAATCCGTCCAGTTTGGCCTTTAAATCTCGGAGAAAGAAAGCGTCGAAAGTGATTAATGAAAGAAAAATACTGATTCGAAAATTAGGATGAATTTTTAACGCAACAATGTATGCGTAAGTATACGTAGTCTTTAATTTATTTTGAAATATTAAAATAACTTTTACAATTGTAAATAAAATTATATGCGTGTAACGCACAAACATAAAGATATATATATATTTTTTTGCAATATTTTCTGTTATATCACAAATCTCATGTATATAGTATGTATAAAATATAATACTATGTAACAAATACTTTTGTATATGTCTGTATATGTATATACACATACATTTGCCTACTTGGCTTATAGACTTTTAAGTTGTGACAAACTAGATATAAATAACAAATGTGATGTCTATTTAGTCATTTCGTATTTAAAAATAAGTATAAAAGAGTATTAAAAAAGGTATATAAAAATACTGCTTACACAATATATCCTAAGATTTAAAAAGGCAGAGAATGGCATAACGTTTGACTATGCCAAATGTCACAAAGTACGCATGCTGTGCAAAATCAACGGCGGTAGCGTGAGTAGTACAGCCCCAATTAGATACGTCGTGGCACTCCCGATGCACCAAAACGCTGAAATAGAAATGCGCGCGTTCAAGAAAACGGAATTAATGAAGCAAAGGCATTTGCGTGAATTTTATTCGCTCGGTTTTACCTGAAGAGGCGACAACGGGTCCGCAAGCGCGAGCCAATGCACCTAAAGAACGAAATATACCGGTGATTACACCCTTTTGGTTTTCAGGTCCAATACGCGTCACCAGAGTCATCATACAGGTGACAACCATTGCAGTGGCTGTAAATAATATGCAATTTACTACAATATATTACAATATATACTACAATATATACAATATATGGATACTGTGTTTAAACAAAAAATTTGAATTGACTGATTCGGCAATAAATGAATATAATGCTCACAAATTGAGAAAAGAAAAATCCCGATACATAACACTTGTACATTGGTAGCGATCCCGATACATATAAATGCGGGAATTATTAGCCATAAACCCTAAAATAATATAAAAAAGGATGTATCACTGTATAAAGAAGTATGATCTAATAAGGAGAAAAGTATAGGAAAATGAATGATTACCAGCTCGCTAATGATTTTTGTTCTATGGGGAGGTACGTGTCGCACCCAACCGCCCTGTAAAAGTGCCATGATCAATCCAATTCCGAGAAACATCCAACCCTGTTGCATGCTAGTAAATCCGAACGTATGATGGGTCAAAAATGTCAGAGTAAATTCCAAACCACTGTATATAAAAAGATATATAAAATACGTTCGACCCAATATCTTTAAATCTTGTTGATCTGAAAGCAAAGTCTGAAAATTAAAATTATTCTTAACAATTTAACAATGCTGCTCATAATTTAATTATCAACAATGTTATAACTCGAGGAAATTTATCATATATAAGTTATAGATATTAATAGCAATACTGATATTATTGCTTGTAAAATACATCGAACATAAAAGAGAGAATCGTTTTTAATTCTCTGTGTTAGAATACCTTGCCGATTCAAATTCAACACTCCATTAAATTGGAAGAGATCGACAGGATTAATGTAGGAAATTGCTCCGGATAATCCTTTTGCTAAAGTAGTCGCTCTATGTTTCAACGGTAGACTCTCCTTCAAGTAGTAAGCAATAAAAAATAAGTCACTCAAGGCGAGAAAGAACGCAAATAGAGCTGGCATCACGTACCACGTGCCTTCTCTATTACCACTGGAAATCCATGCAAAAAATGCTCCTATCATTGGTCCCACGACAAAACCAATGGAAAAGGCTATCCCTACAAGTGCCTGCAAAAACAAAAGAACAATTTAAAATTACGTGATATTTATTTTATAGGAATTAATAACATTAATATTTAATAGCAATTAATTTACGTATTAAATATCATCTGTGTTTACCATTGCCTTTCCTCTTGTTTTCGGAGACGTGACGTCACTAATAACAGCCATTGACAGACTGATATTTCCTTTACTAATACCACCTACAAATCTAGCTAGCACAAATATACCAAAATTTGTAGATAATGCCCATAAGAGATAAGACAATGAGATGCCTGTCAAACAAAGTAACATCA
The DNA here is from genome assembly GCA_901521435.1 of Crematogaster levior. Taxonomy (NCBI): domain Eukaryota; kingdom Metazoa; phylum Arthropoda; class Insecta; order Hymenoptera; family Formicidae; genus Crematogaster; species Crematogaster levior. The sequence continues at coordinate 581,213 of CABEGB010000002.1, forward strand.
AAGGTTTTCGTCCGTAAATATCTGATAATGCTCCTATAATTGGCGATCCTAGGAATTGCAAGAAGGAATACATAGAGCCTAGAAAACCTGTGAAGCAGGAAGCAATTTTAAGAAAGTATAATATAAGACTTATTTTTTAAATAAAAGTATAAATACCAACCTCCATAAAGAACTGTGCTGACTTTATCTGGTGCGTTAAAAAATACTTCTATACTCTTCATGTGGTTCAAAATAGATGAATATAATCCATGTCCCTTTTCTATTTCTTTGTAATGATCCAATAAGGCTGGCAGTAGTGGCAGTATCATTGTAAACGCTAGAAGATCCAGCAACAGGGATACAAACACCACTCCTACTGTATTATCCTTGATTTCATTCATGTTTTTGTTTCAACGTACAGTATTTCACTATCTTCAAATTTGTGTAAATTTTATTTAATTTTATGATTTTTTCTGCGTTCATAGATTGCTTCTATCTTCACATTCGGCCCACAAAAGACTGTTACGCAAATCGTCGGGGTTTTCCAGATTCAGGAAGTAGATTACTCGCTGTAATTCAATTTCAAAGCAACAAGTGTCCTTGCGAATTTGATTGGTACCTTTTATCAAATTACATAACGTAAACATTGTTATTCGATCAAACATGTTCCTCAGCTCCGCCCCGTAATCGTAAAATATAAGCAGGAAAGATTTTCCGGTCCCGTCATCGTGGGATCGCTAAAAGAGACTCGTGAGTTGTGACACCCAAAAGTGAAAGGCTCTAATCTACTTCCCGATATCCTGGTACATCCCATAACGCGGTCAGTAGTGAACGTCACATAAAATGATTATTCGAATCTGCGGTAAGTAAGACAGAAAACATCCAATATCGATGGATGATGAATCCAAATATTTCTTACCGACCGTTGATACTCTTTTGCCTTCTTTCAGTAAAGTAGAATGCTACATTTTCCATCGGTACAGTAGAGACCGTTTTCACAAAAATTGCATCTGCCCCGCGTCAAATCGTGAGATAAACACGTGTTTTCCAGAAAAACAACGAAAATGCAAGGCCCGGCGAATTCGATCCGGCGAAAATCTAGTCAGCGTGGTCAAATTCGAAATGGCCGCGACTTTTTAACGAAGCGCGGCCGCCGAGTCGCGGATCCGAGAGATCGTTATATTGTTTTTATTTGCCAGTGAAGCGAGAAATAGCCGGTGAGCGAGCGGACGGGCGAGCGGGCGCGGCGCACCCAGGGGCATTATGATGCACGTTCCGACTTCCGGCAGCGTGCGCTCGCGCTCTCACGCGCGCACACGCACGAGTGCGTGCGCGCGCACAGGCCCACTTCCTTGCGTTCTGATGCTCGAACAAAGATCTTTTCAAAGCCCACATCGAACTGTAACATCGCATGGCCGCGCGCGAGTGATCGTTTTCTAAATGCTCTCTCCGCTGCAACTCAATACTCCCGATTTCTCCCTTTCTTTCTACCTTCCTTTAACACCGTAATGCACGTCTCCTCTTGCCGAGATTCACATTCTCTCTTCCCCTTTTCCGTCGTACGTGTGCACGTGGAAATACGAGTTACGCGACACGACAGAAGGGAAAAAATCAAAGCGTGAGAAACGATCCGCGCGCGATCGATCGGACGCGAGTATACAGAAAACGCGTTCTGCTCTTTAGAAAAGAAAAGAGATTCCATAATGAAGTAGGAACGCCTTCGAAAAGGCGAATAAATTCCGAGCGAGAACGATAATCATCTCTGACCTTTAATCCTTGTGTTACGTCGTATATATTTATTGTTATATTAGAGCACATTGTTAATGTCAATGCGTTGTTCACTAATTCGTATATAGCCGATCGATCAGCTTTTATTTGAATTTATGAACGTCATTTCAAAATTACACAAGTATAATTACACAAATATAACTATAGAATTTATAAGTCCATTTATATCAATGCGGTTTAACTTATTCTTTTTTTTTCTCAATCTTAGGACAGATAGAAAAGATAAAAAGTAAGTTTTAAATCGTTAAATTAATCTATATTGAAGAAATATAAACATAAATATTTCTAACTATAATTCTAAATTTAAAAATATAAAATGAGAATAATTCTAAAGCTTTTGTTTTCTAATCTAAATAATCTAAATCTAAATAAGAATATTATAAAATGGAGAGAGAGAGACAGAGAAAGAGAGCGAACGAGAACGTGAGCAAATTAGACAAACGAATAGACGAAGAAAGTTTCGAAATTTTTTGCGATCGTGGTAGACGAAACGAATAATTTAAACGCGATCGAGAAGGATCTGTCATCGAAATTGCGCTCATATCTGTCGAAAATCGTGGCATTTAACGAACCGGCTGATTTACGCGTTGCAGCAGGTGGCAGCGAGGAGCAGCGGCGTCGTTGCTCTTCGGGAGCCATCGTCAAAAACTGCAAGGGCACCGGGCGCTTGCCATCTGGGCTCCTGCCGCGTAAAGGTCCATACGGTCTACTGACGTTGCCGGCAAAACTGTATGGACATCGAGGTCTTACATGCCCCTCGAGATTTCCAAATTATCGCTTATAAAGCGATAACGCAATTGTGGTTTGTGGCGCCGCGATTTTCCAACGAAATTATTCGAATAATAATTAACGGTTGTTATTCATTAACGATCAGTCGTGATATCCATAGATAATGCGATATCTCTTATATACAGGGTGAATTGTCCCTGTGAAAATTATATAGGGTGGTAAATCCTGTTATAATCCCTATATAAAGAAAATTTGTTCTAGATTTTTCATCTCTTTACGAGAAATTGGTTCTCTCTCTCATTTTCTCTCTTTTTAAATCAATTTAAAGATATTTTGTACAATAAACGTCTTTAATTTTTATGTTACTTTTTACATTCGACTTTCGCATAATTTTAATGAGTACTTTACATAGGATCGTCATTTTTTTAGATTATATTTATTAGACATTATACTCGACATCTAATTTCACTCGAGTTCAAAAATATTCCGGTGTCATGATTACGGTAATTGAGCGCGCAAACAGAAACAGGCACGCGTCGGCAACATTCGGCAGGTGTTGACATTGACCAAACTTCGAGTCCCCCAAACATTTTCCTTATTTTCTCTTCGTATTTCCTCTCGATATTGCTTCATGCGCGTATTTCGGTTACGTCGAAATCGATCAAACATTGGTTTTCAAACGTATGTGGTCGCTTACGATACCTTTATACTTGTTGTTGCGATTTAACAAACGATCACGTAGAGATTGAGATCTAAGCGATACATTTTATATTTTTTCAGGTTTTCGAATATTTTCCTTCGACATTTCTCAATGTTGATTAATTGTGCATTTCAAGGACTTTGAAATAACATTATCGTGGTCGCTTAACAACTTCGCGATTCTTTAACCAATCCTGATCGCAAATTGAAATACGTTATACATCTTCTACATAGATTTCTTAGAAGTAATCGATTGTCGTCGTTAAAGAAAAACAATCGAGAATTTTCCTCAAACTATGATACCTTCCATTAATAATGTTTTGTGAAGAATTTGGGTAGACCGGATACAGTTAAAAGCACACAGAAGAAATAAGAAAGCTATGGGATTTCAAAAGAAACTAATACCTACCTATAGAAGGAGTAGAAGAAAAAGACTATAAATCTAATGTTCAAAAATGTACCGCTCGTTAGAAAACGTTGCGTAACGGTAATAATTCAAGAATTATTTATTATAAAAATTAAATTATACATTTATTTAAAAAATTAAAATATACAGAAATGTTATTAAATTATTATCGAATAGCCAGCAGTTAAAATACAAGTATAAATGAAGTATAAATATGCGAATATTCAGGTACTCGAATATGCCTGCGATGTGCAAACTCATCTGCTAAGGTTGATCCTACCTATAGCGTAAAGTAAAATCGAACAGACAAACAAAAAAAATGGACAATAGAAAAAGGAAAGAAATGCAACGTTTTCAAGCAGTTGAAAAAGTTTATAATGCCTGACCACGATGACCCTGCATATGCAAATTCCAGGGTTGTCTTTTCACGATTTTGTCTCTCCGACAAAAACGTCCCTTTTATTCTCAAATATTCTTCTTCAGATTTTTAGGCATACTTAGAAGTTTTTCCTTCCTATTTTTCTTACATTGAGATGCATCTAATTGATCACTTCTTACACATAAACTCATTTTGTATACTGTCAATAAATTATAAATTTTCGAAAAAAATAAATTATGTATTTAAAAAATTATGACTTTAGGACTGATAGAAATAGACAAAAGAGTCTTATACATATGACAAATGTATTTAGCAAATGTATTTTATATTTAATATACATATTTAATATAAAAATTGACACGAGTATTCTCGAATATAAGATTATGATAAAGAGAAAGAGGATCCGCTTTAAATAAAATAACGTTAATAACAATTAATTAGAGAAAAATGCTGTTTTCAAACGGGATCTTGATGGTCTAATATTTTTGTGTAAATTTTGTATATTTTTTCCATTTCAATAAACTACTCCGACTATTTGTCGATCGTAAAACACAGCTTTGTGTTGCAACAGTAAATCCACACACTTTAAGTCGACAATCGATCAATTTAACTTTTGACGCTATAATAAACATTCTATTTAAATTACTGTAAAGAATCGTTACACACTTGCCCTCTCCTCGAAATTAAATGAGACTCTAGATTTCTCTTCGTTCTTAAAGATCGTACGACTGCCGATCAGATCATTTTTGCCTGTAACTTGAAGTCGATTCGAGTTTGTGGAAAGATAATGGGTTCAAGTTAGAAGCCGGCGACGATTCCCGCGGGAAATGCGAGCAAAGTAGAAAAGACGGATTCAAGGCAAGCATGGGGACTGGTACAAAGAAAACGACAGACCAAAAATCTGAAATTTTCTCGGAAGCACTGTGAGAGTCGCATGATGAAAAGTCCACAGACAATAGGGACAAAGGAAATTTTCGGGGTACCGGTGTTATATGCAGCGGCTGGCAAGCAAGCTGCAGATCCGCACCGCACCGCACCGCACCGCACTGCCCGTGCACAAAATCCCACATAAGCTGTGTTGTACCAGGACCAGGTATACAGTGTGATTCGCAATCGACGGAACGAACGGACGCAAAAAGAAACAGTTTTTTTGAAGAGAAAAGATTGTTCACTGGTATTTTAAGCTTTAACCCTCAGGCTCCGCCGTCGACCTCCTACCCGGATGTTCGACCTTCGAAATTTTCACATCTGAAAATTTTTAGACACAGTTAACAAGCATTCTAGGATTCTAAATATTACGCTCAAGATATTCATTTTCATTTCGAACTCGTGAAATTTTTAAAATCATGATGTTTACTCACTTATATTATAAATTCTAGTTTAATATCTCACGAAATATTTAACCGTTGAAAATTTAAAAATTATAAAATGACAATTTAAAAAATGCTAGTCATTTAGTTGTTTAAATTTTCGTTGTAAAATGTTTTATCATGGATTATCCTGAAACGTCTCAAAAATCTTTTTCAAGTACTATTCGGACTTTCGGAAAATTTAGTGAAGTTTTACATTATTTCAAACAATCAACATTCCGTATATTCAAACTTTCTTTTTAGAAGAAACCCCGCTGAAACATAAATAAAAACAAAGTTGAAAAGAAAACCGGCATTGAATTGGCCGCATCCGGATTCCAGTGTTCAAGGATGATATATAATAGTATTCAGGAATACAATATTCAAAACTGTCTTTTAGACGTCAAACCAGGCAAAAGATCCTTATGAAAGACAATGAAACTCGAACTTATTGTTCGACTCATTGATCTTTTAATGGTCATCAAATACCTCGGAAAAATCCTAAAAAGACATAAAATAGATTAGGAATTCTGTCGAAATAAAACTCTGCTTAAAATATCGAATTTCGTAAAATCTTTGCCCACAGTTTGCAAATCTAAAATTGTAAGCGTTTCGATGTTCTTCCATATAGAGATTCAGATTCACCGTGCCCTTGAACTTCGTAAGCTTGTTATGGGTCTCCCTGCATATCGAAGGGTGCAGTGCGAATAAGAGCGAGGGGAGAAAGATAGTACAGCAACGGTTTATGTACACTATAAACGACCCTGGGTCTTTCTTCTTTCTCGATAGACGTGGTACCAGTTCCTCCGGTAAGAGGGATGCTAAAGGAACGAGCTCCGTCAACTCTCCGAATGCATAGGGTGATACACGTGGAATTCTAACGAGAAGTATATGTGGAAACCGCGCTGGAGTGGTCAACCCCGGCTTTAGGAGAGGTAGCAGGAGAGAGGGTAGAAAGCGTGCAAGAGGAAGAAGCGATTTGGGACGCAGTTTAAGAGCAGAATGGCGCGGAATAGAATAGGGAATAGTTTATGTGACGTTTTAAGGCGTACGCCACTTCACTTCCATGTAAGGTCGATGAAATAAAATAGAATACGGCTCATACAAGCATAATACAATGGTTCAATATAGTTATATAATTTCAAAATACTCTGCAGGGAAGAAAAGATAGACAAGTCGAAACATTCAGGGAGTGATGCACCTCCCGCATGTGCAATTCCTTTGAACGTAAAGGTATACATCATATCCCCTGGGATTAGATTTCTTATATTATATTTAGAAAGTGATCAATTATAGATTAAAAGAACATTTTGAAAAGATATTTTTAAAAAATTCGATAATTTCGAGAGAAACGAGAAAAGCACGATGATTACAACGAAACTCGACGGATTGCAGCTCGCATTAGCGCGATTGTACTCAAGAAGAATACGACATCCTTCGAGAGAGGAAGAAGGGCGACGCGAGGAGAGAAAGGAAAAGAGATCGCGCGGGCGATCGAAGGAGGAAGGAAAACAGAAAAGGGGCATGGAAATACGATGAGAAAAAGAACGGCGAAAAGAAGAAGGAGGGGAAGGAGAAGGAAGAGATGCCTATATGCGTTCTCTCGTCGCGCGCACGCACCAGCGTGGGCACAAGCGTATATGTGAGCGCGTGCCCGCGCAAGCAGCAGCAGATGCGCTCGCAGAGCGCAGCTGTCCTCCTACAAGTGGTTCTCATCCCTTTCCTCGATTTTTCTTTCTCCTCCCCCTCCCCCTCTGGCCCTTCCGCCCCCACCCCCTTCGCCCTTCGCGCGGTCGAACGGGTGCGGGAGTTCGGGATACAAAGGAAATCGCTGTGCGACGATTACACTTCGTGTCTCGATAAACATTCGCGTCGCAGCTGATCGAGCGATCTCTTTCTCTTTTCCATCCCCCGCTCCCCTCGGCCGCACGGGGGAGAAGGCGAATGCGACGTTGGAAAAGGGAGTAAGGCGAGAAATGTAATGCGTATATCTTCTCGTGAAGGGACAAATATATACACGCGCGATCGAGACACGTTTGACGAAAGAATAATGCCCGCGTGTTACATATTTTTTGACGGATTCGAGGAATTTTGTTTTGAAATCGGTTACTGCATCACGATAGAAAAAAATTGAGTGCGAGAACTGGTAGAAACTTTGACAAGAGGACGAGCGATGAATTAAGAATACATATTACGAATTTGTAATAATCAGGCTTTCTCGACGAATTTTCGTTCTTTTCGTTGAGTCAGAATAACGATCGTCATGAATTGCAAACGAATAACGTGTCATAGATCGTAAGAAAAATGGGGTGAATAGAATAATCTCTCCGATAAAAATGCAATCAAAATGCTAGCACAAATGAAAAAGCTGTAGATGTAATAATAAAAATAAAATAATAAAAAACGATTCAAGTAACATTAAAAACGTATAATGGAACTAATACGAGGACAATGTATTTTTAACCGATCTAACAATTAAATACGGACAAAAATATCTATGAAATTTATCATGAGGACAATGCAAAGATAATATGCCAATGTCGAGAAGCGTGCTCTTAAAAAATGTTTGAGAGAAGCGTGTTCCAACCTGTTACAAAGTAGAACCTACGTTCTTAATGACATGAACACGTGGTGAACGTAAGTTTCAGCTGTTCCAGGTGATACTGCGACGTGTGTTACGTGCGAACCGACAAAGCGACCGAGCTGTTTAAAATCGGTACAATCGCGTTGCTTCGCAATGCTGCGTCCGATTGAACCGTCATTCTTCCAGAACTTACTTTATTACTTTGTCAATTCGATGATCGATCATTTCTGCGTTGTTAATGATCGATCTGAAATTTCCCTCGTAGTGTAAAATTAAACTTTTATACAAGGTATTCCAGATCGATCGAGAAAAACTGATCTTTCCACGAGTAAAATCTTTTCACTCATTGATAAAATACTGCGAATATCAGTATTAAGGTGTAACTTTAATTTTTTTATTTAAGTCGTCACAAATAGAATTTTAACTGAATTAAAGCTGAGGTTAACCAAGAGATATATTTTATTATTAGCTGCCTCTATAATGCTGCAATTATTATAGAATTGTTGTAACGAGTCAATTTATTAATGTATCATACGGTGATACACAGCAATTTTCGGGTAGCTATCTTATTTACATACGTTCGTAGGTGCATAATCAAACGCGATATAGCAAGCAAAACGAGCATATGTATGTCCTGCGATGCGTAAAATTACTGAGTAAACAGGACTAAACACCTTAGCGAGATGACGGGGCAATCGTTGTCCCGCGGATTACAAGGCATTATTTATAAAGCCTAACGAAGAGGTGTTTTTCGTTAACATGACAAATTGGTCGGTGTTGCTCGATCAAAAGAAATTTGAAAAATGCGTTAAATATAATAATATATAATAATACGAAATAATGTATGATGTCCGTAACAACTCAAGAAACAAATGCTTATAAACATTAGACAGACACAGCATTCGTTGTCTTGTCGTTTTCTTTAGTCGCTTATACTATTGAGAACTCAAAGTACTATACAAATCTCGTTTCGTATTATTACAACATCAAATTACATATTTTTCAAACATATTTTTATATATAATATTTATAAAAAGTTGCCAAATCAGTGATTAATCCACCAGGTATTTATTAGATATTTTAGACGATCTATAATTCGTAAAAATTAAAATTCAAAATAAAATTCTATTTATTATTTGACATGCTGTGCGACACACACACACAAAACAAAAGTTTGAAGAATATGTACGTAAAAATACATGTATATTAAATATATACGACACACATAATGTTATAAATAAGATTTTGAAATCTGAATGATTTAGATAGGTGAGATACAGATTGTCTAAAGTCTTTGTGTGAGTTGGATCTCTCACGAGCATACATCGATTATTCGTAGGGTTTTCCGAAGTTTTCGCTCCAATAAATCTGGTCTAAATCTAATAACTTCGCCAGGAAGATTTTCATCGTTGGAGCTCGATCGGAAGGAAGGAAGGAAGGCAGGCAGGCAGGCAGGACGAAGCCAGGAGGACTCGCGCGGCGGATATCTGTCACATTCGTCGTAAATCACACACGAGGAACGAGGCACAAACCGTCATCACGCGCGTGTATAATCGTCAAGCGTTAATTTTAATCGCTCCTCTTCCCCTTCTTTGATGTCGAATGGCGGGATCTCTCCCCCGGGTCCTGACGTACGAGTAGGCCGCGTCTCCCTGATTTCCGATTGGTCGCCGGCCGCCTGTCGCTACCTACCTAGACGGAAGAGCAACCTGGACGGAACCTGGACGGTGTGGATCTGGACGAAAGAAGGATGAGGGGCGGTTGCCGCGTGCGCGTCACATCGCTGAAAAGAACCGAAGGTGAAACCCAGGACAGCTGATACAATTTTGGCGGGCTCCGGACGTGCTAGTTGGAATAATGCAGGAGAAACTCAAACGGAGGGAGAGAGAGAACGACAGGGAAAAGAAAGACGCACAAGGGACGCCGTGGACAAGAGCGTGGCGACGGAGGGGGCAGGCAGGGATAGACGAAAAGAAGCGGGAAAGAGTGAGTGGAGTGGAGCGAGAAGAGAAGAGGGCCTCGAGAAAAGGGAACGAGAAGGAAGAAAGAGGGAGGTTCTCTCCGGCGTTCGGGGCCCTGGTCGAACGTTTCGAGTCGCGTTGTGCGTTGCCATCGTCGTCGTCATCCTCGTCGCCGCCACCGCCGCTGGTGTTCTGGCATTGCTGTTAAATAAGAATAAGCCCGCTTCCCCCACTACTTGGGGCCCAAAACGAATAAAGGAGGCGGGACACCTGGCTACAACCGCAGTTTGCTCGAGGACCTCGCCGTGGTCGGTCAACTTCTCTCTTCGTTTCCCGAAGAATTCTCCCTTTCCGCTCAGATCTTCATCAGACCCTTGTTCGTCCTCTCTTAGCGCGTGCACTCCCAGTCTCCCAGTCTTATAGTGTTGTGCAGTGGACGAGAAAGACTACGGAAAGCATCCCTGAAGAAGATCAACGATGAAAATGAAGATGAAGATGAAACAGAGAAACAAAAGAAACACTGAAGAAATAGAAATAGAGAAAGAAGAAAGAGAGAGAGAGTGAGCTATCGTGAGTGACGAACGACGATCTAACGACGCGTCCGATTTATTTCCTGCGTGTGACGCACCTCGATCGAGCGCGCCGCCCGGCCTGGCGCGTCACGTGCCGAAGAACATACGAAGATTGAGGAGGAAGACTAAGGTGAAGAAGAAGAAGGGGCATTGTGCGAGGAGATCGAGAGCCGCGTCACGCCGGATTGACACGGCGATGATCGACGTCGGCGGCGTCGATCCGCATCTCCGATCGTGAGTGACCAGCGCGAAATTTTACCGGGAAGAGGTAAGCAATGAGGAGATCGAGAGAGGCCCCGTTCGTCGCCGCTTTGGGTAAGATTGTGACGGTAAGATTGATTTAATCTCGTTGAAAGATATTGCCAGCGAAAAAAAAATGACGAGGATTGAAAGATTCTTATCGTTGCGTCGATGGAAGTGGGTTTAAAATGGAAACGAGGTTACGCAAGTCAAAGTCCAAGTTAACGGCCGAGAGATATAGGTCGCGAGGAACGTCTCTCGATTGTTTTCGTTTTGCAGCGCGTCGCTTCTGTTCTTACTTCGAATTCTCGTCTACTTTCGACCTTGCGGGATCAAGGACGAGGGGGAATCGCGTGTCGGTCGGAAAATCGCGTGAGAATTCTCTCGTGTAGGGGTGTCGATCCCTTTTTCGCGGGCGATTTTCAGGCGCGGCGCCGTTCGCCAAAAGACGGTGCTACGATATATAGCGCGAGGTGCGAGACATTGTTTGCGTTACGCACGCACTGACCGCCGCGATAGACTCGGGTTACAAGCTACGGAGAAACGAGAAACGTCGCGGGCGATAAACAATAGCGTATTTACGCGGGAATATCTGCTCGCCGCGTCCGTCTCCGTTCTCTCGAGAGCGGTGGCGTCGGAAGTCGAGTTTCGAGGATGTTACGTCATTATTACGAGGAACTTTTAGAATAAGAAAAAGGACAAGAATTGATGTAGATTGCGTAAATGTGTTTCACTGGCTAGCATTTCGAATCGTTATCTCTCCAAGAATTTCATTCTACTTTTGAAACGAATGATTCTCGTCGCTTGCATAGCGCATGGTGTCTTTGTGCGTGCATGCACGAGCGCGCGCGCGCATGAGTGTGTGCGTGTGTGTGTGTATACGTATATACGAATTAGCGTGCCCAGGACCCCCGGTTTCTCGTTTCACAGAAATTCCGGCGGCGCGCGGGTCCCTATTTCACAGCGAGAGGCCCTATTTCGGGGATCGGGGGCAGCGCGAGGCGTCCATAGACGACCTATGGTCCACGAGATGCGACCTCGGGCTATGATTTGTGATTCGAAGTAGACGCTAGATGTTAAAGGCTCTCCGATTTGGAGACTGACCACCAAGGCCACGCCGGAGAGCCCTACTGCGTGCATGCGAGTGAGCGAGACAGAAGAGAGAGAAAGACGGAGAGGGAGGCACGCACGCGGCGCTCACGCATTTCTCGCCCTCATCAATGAGTGGACGCGTGTTACGCGGCGCGGCATGCGTAATCCTGCGTGTGATTCCAACGAATTGCGCGATTGCGCGAAACCGACGGATTTCGCGCGCGATTTCCGGCGGCGATCGCTGAAGCAGAAAATTCGTCGCCAAGTTCGCTCGCGTGCTCGTTTCGTCCGAGTAGCTTTCGAGAATTGTGATTTTTGCACAACTCGCGAAATTATCGACCGTGAATTTTGTTAGCTCCCGTGTATTGTTGAATTCCTCGATTTGCGAATTTTTAACTCACGGGTTCGTTCGAAAAAAGTATCGGCGAAATATGATGTTTTAATTTGAATTAAACTGAAATTATTTAATTGCGCATTCTATTTCTCAATTTCTACTTTAGCTATTTTAATTTATTTTTTTTTGAACGATACGCGTTCCTCTTACGATAAATTTGTCGATTGTATAATTCCAAATATTTTGATCATCTCGCATTTCTTGTGCAGTTCTTCGCAATTTGGCATTAAATAGCTTGCTTTTAATGAGTTTACTTAGAAATTATATCTTATTCTCCTTACAGCTTCCGGCAGAGCGAGCCACGTGGACGCGACGAGAGTCCCTGTCGGGGCCCTTCGACGGGTTCTTCGGCCCTGGGCTTCGGCTCGTACGATCCTGCATCGCAAATTGGAGCGGAATGACTACCGTCGAGTCGAAAAGTATATATCGCCGTCGGTTCGACCGATTCGTCGGTGGCGTCCCCCGAAAGCAAACGACGCTACATGTTGCATAGGAGATAGGTCGAGATATGTGTCAATATTCAACAGGAATATAATATCTCAATATTGCACTAGTCCCGGCCTATCGGGATGCATTGTATCTCATCGAAACAAAGGGAGACTGACGGCGAACAGGTGGGAAAAGGAGAGAAAGAGAGAGGGGAAAGAATAGGAGAGAACGCTATTTGGGAGGAACTTGCTTCCTTGAAAATAGCCGTTCGTAATGAAGATTTTCGAGGATCGGGCAGGTGGGGATGAAGGCAATATTTGTGAATAGTTGAAATCAAATTGCACTCGTCCCGGCCTGCTGGATCTACTCGACATGTCGACGTATTGCCCGAGTTCAGATAAGGATCTTGATAAAAACGCATCCGGCGAAACCAGATCTCGATGGTTTTATATTACATTAATTTGTAGGAAATTTTCATATTAAATGTAAATTTTTGTGTCAATTGTGTCTTGAGATTGAATCTATTGCTATGTAAGTCTTATGCATAATTCCACTGTTTTATCTGAAAATCTGATTAATTATCGAATTATCTTTTTTTTTTAATTTGCAGCATTGAAAACTGAATTTATCGAAATTATGTTACAGTCCCTATCTCTCTCTAAATTAAAAGAACTCTGTAGCTTATGATATATAATATATATTTGTTGAAAGCTAAATATTAGTGTTGAACATATAATTCGCATATTGAGAATACAGCCTAACAACATTATAATTTGTCCGTAATTTTTGTGCATTTTACGAATTAACATATTTAATCATAAAATTGATAGTATATTTCGTATTGTTGCATATTGTTGAATGTATAATCTAATATAAAGTTTTAGTTTTCTAATTAGCAACGTAATATATTGTTATTGTTATATATTGACTATCCAATCTGTCAATTTGTGTCTTATAAAGTAAAACCAATTACATAGTCAAACACACACAGATATAAAAGCATTGAAGAATACTTTTTGTAAAAATGATATATTGCGCAAAAATGGAAAACAATAAAGTTTCAATAAAGTCATGTAAAATTGTCTCGGAAGTGAAATCTCTGTTCATCTTCCTGTAATCTTCTCCAACTTCCTTCGTGCATCCTTTTTAAAGAAATAAATATGTATGCGAAAGTACCTCGGAGTGATTTTTTTTAAATCGAGGGAAGAAATTAAGTAAAAATCTCTAATGAGAGAAGATAGCCATTCGAGCCATCCGTTTCAAAACCGGTAGAGTCGATGAAAGTGTAACAGATTCGCAGTTTGGAAATTTCACGAATAATTTGTACCTATGTACACATCGCGTTACGAGCGATTTTCGAAAGAGCATTTTTTTTCTCCAGGATGTCGCTTGGCGTTCCCATGTATTTCCGGCCGATTTGGGAGCGAGGTAGACAGCGTTTCCACCACCTTGCGAGGCGCGGTTATTAACGATCGTGCACGAATTCGGAAGGAAGATAGGGTAGAAAGAAAGAGGAGAGAGAGAGGAAGCCGCGCATCCTTTTGTGTGGCGCGATGCTCACGTAACCGTTCCATTCGAAACGGTCACACGGCATAGGAAGGAAGAGGCAGGAAAAAAGGAAGGGCGGAGAGGACAAGGGAAACGGATTTCTCCCCAGCAGGATCGTCCGCTTACCGCGGGCCCCGAATTGGCAAGCTCGCGGGGATTCGGGTTTTCTGCTCTCTCGAGAGAAGAAGAGATATACATTCTATGGACACAGTACAGTTCTTCCACTTCATGTGTCGCCTTCTCTCCCTCTCTGTTTTCTTATTTCTCATTTTGTTTTCTTCCATGTGTAGATACGCCCCGTGTAAAACGTACCCCCGTGGACGCGAAGCGTGTTTCACAATTCTTTCTGGATGGCGCAAAGAAAAAGGTAGGAAAAAAAAAGGAAGAGGAAAAACCCGCTATCAAAAGACGAAGGGCGGCGGAGAGGGATGGGAAGGGGGGCGGGAGGGTTTACGTTACGTTCGATCGAACAAGGAAACACAATAAAAGTAGTGAGGGCTGCCCCCGTGGAAGTGTGGAGGGACGCGAATCCTGTTTTTCATTCGTTCTGACGCCGTCTCCGTCTCACTCCCGCGAACGGGACGTGAGCGCGTGTAACGCGCGCTGTGCAACGCGCAAAAGCATCCCTCTCTTTAAGGAGAGTCCCACGGTTTGAAATAAAACACCTGGCTTCTCGCTCGCCCGTCCCACCGCCCGCCTGACCATGCATGCCTGTATGCGTACGCGTGCACGCGTGCATGTGCGTACACGGGTGCACGCGCTTGCCCGTTTTCAGCTACACGGCGACACAGCTCTAAGTTGCCCGAAGTGAAAAAGAAAAACATTTTCGCATCTGTGTCGCGACGTCGAGTGTGCCCAATGAAGGAATTTTGAAAACTTTAATCGTAAGAGAGACGGACAAAATTAATTAAATCTTGTGAATTGTTTCAACAAGTGGATTTAATCACGATACACACTTTGTATTTTGCTTCATGTATTATTGATTTCATAATAATATATATCGCTATATATTACTATTAAAATCAGGAAACAATTTAAGATAACATATGAATTAAATTAAAATGTATTATAAACGTCGTGATTTAAAATGAGATACGAGTGAAAACGAAATCAATGTTCGGTTACTTATTACGTTTCATAAACCACGCGGAATCTTTTACAAAAGAAAAAGATTTCTTTCTCTCTGTGTCACTCCCTCTTCTTCATATCTTGATTCTTTACGTTCTTTAATATCATACTATACTTATCGAGGGCAATTTGACGTGCTGTCGAGGAGAAATCCATAACACAACTCTTATAAAACATGGAACGTCTTAATATGAAAATCATCTTGTATGAAAATATAAGATACTTTAAAATATTAAATATATATACAATACAAAATACTGTGTCAAAGTTTGCCGAGCGTACTCATATCTTAAAAAAAAAAGGTTTCTCTTTGCTCCCCATTGATGTGCATAGGGACCAGAATAAGGTACAGCGTTCTCACGGAGAAGAGGGAGAGAGTTCTCCTCTTACTCTCTTTTACGCATTTTTTTCTCTCTCTTTCTCTCCTCCCGTTCTCTTCGGCCTCCGGTCTGAGACTGTGTGGTTCCCTCCGGGCTTCCTTACGAACTTTATTGAATTCTTTGTAATATGCCAAAGGGTTCACCGTGCGCAACCGTGAACGCGCGCTCTCTCGCGCGCGCCATTCATATGCTAAACAAATAAATTCGTTGAAAGAAACGAATCTCTATCTGCCACTCTTCCTCTCTCTCTTTCTCTGTACGTTCCTTTTCCTCGAGAGAGGAGAGCAGCTGCCCGAGAGCGACTCATACCTATGTCGTCGTTAAAAACCAAGGAGAGGATGATACCTTGAGCTATTTAATGAAGAAGGGTGCAAGATGTACCCTCTGCCTGACGGCGATGATGGTAGCGATGGTGACGGTGGTGTTGGTGGTGGCGGTGGTGGTGGTGGTGTCGGTAGTAGTGACGGTGGTGAGGCCAGCTGCTGCTAAAACGAAGGAACAATGCATTTGCCGATGACGCACTATTCCGAACAAGCGCGTCCGTAAGTGGGTCATCGGCATTCTAATATTATGCAGTGGGAATTTAATTTTTTTAGAATTAATTTTCATGCCACTGTGCAACGTGTAACTAATCCCTCACACAAGTAGGTACATCAAAATATCTTGCAAATACTTTGGGTAGTCCACTTGAGATAATCTATAATTTGCGTCAGGTTTTAGAATTTATATCAGGATAGATTTTTATTATCGTTTTGTACGTGTTTTGTTTCTTTTTTAAAATGCTTTTACATTTTACACGACGCGTGAAATTATAAATAGAATTTTTGATATTAAATTCTGACACGAATTAGAGATAAAAGTCTAAAATTAATCCTCGTACATAAAACTCCATCAATTTTGATGCATTCGTGCAAAATTCTGCATTATTCTTCGACCAAACTTCGATTAGCTTAATCGGCAATATATTCAATCCATTGTTTACAACAAATCTTCTATGTAATTTATTATCCCTAATTTAATCTATGTCAGACAACAGAAAAAATTTATTTCTATTCACATTACAAACATAAACAAAATTATTCATAAGTTAATAATTGATCGAGTTAATCGAAGTTCGATAAAAGTCACCCTTACAATTAGAGCCACTGAGTGGCAGAAAATTGCAGGGACACCCTATGCACATTATACGATACGCATTTCCGTTACGAGAAGCGAAGCCTGCGGATAGGCAACCGACCAGATGTCCCATTGCTCTACGAGATTGACATAAGCCAGTCGGGGTTGATCCGCGTCGATACTTGTAAATGCATTACAGGCCAGGTGGAACTAACATCATGCAATGCAGTTGGTGCACAGAGAAGTGCCAACAATTCTTCGACTATATTTTCGTGTTTTATTATGTTGCAGCGAGCACACCAAGCAACAAACCACGTGTTTTCTCTCTCTCTCGCTCTCGCGGTTTCTCTTTCTGAGAAATTTCCTCTCCTGGAAAGTTAAAAGAGATTTAGAGTCATACGAAATTCATCGGTTCATTAACACATTAATATTTCGTCGCTTTTTTATGAATTTCTTTTTTTACATTTTCAAATATTGAAACTTTTATCATTCATTTGTATAACATTAAATAAACTGTATGCAAAGCTGCTTGTCCCGAAGGATGTTAATTTCCTAGTCTGCCATTTCGTTTGCTGATCTTTTAGTATGACTTTGATTAAACTTTGATCAACTAATCAGTCTAACTTAAATGTTTAACTTAATTATTATGTTAAAAAAGACAAAATCATTTCATTTTTTGGGGACGAAGAGAAAGATTGGATTAGGGACGAGTTATGTGATTAAAAATTTTGCTTCTGTAATTCTGCCGTCTAAATCATTCCGATTACTTCAATCTAAGTCAATCCAAATTCAATCAAAATTGTTCTCAACGTGTTGCTTCGCAATTTAAATTTGAGAAATTTTATTCAATGAGTTTATTTATTCGTCAAAGCTTAATTTTATGACATATCTAATTGCGATTTAATCATTTACTTAATTAATCGAATTTACCATCAATTTGTCGCGGAATTGAGGTCCATTATTCGTTGCATCAACCATTCGGTCTCGCGTTCAATCCTAACCTAACCTTACGATCTCCAATGACCTAACCTCTAAACTTGCGGCTGTAAAGATTGAGGGAGAAAAAAGTACAGAAAAGGTTTTCCTTGTCCTTACAATTGATACCATGAATTCTTTAGCGAGAATCTCGCGTGGGTACGTAACAAGATATGATTTATTCAACTTACATAATAGATCAATTACTTTTTCGAGCGAAATTGCCGAACTTCAGTATGCATGCACCGACGACACGACGAAAGTACTCAGAGTAATTTTGAAATATTGAAAAATAAATCTAGCACTTTCAATTACATTTTACACTTACTTTCCATACATATGATTGTTGCATTTATTAGTTAATTCAATTGGATATTTGGTGAGCTATTTAAAAATATACATTTGTTTCCTGAAACTGTTCTAAAAGAGTATTTAAAGGTAAATGAATGAGTACCTTGATAATAATTTTACATTGATTTTGAACATTCGCAGGAAATTATATCAAGAGTTGATAGTACGGTTGCAGTCGACAACCACATCAGCCTCATCTTCGGATATTCAAATTCCAAATAGAATAGAACGTGGTCCGACTGATATCCTTAAGGTAAATAAATTATATACTTTTTTTCGTTCCTGAAGATAGGAACAAATTTGTTTGAATGATGCTTCTGTAAATGTGTAATACGATTTGTTTTGTAGGCTTTAGAGACTACAATATCCAGAGATTATACAGCAGCACATTATAAGTTTCACGATGATCCTTATTTGATGCCACAGTCAAAAATGCTTAATCGCTCTTATGCTTTGGCAAAGGAGTCTGGAAGGAAGACCGCAATGTGGGTTCGTCAGGAACATCGTGATTTATTTCAGCATAAAGTAGCAGATCCTGAAATTAAGGTAACAGGTATTATAGGTATTATATTAGAAGTAATGTCATCGTGTAATAAAGCACAGTCACCATATCTATATCTATATCTGATCGTTTATATGTGATCTATATATGATATCTCACTATTGACCAATATGCAAGTTCAATTAGT